>VXAL01018011.1:172436-227010 GCA_013399475.1 Chauna torquata | reverse complement strand
TTTCACTATAATTCTTCAGGTTACCTGCCAAGATGAAGGAACAGTTGTGTTGACATCTTTAGCCTCTTGCCTTTTTGTGACTTTCTACACTGGAGAATCAACAATGGTCTAAAAATATTAAATCGTATATTTTGGTTCACAAATTTTCATGTCACATATAGACAAGGATGGTCAGTAAATACACACAAACTATTGAGTTCATCACAAACATGCTCATTTTATTACATTTTTCTATTATATTGAGTCTTAAGTGCACATTATACTATTTATTTCTTGGTGGGGAGCCGGTACTTTTCAGCTGTTTGTGAAAGATCTTTTACAAGGGGATACAAGCTAGTCTTAAAAGGTTTTATTGAAATACTCTTGTCAGTGGCTGGCAGTATTTGACTGTGGCCTACGGTGATGCATTTAGAAGTATAGTTCCAACTATATCAACTACTTCAGGATTTCTATTTTCATTTCCTTTTGTTTTTGGTATTAAATAGATGCAACAGGATTATTAATGGTGATATTTCTAGAATTTCCTTCTCTTACATTAAAAATCTGAAATCTCACATAAGTCACAAGTCTTTGTTTACTTTGGCTGTTGCATTGCTAACATTTCAAAAGTTGGGTGTCCAAAAATGGAGCGTATTTAAGTGTTTAAATGGTCTGTGCTTCCAAACAAACTAAAGTAATGGACCAATTACATGGGTAACAAGTGGAGAACACTTATAAATAATCCCATTACTAAGATAAAATGTTTCTATAGAAGAGAAACTCCTTTAAACTTTGATTAAAGGACTAGGACATGGGGAACTCATCCCAACCTTGGTAGGCATGGCTGATGTTTAAAAGGTCATCATTAGATGGAATCAGTTTCCAGAGTCTGATCAGCCAATTTCCAAAACCTCTCAGTATGAGGCCTTTCATGTGGGTCCTTGCAAGGAGGGTGAATCCAGGATGAAAATCTGTGCCTGAAATCCCAGTGAGTACTAAGGGGAGGGAATAAGGCATGGAATTCCTCTTGTGTCTGGGGACTTCTGGTTTCCCTTCTGCAGTTAAATACAGTCAGGCTTTTTTATTATGATACGTGTATGTGTGTCTATATGCATCAGTGGTTATTACTGACTGATCAACTTTGCAGTTTTATTTGTATTTAAGAGAGAGTTCTTCAGTGTTAAAGAGTAATTTAGGTTAGAAGGGATCTCAAGAAGTCAGTCTTGTCCAGCCCTCCACTGAAAACAGGACCAACTTGCATCAGCTTAATTAGTTTAGGATTAGATCAGTTTAAATTAGGTTCATACCCTTTAGTCAAGGAATGGTAGACTTCAAAACAATAGTTGGTAAAATACTTTGTCTCTTCTTAGAGATCTTACATTCTCAGTTACTGTTTTATTTTAAATGATTCTTTATCTAAACCTCTTAAAAATTAGTGGTGAAGGTGCCAAATATTTAGATGCTCAGCAACGCTCTAAGTGAATACTGTGAAGTGAAATGCTTGTCTCTCATGTGCATGGCTGCACGTGCATCTCCTAACTGGTAATATTCTTGTGTTTGCTTCCTCATGTCGTGGTGGGATAGTATACTGTCACCTCTGGCTTGTTCGCCAGCTTTTGGATCTTGAGCAAGGGAAATGGTCAAACTTACGGCAGTAAGATAAGTGGACCTCTGTCTAACCTCTTATTGGACAACCTGTCTTAGTGCTGTGGTTATCACCACTAGGAACTAACCTATGGATTGGGCTTTATGAGATTACATCCTTTGTGTATTCTAAATCATGGTTCTCCAGTGACTCATCCTGGAAAGGTTTGTCTTTTTTGTCTTTGATTCAAATGAGTGGCAAACCTTTCTGTTTATTTACAGTAAAAGCACAAAGATGTGTGGCAAAATAACTCTCTTGTTTAGGAGAGAGATGTAATTCTGTACCATTTAAGTATGATCTGTGAAGAGTTCTATAACTGCTTCCTGTGCTATTGCAATTGTGTTTTGATATAATCCATGGTAATTTTATATTCCCTACTTGTACCCACTACCTTTGGGTTCAGGCTACATGGCTGTGAGGGTATTTTTTTTGTTGTTTTTTGTTACAACCTTCTTGAAGATGCATTAATAAAACATTGTACTTTATACTTTAAGAAGTATTAGATGTATAATTTTCTTACTTCATTTATAGAGAGTCTTATTCTGAGGTCCTGAGGTAAAGACCAAATGTGATACTGTAGATGGTAAGAACTGGTAATGATGTGCTTGGTATGATTTGTATCCCTCAGCTACCTCTCTAAGGCTTTGATCTTACAGTCCCCTTTGGGAAGGAGGTGAAGAGGTGGAGGGAACCTTCCGACGTAGGTAGAAAATGAAAAATATTGTATATATATGCATAAATGTTAGAATTTGTGGTTTTGTTTGACAAATGTGGGTGCAAGCCTATGGCCCTTTCCCACAATGAAGCTATCTATCAGAATTTTTTATGTGCAATAACTTGAAAAATTCTGTATGAGTGGAAAAGACCTATGAGGGGAATTTACCATTATTCCCTAGATAAATTCCCTTACACAGTCTCTAAAATGCAGACATGGATATTACAGATTTTTCTGCCAAATCATGTCTAAAAACATTGGTTTTTTTTGTGTTGTTTGTTTGTTTGTTTGTTGATGAACTGCTTTTCTTTCAGGGATTTTGGCTTGATCATTGAAAAGCTCAGATTTTCTTATTCTTATAGAATAAGTCTTATAAACTCTTTAATTAGAATTAGAGATGGCATATTAAGCAGCAGTGGCTTCCATCCACACAGTCTTGTCAGTTACTTGTACAGCTTCCCACCTGCATTAGATTTAAATTTGTGCTGCAGAAATGAAAGTCTAGATGATAAATTATTCTCTTCTCCTCCATCTGGATATTTTTGGTGCTTCAGATATCAGTGTATGGATGATTTAAAAAATAGTAATTATAATTAAAAAAAAAAATCCAAGGTAGAAAGTATTAGTGATCATCTTGATTTTGCATTACTAGCATCTTTTCTTGTATTCCATCATGTTTTTCAGTTTTCTTTCTCTTCTATCTGCACAAGCAGTTCAGAACCTCTTTTACCCAATTCCAAATGCTGCATCAGCAGTATGTGTGAAAGCTTGCGAACCCTCCAGTTTTCACTTTTTTAGAAAACAAGGATACATAAAGTTTCTCCCTGGATTGATATTGATACTTCCTGTTTCATTGTTAAAAGATTTGGAGAAGTCACTTTTTTATGATTAGGAATTGTTTATTTATCTGAAAATCATTTAAGAGCGTTTTAGTTTTTCCAAGGAAAGGACATTTTGAAGAGTCAAGTCTTATAGTTGTAAAACAAATATAATTTTTATCTTACTAAGAAAAACATAAAATAGAAAAAAAAATTGCTATTTTGACAGCCATGAATATTAATGTGTAAGACAGTAGAAAATAGATGAGGTGTCTCTTATAGTCAGAAATGATTTTACAGTATGGTAGGAATTGAATTTTTACTTAAAATGTGTTGGTCTGTTACAGTTCTTTTGCAGAAATAGTAGGATAGTCCATAATAATGTTAAAAGCAGAGAGATTCAATAACTATTTCTGTTTTGCCTTTAGGGGAAAAATATCATAACCTGAGATACTTTGCTCCAACACTAACTCAATACTTTTCTAACTAGAAACCACAAAGCAAATTGTTTTAGAATCAGCAGAAAGATATCTTCTTTTAATGTGTTTTAAAAGAATGGATTAAATTTCTACCTGACCTCAAAAAAAAAAAAAAAAAAAAAAAAAGTCCTGAAAAATTGCAAAAGATGCAAAGAACCACCATGTGGCAGGCTAATAGACCAGAAAAAGTCTTAAACCTACCAGGAAGAGGACTAAGGAGAGACTTTGTCACAGTGCTCAATGATCAGTGTAGAGGTTAAAATTTGGTAACTGAAAGCATTTCAATTTAATACATTGTAACAATTACAAAATGGAAAATCAGAAAGTTGAAGGATGTTTGAACTGAGTAGTACTAAATACTAATTTTCCTTAGTGACCTTCACCCAAGACAAAATTAGCAGAAACTTTCTGCTTTTCATTGCTCTTGTCAAGCACCTCAATACAGGGCACCAGGGTTGTGTTGAATCCCTTGCAGAGGTGCCCAAGCACTGTTACCAACCGGAGAAATAAAGTTTTACGCATTTCTTACATTCTTGGTTTTACTATTTCTTTCCTGTCTGCTTCGTTTAGTTCAGAGCTTGGAAACCTTCTGCATGCAGTAGTGATTGTGACAGCTTGGAGACACAAAACACTTGCACTGAAACTACCCATGGAAAATTTAAACACCTCTCGCTGAACTTTGTTGTATTCCTTTATAATTAGTTCTGCTTCTTCCCTCTCCTGCCTGCAACGTGCACACGTTCAGCTGTTGAAGTGCACTGTGAAGCTGGGGTCTGCGCGCTGGCAGAGTCCATCACCCCTCTGCCTTCCTAAATCTTTCACTTTGGGCACCTGGCAGTCCATTTGAGGCTCCAGAAGTGAGACTGGAGCTTTATTAAATCCTGAGTATCACCTGCTCAGGAATGTTGCTTTGAACCGTTGGCACATATATTGTTGAGGAGAAATAGAGAGAACAGCTCTGAACCACCCATTCCTGAGTTTGTTTTACTTTCTGGACAAACAGGTGCATAGGTAGGATAAAACAAACCTCAGTTTCGACTGTCAGCACACTCTTGCCTCTCCTTCACACACACACACACACGCAAACACAAAGATTTTTCTCTCATTTGACCAGATGTAGAAGAACAGTTGGTTTCAGTAAGATTTTTTCAGGCAGCAGTTGTTCTACTGGAAGAGAAAAGAGAATTAATTACCTTCTTTCTATGGACATACGTGTGTTTTTCCCCCATTACTGTTAATCCCTGAAATGGTTTGAAAGATAACACTTAGGCAGGTAGCCAGTGTCCCTGGCACATGGTTATGGCCTCACTGACCACAGTTCCCAAGGCTTGTAAAGAGGGCCATCCGCAAATAAAGCGGAAGAGGAAAAATCAGGTTTCCAAAGGAATTTATTGTCATTCCCTCAGTTATAATCGACGCCCTGCAAAAAAATTGAGATCTTTTGTTCACCAGAAACATAGATCCTACACTATATCCAATAGGGTCTTAAACCTAAATTACCAATCCTCTGCACTTAGCTGAAAGCTTGAATTAATTACTCTATTAGTCCTTCATATCTTTTGGGTTGTTATAGCTGTCACCAGAGAGCATCTGGATGGCACCATGGCAGCTCTTCCTGCTTCTGTGGGCAGCCTCTTCTTGCACCTCCCATGCTGACATAAGAAAACTGGGAGACAGACTCTGCAATCCCTTCCTTTTACAAAGTTTAGGTCCAGGTTTATTTGTTATGAGACTCATTGGAAAATGTTCATAGCACTGTCCGCTAGGTTCTGCCCGTGACCTTGCTTTCCTCTCTCCAGAGAGCTGTTGTGCCAATGTCTGGTTTTGCATGCATCCTTACAGGAGAAAAAGGGAGTTGAGAGCTTTGTTTACAAAGGATTTGTCTCTGATTTTTCCTCTGTGTATTGCCTAGTTCAAGGCTTTGTCTATGTAATGTGGGAAAAAAAGCTTTATTTTTTTGGCAGTGGAATGAATATTAAAACATGATCACAGGGGTAGGTGTGAACAGTCTTTCTTCGGTAATGGGTGTCTTGAGACTTTTTGAAGGCCTGAGTTTTCTGACAATTTTCTGAAGCTCACCTCCTTTACCAGGCATGTGGTGTGTCAAATAGTAATCTTTCTGCAAGCACTGCAATGTGTTTTGGAAACTCACTACAGGTTTTAAATTTATTTTCTTATGATGCTTCTTGCTTTTTATTTTATTGTGCTCCTTCCTATATTGGATATATTTTTGATTTTGTTGTTATGTGTATCTTCTCATGTGCATCTTTGTATATGGTCATTTCCCTTTGTATTTGTTCTCTTGAGGAGCTGTTCTTCACCAGTGCCTTCTATATCTCATACCAGTTATCTTGTGTTTTTTGAATTAATGGTGTTTGTGAAAAAGGAGGAAAAATATGGGTGTTCTGTTCATACCGTGAAACAAGCCTATTAAAACCTAAGTGAAACGCCGGAAAGTAATATGTCTTTCAATGTCCCATTATCTGAAGGGAGCAACTTTATCTTTTCTCTGTTTCTCCTTTTCTCTTTTTTCTCTCTCTTCTCTCTTTTCCTCTCTCTTTCTCTTTCTCTTTCTCTCTCTTTCTTTCTCTCTTNTTCCCTTTCCCTTTCCCTTTCCCTTTTCCTTTTTCTCTTTTCCTTTTCCTTTTCCTCTTTTCCTTTTCCTCTTTTCCTTTTTCTCTTTTCCTTTTCCTTTTTCAATCTTGGTTGTGACCAATCTGGTGTGTTAACCTGGCATTATTCTAAGGCTGTCACTGCTGCCTGCTAGTGGAATTTGTATTCTCCTGCATTATATTCACACTTTTAAACATTTCAGAGCTGACCTGCTGTATTATGATGCATTTCAGATTGTTAGCTTGGACTTTAGGCTGTAGAACCTCTGATTTTTATTTTTTATTTTTTTAATGCCTCCATCAGTTCCCCAGTAGGCTTATGTTGTTGTTACATGGTGTCTTTTACAAGCACACGACACTGATGGGTACCACTGTTGGGAATGCTTTGAGGTTCATTTTTCCTTCATTCCCCCATTAAGCTGTTTCGTTTTCTGAAATCTGAGTATCAGCTGCGTGATATTCATGTTTATCTTGTGATATGACAGAAATCTGGGATTGGCCATTTAAAAAACATTTTTAAAAGGTGAACATCTAACCTTGTGTGTCTACTAGCAGAGTGTCTGCTTTAATTAAATGCAAATTGCATGCTGTATTTATGTCTGCTCCACTGTGGACTGCATTGTGCAGTAGGACCGGAAGAATTTTTCGCCATAGTCAA
Source organism: Chauna torquata (assembly GCA_013399475.1). Taxonomy (NCBI): domain Eukaryota; kingdom Metazoa; phylum Chordata; class Aves; order Anseriformes; family Anhimidae; genus Chauna; species Chauna torquata. Next base: position 220,104 of record VXAL01018011.1, on the reverse strand, counting down.
ATTGAGGCATTTATATTTTAGAAGCAGGAGCATTCCCTGGAAGTTACAGTGCTTGGCAGCTTTAATATTACCTGCATCACTTTCCTGTGCTGATTGGTTTGATGGGTTAAATGCCATAGAATGGTTTGTTTCTAGACCCTGGGTATCCTTATTGCAAATTAGGTTGAGGTCCATCTGTTTTTGTTTTTAAAATGTCCAGTAGCATGATAGATAACAGCACAAACATTTAATGCTGTTGTCATTTGAGGGGGGTGCTGGAGGGCACCTTGGTTACATATTTTGGGGGATCTGGTGCTGTCAGGGTTTCTTGATGTCACATCAAAAACAGCGCTGGCTTTAACAAGGCAGTTCACAGCAACGGATCTGTGCTGTAAAACCTCTTACAGACTTCTTTCTCTTCCAAAATGAAACCTTTGAAGAAGAAGGGGTTTAATGTGTGTTTTATATGTGGAATCTACTGGGTAATAAATTGCAAAGTGAAATGATGCTGGGATTCAAACTCCAAACTTTTCTTGCTTTTGTACTATTGCACGGATGTAGAGAACAGCGTATCAGAGCAGCAACCCAGGAAAAACCTTGTAGTTTTCAAAATGCTGCTCCTTGGAGGAGAAGACGCAGTGCAGGAAGACTGTTTGCGTGTGGGCACGGAAAAGCTTGCAGGGTTTAAGCAGCAGATTACCCTAAAAGTGTTCTTGTGCAAGCAGGGACCGCACCAGGCTGCCGTGCTTTGGACAACTGTCACGCTGGCACAACTCAGTTCCTCTGATTGGGTACTCCCAGCCACTGATTAAAAATGCTGATGCCGTCTCTGCGCTCCTTTCCACTTGGAGGAGAAATCTCTTTCCCCACCCCCAAGCGCACCTCTAGCATGTAAGTAATGGTAAGAAGATGAAGATGAAAACAGTGCAGCCTGAGTGACTGGAGGAATACAGCAGTCTGCCGTAGCTGCAGTGTTATGTAGGAGTCGTCTTCAGACTTCTTACTGTAGGTTTTTCAGCACAAACTGCTTGCAGGTTTTGGAAGGCTGTGAAAGGACTTGCCATTGGTGTGTTAGTATTTTCTGTGTAGCATCATATTGCCTTGCTTTTCCCTGGACAGCTGTGTTCAGAGCTTCATGTGGAAATCTTTCTATTGAAGAGAGATAAAAAGGATCCTTAATCTGATTCTCTTTGGATCTTTCTATTTTTATGGTAAGTGCCAGCATGTATTGGCTGAGCATAGCTTCTTTGCTGCAGTGCTCGTGCTCTCTCCCTCTTTCTCTCTCCCTCCCCCCTTTCCCCGTCTGTTTTTCTCCCCCTGTGTTCTTAGATAAGCCTCGTGACCTTCACTCAATACTAGCCATCATTTTCATCTACCTCACAGCAGATGTTAGCCAACTAACATACAAGTTTTCTCTTGATTTTGCTCTTTCCACTCTCCAACCTGGAGCTCTGAAGTAGTGATTGCAATCTGAGTGCTGCCTCTTTGTCCTTGAAACGGGAGGCTTGAGCATTGCTCGCGACCACCCGTGGCAGCAATGGGATAAGGTTCTGGGGAACTGGAATGAGAGATTTGGTAAAGGAGACTCATTTCTGTAGGTCTGCACAGCTGTGCTGGAAGGGCACAGAAAGCCTCTGCTTGGCTTGCCATCTAGAAAACTGAAACCCCTCAGTGTTAAAGCGTGAGGCGTACATGTGGTTTGTGCCAGTGTTTGTTACTGGCATAGGAAGGACCAGCTAGTTCAGCATTTTCAACATAAGCCTATGTCATCAGGTGTTTGTAAATTGGACCTTTTGCATCTTACAAGTGCAGACTGGCTGGGACAAGAAGTTACAGCGTAGGCAACCCAATAGCCCTGGTCCCTCTCTGATCTATACAATTGCAAATTCTAAGCCTTTTGAAGTGCTTTTACAACTCTGCAGTAGAAAAGAAGTGCATTTAAATTAAATGTTTTGAAAATCTGTGCTTACTTCATCCATGCTCTAAGCTATTTTACAGCTCTGATTATGTAAGTAAGAAAGGTCATTATTTAGTCCACAGTCAACTGCGCCCCTAGATATGCTTTTTGTTCTAGTTTTTTGCATGAGATTTAAAGTAAAAGCAAAAATATGCCTTCTGATAGATATTTCTTCGCTTTCAGTGTGAGAACCACAAAAGTATTAACTTAAATGTTTCATATTGTGAATCCGTATTGTGGGTTGACTATGCATGGCACTTACACACTGCAGGAGTAATAAAGACTTTACTAAATCTTCAAGGGTCTGCATAAGGCAGATATATAACACTGGCTTAGACTCATCCCAGGCTGATCTGTCTTCAAGGCAAGGCAATGAAGTGATGTGTTCTCACACCTTTGTTTTACTGAGGTAGCATAAGAATAAAGCTTTTACTCTGTCTCTGCATTGCCTTTTCTGGGTTTAAGCAAGTGAGATGCTGCTATCTGGAAATTGTTTTCATTGTTTAATGTGTCTTACATCATGGCTTAATAAACCAATTTTGCTGGTGATTTATGCTATAATTCAGAGGAGTTTGCTTCACATGAGCTGCTTAGTTCAGCAGAGTTTGTGTATCTTCTTCCCTTTCCCAAATGAGTAAAAACTTTAAAATACTGCAGTTATTTTTGCACCCAAGTACAGAAAAGAAATGAAGGTTATATATGTCTGGTTGTATTGGCACAGGTGTGTGTGCTGTAGGGGGGAGGATGCTCAGGGATCAGAGCAGGACACACAGTGCTAGGCACCTGCAAGAGATACCGGGGAGAGGAGGACAGCTTGTACAGATCTGCGGGTAGGGGACTTCATGGTGCAGTGAGGAACCTGCTGCATTGCCTTTGGGGAAAAAAAAAAACATGGTGGGGGCCAGCAGGTAGCCCAGGTGTCAGTGGCCCAAGTCAGCTGCCTCATCAGCCCATGTGTTTTGGCATCACGCTGCACCCGGTGGTGCAGAAGGATCTGAGACCTGTTTCCCTCCTCACTGATCTGGGAGGGCAAGCTGCAAACCTGCCTCTCCAGCTCTCTTGGCATCTGTATGGCTCAACGAGTTGTTTAAACAACATTTACCTCTAAAGCAGTCCTCCCCACTGTCTATTACAAAAAGGTTTTGGCACCCTGTAGGGTCTGTGTGTTACTTAATTTTTTAAAATGGGTAGCAAACGTGCCTGTATTTGTTCTCTTCCCATTTCAGTAAGTGCTGACCCAGTTGCAGCAGCAAAGAAAGTTTTGGTTGTGAAACAAGACCAACAGTGGTCTTGTTAGCACACGTGGGGAAACAGTCCTAAGGACCTGCATTGCTTTTGGGAGACCAGGTTTAGTCTTCTCTGGATTAAATGTAACAAGTAGTTTTGCATATGTATCTGCGTGTGGAGCTGTTTGCTGTGACCTTTTGTTCCACAGAAAATTATTGTAAACTTTAAAAGCAAAAGGATCTGCAAAATACATGCGCAATCTAAATAATTCTGAAGATCAGTTAAGTATGGTACAGCATTTTATTTTTAAAATGATTATTATAAAGTCAGATATTCCTATACCTTAAAATTTACATTCTTACCTAACATTTAATCAAAAGGCATGTTTTCACTTGAAAAATGACTTGTGTCTAAAAGACTATCTTGTAAAAGCTAATTTTTAACCTGAATGTATAATCAGATTTGTCTTTCTCTGTAAAAGTTTGAAAGCTGAAATGTATAATGCAATGTGCTTTCTGAATAGTCTTGAGGCAAAAAGGAAGGAGGAAAAACAATAATCCTTAAGTATTTTTTCCAGTTTAAACCACATGAGCTTGCAATGGGATGTTTACATTTGGAACCTGACATCTGTGTGTTGCAACTGAGACGACTGCACCTAAAATCTGTCAGCATATCCAGTTGCAGACTCGGGGCCTTAAAAATAAAGATGGAATCCCCCGTAAAAGCCTTGAGATGTAGACAGAAGAATGAAATCCCCCAGATAACAAGAAATCCAAGTAGATAGATGTGCTTTTCAGTCCTTAGGAATCCCAAGAATGCTCAGATACAAGAATGCATGCATAGTACTTCCTTGTTTCACAGCATGGTGTCATGTTAATTCCTTTGCAGAGAGAGTGTCTGAAGACTGCATAGAAAACAACTGCAGGAGAAAAAAAAAAAAAAAAAAAAAAAGCAGCTCTGTTCCTTAGCCAGCCAAAATCACCCAATGGTCTGATGAAGTCATTGCACTATTTTTTTCCTGTGTGTGATCAGTATGCATTCTTCACTTGATTTGTCCATAGAACCAAGTTCTTTAAAACTTTATACTCCACAAATACTCAACCATATACTCTTATGTTGCAAACATAAAGGGATAATTTTTTTGCAGAGTGCTCACTAATTTTCCGTAAAACTGCTCCGATACTTTTATGCTTTCTATGTACTCATATCCTTTCGGACAAAACATATGCAGCAGCTATTGATCATCACTGGCTGAAGAATGCAGGTGGTGGATTAACCATGCCCCAGCTTCCCTCTGTGCCCCAGACTGGCATGTGAGACTGGGATGTGCACAATGCAGAGCTTGAGTCATCAGTACCAGGCGGGGCGCTACTTAGTGATTTTCAAAGCTCCTTCTGAAAACTGTTTGCAAATGTTTTCAAAGGTAATGTACTACTTTATATTCCTATAAAGCTCATGTAATTACGTGTTATATATAATAGGTATATATTACATGATATATTAATTGTGGTTTTCTCTGGCTGCTTCTTCATCCATATTGATACAAGTATTAGCACTGCATTTGACTGCAGTTTCTAGGCTTTCTTTTACTTATAGAGCTAACTTTTACCAATTTTCCTGAACACATTCTCTCCTTTAGTCTTCAGATTTTGTCCACATTAATATCCAGGATTTTAGAGCTCCAATATTGCAAATATTACGTATCTATATGTCTGGGGGCCTGAACAGGTGAGCTGTTCAGTCCAGTTGCTACATTTGTAGTTTGTGGATGTGCAGAAGCCCTGTGCTTGAATGCTATGCTATATGACGTGTCAGGAGAAGTTTGGTGCTTTGGGAAATATTTTAGAGTGTTTGTGTGTTGCTCATTTCTTCTGTACCTGTGTGGAAGGTTTTGCTTTTGGGCATTGTTAAATGTGCCTAACACATCTTCTGTGGACATGTTGCCGTCTTAGTAAGTGCTTGCACTCTATGCCTGTTAGATCTCAGGGGGTCATGCTTTCTGTGTCTGTAACAGCTGCACAGCACTTGTATAGATCTGTCTGACTCTTTATGGAAACTGTGGGCTTTCAGTTCATGCCATGTAGACCTGCTCGTGTACAATTTCTGCATAGGAAATACCGGACAATAAGTTGAGAGGTCTTCTATATGTTAAGGAACTTTCTCCTGCATAGCATAAATCACAACCATGTCATTCCAGATTCAGTGGAACGGCATTAGGCCTGCTTGCTTTGGGAAAGATCAAAAAACTGAAGCATTCCTGAGGGACCACTCTATCTTTCAGGTTTCTTTGGCACCTCTGAACATAAAATTTAATGAGAAATTTTAAAGGTAAAATATTTACTTTTAGGTGATTCTGGAAGCATTCATACTTTTTTTTGGTGGAAGGTGTGGAGAAGGCAAAATAACCTAAAGCTGAGTCAACAAACTTTAAGTGGTCCAATTCTGGTAATCTGAGATGTCTAAAATCAAGAAGTTTACATTGTTCTGTTTGCAGAATAAAATGTAATAATAATCTGGTTAAAAGTTATGGTATAGCTCCTCAGTATTCCAGTGGAAGGGATTTTAGTACTGGAGCATGTTAATGCAAATGTTCAATCTCTAAGAACAACACCTCCGAAAAGGATGAATATCACTGAAGCTGCAATTAAATCCCCTAATAGGGGAGCTAATGGCACACAGCTTTCTGCACGTGGATGGATTTTTGCCCTAGGAGAGCACAAGTCAGAAACAATATTTTCAGGAAAGCCTCATGTTTCTGTATAGCAGAGACTATGGGATTATTTCCTAAGAGCTGGATGTAGACACTTAGAATGCTGCAAGGCTGATCTCTCAAAATACCTTCCCTTCCCTTTACCACCTCAGGAGGAGCTACAGCAAGCATGCCTCCAAATCCAGCCCTGAGAGAAGACTGGTCCTCACTAGATGGTGAAGTCTGAATTTGAGTTCAGAGATTTCCAAACTCTGCATTTAGGATTTGACTATCCAAAGGCAGGGTTGCTGTCCAAGAATTTTGCACAACTTGGTCATGTGAAAGCTCATACTACCAATGTATAAATGTGTTTTGTTGTTGGTTTGTTTTTGTTGTTCTTCTTTTCTTTTCTTTTCTTTTCTTTTTTTTTAATTAACCGTCTGAATTATTCTGAATGCACTCCCTAGAATCATTTCATTATCGGTGTTAGCTCTTCATGCTGGTTGTTAAGTGTCAGATCTGAGCTAGCAGGTCACCCACATGAGATCAGAGCCTCCAGAACACCTAGCACCAGCCTGGCACCATAAAAACAACCGTATTTGAACAGTCAATGTTTAGATGACGCCAACCAGGATTAGGGCCTTGTCATGCTGGCTTTAAGTGTGATCTAAGATCCCAGGATTATAAAGGTATCTGATTGTAGCAGGTTGGCTCCTCATGCTCTCTGCATAGGTAGAATAGCAGAAGTTAGAAATTCTAGATTGTAGTTTGACACATGTCCAAGATATATGTCTCAAATCTTCTAAAGGAACCTATTCCTGTGTGATATGAAGCTAGGAAGAGAAACTTCTGTTTTAAGCCATCTGCAGGTTTTAGATCACCATTGCTGGTAGATGGTTGAAATAGATGCCTGTTTCAGGATAGATTTTTTTGAACTTTGTTCATTTGCTCCTGTTTGTAGCCCCCTGCAGTACTGATATTAATTCATTATTTTATATAGTACTTACAACACATTATTTTATATGGTGCCTTTAAACATAGAAAAATGATTGTGCCCCCCTTCTTTTTTGAAGGAGGAAGTTAATTTACAAAAGTGCCTGAGAAGAGCAAGACTGAATCCCTCTGAGCCAGTTTGCTGTAGGGAAAAGCTAGCCTGGTGATTATCTGTTTTGGATCCCCAGGAGATTATTCCCATTTCAGATCTTTTTCTTTGACAAAACTGTTTCTCATGAAAATTAGGCACAATATTCTATACATGCCATACTGGACTCCTGGAGACTTTTTCCAAATTAGCTTGGGAGTTCTTGGAGAATCAGTTCCCATAAAATGCAAACTGAAATCCAAGGCTTTATGAAGTCCATTGGTATATCTCCATGTATCCTGGCAGACACACAACCTCTCTCCATGTTCATCTATCCCCTAGGCTAGTTTCAGATCTTTTCTTGTTTGTGCTCCGTGTTGCTGTGTCTCTCAGTTTTCCATTGGCACATATTTCTTTTGCCTTTTTACGTATTAGATTGCCTTCATATTTTTCTTATTTTTGGTTTTCATTTGTTGGTTCTTCTTTGTTCTTCATAGGGATATGTTTTATTTTGGTTTGGTTTTCATACTGGTTGTCCTTCTACAGTTTTTTTGGCGTATTACTTACTGCCCTATACTCTAGCCAGTCTCGGCAAAGCCCTGCTCTGATTCAGTCCCTGGGGATCGGCAAATATTGTGATTTCTTAATGAAGAGCTTGGGCTGCAGTTCCAAGAGATTGTGAAGCTTGTATAGAAAACTGGAGAACAGGAGGCTGCCATAGCCAGGTTTTGCAGGACAAAAAGACTGGAACATAAGAGCCAAATGAGATGGCAATCTCATTAGCATGAATACTGTACTCCTGAATATATTAGGAAAACAGCATATTCCATAATTATGGAATCTGAGGTCAAAGACCCATAATGAAGAAGAATTAGGCAATTGATACTGGCCAGAGTTGTTTCAGGCTCTGTGGATTCAAGCTGGCAACACTGCTTTGGTTTATGCGCAGTGTTTTTAAGGTTATTGCCATAAGAGTTCTTTATTTTAGATAAGAAGGGGAAAACAAAGTTGAAGGCTGTCCTGCTCTAAGGAGAAGGAAGAGAACACCTCATCTAATTTCCTATTGTCCTTTTTTCCCATAGAAAAACCTGCAGTGTTTTATTTTCTAACCTATGTCATTTAGGTAACAAACTCTTCTAGAAATAGGTAGGGAGAAATTCCTGATCCCATTTAGATTAAATCCAAGGTAGTAAAGTTTCCACCCATACAATTATTTTTGTTTTGTACAGTGCTGAGTGTTGATAATTGTCCCCATTTTTCTCTCTCCGTGTCTTTATGTTGACCACTAGGTCAACTTAAGTTAAGAGGTTCCTTCCAACTGGTCGCACTGAAATTACTGTTGAACCATGGGTAGACTTAGGAGAGGTCAAGAGACAGTAACAGCATCCCATATGGCTAAGACTGGAACAATGCATTTCCTTTTTTCCCTTGACTATAGAGAATTTGTGACATAGACTTCAGAAATGCCTTGACAAAAGATTGGATAACCTTCTGCTTCAGCATGCTTCATTCAGCGTATTTAGTTTACATTCATAATGACAATAGGTTCTCGATCATTCTGATTACTGTATTATGGTAAAATTCTGGCTACGCAACTTTTGCAAAGCTTACATCAACCCTCAGTGCCCCATGGTGAAGTCATTGCTGTAGCGTAGCATTGCACTATTGTCACCAGAAACAATTCTGCAAACAATCTAAATGTTCTTAAGAAATATATTACTTTAGTTTTCTTTTAAAATAACAAGCAGTGTCATTTTTGGATTACTACTGAGATTTTTACATGTTAGTATACTGCAACGTAATTTGTGAGAAACTTCTAGGCCTAAATTATCCACTTGCTTTCCTTTAGGGCTAAAACTCAATAAGATTGGTGTTTGGGTGACTTTCTCTGCTGTTTTAATTCTGCCTCATCTCTTTCAGCTTCTGTCTCTGATCTTATTTCTTTAAGTCTCCACTCTGTGTTTCTGCCATTTACTGGACATCCTGTATTTTGAATCTCTTCCAGACTCTGCTCCTTTCTCCCTCCAGCATTTCTTCTTGCTCCTTCTGTTCTTTACCCACTCCTCAAAGCTATTTCTGTGTCCAGATGTCCTACTCACATACCAGTGATTGTTTTTTCACTCCCATTTCAAGTTCTGAGATGTGAAAAAAATGAACCCAGTCAGACCTCTGAATTACAATATTTCAGCAGTGCTTGTTGTGCAGATTAACGTTCCTTGCAACAGCAATATAATGATTTTCCATTAATTGTTTGGTAAACAATGCAATGACAGAGTTAAAGGTCACATTACAATGCAAAGGCAGATCAGACCAGAAGTGCAGTGTGAAATTTCAGTATGATAATCTAATTTCCTAAACTCAAGGAAAATGTCAGAATTGAAATTCAATATGTGTTGCAGTGAGGATGTATGGCGGGTCTTTGCTTGTCCCAATGCTCCTTGTGTGACATTGTCTGCTGAAGGACACCTGGGCTCATGAGTTATGTTGGAAAAGAGAAATAGTGAGGATAGGGAAATGGGTTTAGGATATGTGGTTCACTTCAGTCCCAAGAGGGAGAGGAATATGAAGTAGTGGGATGGATGTGACACAGACTGACTGATTTTCGACGTTAAGATTCTTAAGGTCAGGTTGTGATGAAAGAAACTTTGTACATCTGGGATTTGCTATGCACTTTCTGCTGTCCTATGACAGTGTGACAATTACTGCACGGAAACTTGTTCATTGTCAAAGATTTACATGTCTTGCTCAAGATCATACAGAAATTTGTGTCTTAGTTGAACCTAGGGCTCTTGAACGTGTGCCAGTGCCCTGATCATACCAGGCAAGCCTATTTTTCCACAGAGACAGTACAGGGAAAAAGGGAATTTCAGAATAGATAGACTACATTCAAATGGGCAAGGTAAAAAAAGAAAACTTGTCATCTTCTGGGTTCTGAAATAGATAAAAGTCCTTAGAGAGAGGTTTTTTTTGTTTTTTTTTGTTTTTTTGTTTTTAATTATTTTATTGTTACAGAATGTAGAGTAATATTTGGGGTATTTGCTAAATAATTTTGATATCATCGCTCGTTGTCATTGCCTGTCTACGCATTTCTAGTTGTTTGCTTTCCAGGGCATATCATGATGTCTGGTTAGATTATGTGCTCTGAAGCTCTTGCTTGTATTCTGGTTGTATTCTGGTGCACTCTGGGCTAACTGACTTGCAATTGAAGTGGTGTTTCTGCTTCACTGTTGTCAAACATATGTCCTCTTCGCTTTATAGACTCCAGGGAAAAACATGTTCAGAGGCCACGTTGCTAGCACTTACATCTTTTGAACTGCATTTTTTGAAACGTCTGTAAGCCTGCTAACAGATTTTATGCCTCAGATATGGCTTTGTGAGTACTGCAGTGCATTCTTGGTGCTAGCACTGCACAGTCTAGATATCCTTTATTATACTAAAAAGCATGGGAGGGTGCAGAATCAATGATTTAAGAACTAATAAATGGCAGAATTTGGCTACATCTGCGCATTATCCTGTAGACTTTAGTAACGTGTTTACCTGCAGTGTTTTTCAAAGAGTTTCTTCTATGTTTCTTTCTATTTTCCTTGTTAAGTAAGTTTGTCTGGTCTCATAGTTGGTGTGTATGATTCAAACCATGCCCCCCTTCCCCCCCCCCCCCAAAAAAAAATCTTGATAGATTTATTTTTATGGTCATCACCATAACTTCTGCTAATCTCCAGATGGCAAATAATTTTTCTTCATAGAAGCTATGAGTTGAGATGATATTATTTCCCCTGTTGGTTTGTATTACTTTACAGATAAGGAGCCGAAATTTTACATGAAAATGAGAAATGCCCATTTGCTTAGGGTACTGAATTTGAAATCCCAAGGGAATGATTTTTTCCATGCCTTTATAACATTATAGCATTTCATTTAATCAGAATAAGGCTTGAATTGACAGTGGCCAGAGATATGAGCGCCGTAACTTTGATTAACCAGGTGTTGTAAATTGGGCATTTGGATAGTGGTATACACCTATTGAAGTAATTTAGTTAGCAGCATTGGAGGCAGAGGCAGGTATACAACCAAGTACCTCAAGATAAAAATTCAAATTCTTTAAACCTGAGGCTAACACTTCTCTTCATGCAGCTTCAAACTCCATTTCTGTATGCAGCTGAGGGACAGTCCACGTGGAGGTGATGGTTATCTCAGAAGTGTGTCCCAAGTGCACAGTGAGGATAAAATTCTGTGTGGTTGGGAACTAAAACCTGTATCATGTTGCATAAGCACAAAATGCTGAGCTTATTTCACAGATGCAGCCTTAAACCTGGCATTTCATTAAGTCTGATGGCTTGATATTGCAAACTCAACACTCTTCTGGTATAGTTTTTTTAATATGTCAACAACTGAATATTTTAAAAGACAATATAACATCCAGGAATTTCGTCCTCTGATATCGGGAAAAATGTTGGCAATGTATGTAGGACAGATATTTAAGAGCTTCAGTTCTCTTCTTCCTGGGCGTGAGCGTATTGCGGAGTCAGCCTGGAGCCGCCCTCCTCATTCCCTAGGCAGAGCAGTCACAAAAGGGAACACATCTGTTGCTAGAATTCCTTCATAATGTGTTGAGGTTAGTTTAAAGGAAGAAAGTGTCCGCTGCTGCCACAGACCTCTCTACCTTGCCAACAGGGTAATTCTTCTTTTCTTGCAATGTGGTGTGGCTGCTGCCCAGGAGGTCACAGGAGAGAGGGTCTCTGCTCTCTTACTGCTACTGCTGCAGGGATCCCCTTCAGCTGTAACAGGGGTAAATGCAGGGGAAAAAAATTGTCCTTGTTAAAGTGTTCTTGACCACAGCATAAGAATATTTTCATCCAGGAAGTAACAGAGTAGGAGCGCAGCATGATCAGGGCAGGGGAATCTTTAGAGAATTTGGATGTTGGACTCCAATAACTCTAACTGTACATGAGAAACACTGTTTCTGAAGTTTTTATAGTGTGAAAAATTTTGGTAGATTTGCCATCACTGATGAAAGTCTGCCTTAATGGGGTCAAATCCCTGCTCTAACATACAGAGAGTATATGTATATATATTTTGGCATACCAAAGTACGTGTCTTCTTACTTCTGCTATCCTAAGCAACGGAGTATCTTTTGCTTTAGAATTAAATAAACCAACCTACAGTAAAAGCTTAAATTGACTATTTCATCGAAAAGATAATTTGTCAGATCTATTGTTGAGAGAAAAAACAAAAAAAGGTAGCCTATAACTTTAGATGTTTTTTTTTTTACTATAATTCTCTCTCTAGCTACAGATACGTAGATTTTGATAACATACATCCTTAAATCTTTGAAATTGACTAGTGCTTTTCTGTAAGTAAGATGTTATAAAAGAGCCCAAAACATTTGAAGTTATCCCTCTGAATTTCAAGCCAAGTTGCTTTTAAATACATCAAAGCAAATGTCCCAAGTCAGCAATGACATTTGAAATTTTGAGGCACCTCAGTTCGTATGTGCATGGTTAGTGATTTTATAGTGTATTCACTGATGTGATTAATACTTTAAAACTGCTGCTTTAAAAGAAAAATCAATCTTGATTAGCTATTATGTGAGCACAAATTCTGTCTTTTCAGTTTTGATGTTATATGTAAATCCAATTACACTGTGAAAATGTTTTCATTCCACCTCATTAACATTTTTAGTAAAGGACATAATATAAATAGTGTAAGTAATGATTGTAATCAGTCAATTCCAAAACCCCCAAAATCTTCCTCCATCCTGTTTTAAGTGCTGTGAGTAAAGCAGCTAAAACTTCACTTGTGTGCCCTTGAATCTAGCACAGGCATGACCGTGTTTCAGAAGCTTTGCCAGAGGGTCTGGCCTGTGTACCAAGGTTATGAGAATGCAAATTTTGAGATAAGCCTCTTAAATGCTGCTGGAGCACCATTTTCAGGGAGATGTCACAGCACAGCGTCCTGCAATGCCGGTGGCTTTGTGGGGATCCATCACCTGTGCATTTCAGTCCCAGGGCAAGAACAGGAGCTGCATTTAATTCATGATCCCAGGAAAGGGCCTGACCTTGTCTCTACCAGTTGGGCCTCTGAAAACCATGAGTTAAAATTCTCATGCTTTAAAATAATTTCTTTCAATAACTTTAGATTCTTTGTGGATTGAGACACAGTGGATATATATGGCTTAATACACTTGGAAGCTGAAGACAAAGAATTTCAGAGCTCAGGAAATACAAGTAAGGATGCTCCTCCAATCATTGTTTATCACTTAAAATTAGGACTTGAATGTATCATATAAATGTTTTTACATGTAATCACGCTTGTGATTGTGTGATAAAAATACGGTCAGAAGGTGGAGGCAGCCGTTTGCATAAATAGAAGCATGGAGAGCAAAATGGTAGGTTCAGTTACTCTACAGGGCAGCTCTAAGGCAGTACTTAATTTTGTGTCAAGGAAGTTAGAGACATTGATTTCCACTGAAGAATATACAGAACCCTTGGTTTCCCACAAAGACCATTTCCTTTCTACATAACCAAGCACTTAACTGTTGATCTTGGAAAAGTCAGGCTTGCAACCTTCAATACTTTCGCAAAAGGTCACTTCTGTGGTGAATTTTACACTTTGGGAAAGTGGAGACTTTTTTTTCTTACTCCTCTTACGAAAAGTCTGACACACCAATAATATTGTGCACCGTTAACTGTAAGATGCTCAGCACTTTGGTACAATGTTAATCCTTGTGGATTTAGTATTGCTATTTTGCTGAGCAAGCTCAGACTTCAAGTGGGATAAAATAATTCAGAGGCAGGTGCTTTCGATAAATGGAGTCATGCAAGAGGCATCACAGAGCTTCTGATCTCACATAAGAACATCAGCAGGAATTGATGTAATTGAAAATCTTTGGTGAAAGAGTGAAATAGAATCTAGCGCTGCGGTTTGTCAGGAAATCAATTATAAGTAAAAATGCATGCTTTTCATTTTCCTCCTGCTCTTGCACCAGGGTGTTGCCTGGCTCAGGCAGAAGCTGTTGTTCAGCTGCAGTCAACAGAATCCCTGCAGTTAGTGATAGCTGTCTGGTGGATGTTAGAATAAATCTGCAAATAAGTTTAAAATTCAAAGCCTGATTTGGTGTAATATTTTTGATTGTAGTCACATCTTCCTTCATGGAATGGTATCAGTTTTTATGAAGTACATCTTATTATTTTGAAAGTTTTAGTAAATGGTGCATACAATTAACAGTCCTGGGGAATGTTTGTTGCAATTCCTGCTTATTACATTAAGTGCATCCTAGTTTCACCCTTTTCCTAATTTTGTCCCCTTTATACAGACTGTAAGCACTTGGGACAGGAGGGTTTCTTTTTTCTTTTTCTTTTTCTTTCTCTTTTTCTTTTTTTTTAAAGCATGTGATGTCTAGTACCTGGTATTGTGGGATCCTGAATGCTGTTGGGAACCAAATAATTTTTGCTGCCCTATGCAGATTTCTAGCCTCCTAAAGTTTTTTAGGCTGTTTTGGATAATTGTGATGTGTATTACAGAGAAAGCCCTAAATGGCTGTGGTCAGCACACAAGCCTACCAGTGGGGACAGGGATCAAGCCACTCTGTGTCTGCTTTGGACAGTGGACTGTGGCGTTATGGACGATGGACTGAAATTCTTTGTGGAGATGAAAAGCAAAATATCCCCTTGTTTCCATGCAAATTTGTGGCCAATTCTGGTTCACAGTGTTTGAAGAGGAGTAACGCTGCTAACATAGTAGAAATGAATGGCAGTAACAAGTGGAAGTGTGAACGATGAGAAGTAGCAGGGTCAAGAGTTTGTCCAGCACAGCTGACAGTTTGTGAGCAGCACAGATGTATCGAGCTTGGAGCTGGATCTTACTGAGGACATTCAAGAAATCAGGTAGGTGGGGAACAGGAAGGGAGTTTTGCATTTCTCTTGCCCATGCTGGAAGGATAGTTGACAGCTGTTAATTAGCACTTACTCTTGGTGATGATTGTGTCTCACTCCATCAGTCAACCAGCCTCCAGGAGTCTCTGGGACTTCTCCTGGGTTAAGATGCAATCCAGCCTCCTGTGCAGCCCTGGAGGCAGGACACTTTCTGATGCACACCAGCAGAATCTGCACTGAGCAGTTATAGGCTGCAGGTAAAGTCCATCAGGACAGGAAATTCAGAAATGTGTGGGTTTGATTTTAATTAGGCTTTTGTATTCTTCAGGCTTAAAAAATAAAAAGAAGAAGAAAAAAGAAATGAAAATGGAGTGTTTCTCCACCGTCCTCCTTTAGAAAGGGGTGCGTGTGCGTGCGTGCGTGTGCGTGCGTGTGTGTGTGTGTGTGTGTGTGTGTGAAAGGGAAATTGAAGGCAGCGAGCAATGAACTGGGATAGGAAGCATGTTTTAGATATAGCATTAGCACAGAAAAATTGCAGAAGAAGAAATGAGGATAGGATATAATATACTGAAACTTGTTGTTTGCTGCTGTGAAGCTCTAATTTTTTTCTTGATACGCTTTTCTTTTTCATAAACATGAAAAGCCAGCACAGAGAAATTAGATTATTACAGCCAAATAAATGGTGTGCATATTCATGCCGTAATCACAGAAGACCCATAGATTTCATGGGCTCTAAATCCTACACTGAGTTTGAAGGCTAAATTACTAGAAATTAACAATGCCTTGCTTAAAGTTTATAGAACAATCAACTAAGAAAAGAGAAAAATAAATTCTCTTTTACTTTAGTAATAACTTTTTTTAGGATCATTGGATAGAAAGAACCCTGAATAAATAAACAGATTAATTTGCCAATTAATTTGTAATGTGAGACATTCATTTGCAGACAGAAAAGTCTCCTCAGTTCCAGCTAGCTGATTCCCTGGAAGGTTCCCATAGTCATTTGTGTTGCAGTTTCCTGCATATTCATGCAATGCCTAATTCAGGATTGAAGTGGGGAGCGTTTCTTCTTGTGGTTAAACTTGTGAGCAGCCAGGGTTTGCCTGGTTTGTAACAGCAGAGTCTCTGAAGAGCCTTTAAGGGGACTGTAGTGTACAGGAAATTGCAAATGAATGAGCTGATTCTACCATGACATGGAACTGAGGAGAAAGGTGTCCATCTAGAGCTATTGATGCCAAAGATGCTTAGTGAGAGAGTCATGATATTTCTTGACAGCTCACAGGTGAAACTACCTTAGCGAGAGCAAAACCACTATTCAAACTGGGCACCTTTTCCTCTGCAGTCTCAGTGCTAATTTGGTCCTGCATAAACCAGCATTTCACTTGCATGGTATTAATTTAAAGAGAGTAAATTTAAGTAGTATCATGAGGAGGCTAATCTCATTTTTTCATGGCCACTTTTGAACATTATCCATAATAATGTTTGAATTGTATCTCTTACTTTATTAAGTCTTTTTCATTTTTATACTGTCAGTAGTGAAAATAAATATGTAGGGGTAAACCTGACACTAAAAAAATATGTTAAACAGCATCAATTAAAAATATTTTCTTCTTTCCATAAAGAGCTCAAAGTATCTCAAAAGGAGTTATACATTTTTATAACTGTTTTTACAGTGAGTACCCTGAGCACACTAAAAAAGGGAGAAACGTGGAAGACAATTATGCAGTTTTTAAAAATACCGCAGTTCCCACACCATGACCTCATCACAATCATAATAAGATGGTATAAAAAATACAGAATATAAGTGTTAGTTTTGGGATGATGACTCTTTCAAATTATCAGAGTGAATATTCTTGAAAACCTAGATTAGTGAGTTTTAGTTCTGTATCATCTCACAGAGCACTTTTGATTAAAAAAAAAAAAAAGAAAATTGTTTTTTTTTTTCAAATTTCTCACTTTGACCATATGAACTAGTTTGGGATGATCATATCTGGAAATGAAATTCCCTGGGATATGATGGTGGCTTACAACTTTCCAAAGAAAAAGAAAACAAAATATTGACATTTAGGCAAGGAATTAATGCAGGTAGTGCTGAAAGCGTTTTTGAACTACTTAATGCAGCTCCAAGTGAGATGTGTCTAGATGTATAGGATTTTTAGAGAAAATAAGGCAAAACCATCTAGAATGTAATATATGCAATAATCAAGGAAGCCCATCAGCAGCAACCAGCAGTGGTACAGGAAGTAATCTCATTTAGAGGTACGTAAATAAAGCAAGACATTGATATGATACAAGTCCACTTTAATAGCATCTACAGTGTTTATCTGGTTCTGAATAGCTGCAGTGGAAACCAGCCAGAATGCTTACCCTGCTATTGAAAAAAACACAAGAGAAGCTGCAAAGTCACTGCATAGGCTGTGTGCAGACGTGGGGAGGACAGCACTGACGTGGCTGGGTCCTGTTGACGTCAGGTAGTTTATTGGGTTATGGTGAGATACGTTATTTGGGTTCTATTAGCCAGAGACAATGTACTTAATCAGATCCAGTGTATGTTTCTGTACCTTCTTCACGAATACCCCAGTAATATTGAGCAGAATGAAACTATCAGTATAAGATGATGACAAACCCACCCTAGTATTTCTGCAGACACAGGAAGATCCTGCATTTTTAAGCATGGGCTTCCTTTAGCTACTTTAATAGAAAGCAAATGTTTGGAGCCGAATGCATTGTTGGCAGAGTTCTTCAGACTGATTTCCCACTACAATAAGATCAATATGAACTGTAGTGAATCACTGTAGTTTTTCTTAATTATTCACCTATTTTTGATTTTTAAACATCTATTCTAAAGAAAAACAAAAAATGATGTAATGGAATGATCTCAGCGTAGCAAACGTGAAGCAGGGGGACCTGCCTTCTGATTCTGCCAATATTTTGGAGTCTGGCTTTTGGGTGAATCACTTGGGCCTTGCTTACTGCTTTGCTGATTAGGCTATGTTACAGCCATTGCTGTAACTCCATCAGATCCATGTGGGAATGAGTGGCACATACAGGCAAGATACAGCTGTTCATGTCACGGGGATCCATCAATAATGCTGCACTGATGACTGAGACATAGACAGCCCTTCATACCTTCTTTTCTTTCTTGCATGTAAAATAAAATCTGTCTTGTGGAAGAGGTTTGAAAGATGGATTAGCCAAAGTTTGGAAACAGATGATAAATGTATACATTCAAAGCTGTGAATTTCTACTGAAATTTACTTGGGTTCTAAATTGAGGGGGAAAGAGCACAAGCTTGCTTAATGTAATTGTCTGACTACAGGCATGGTTACCTGTAATAAGCTTACCTGATCGGAGTGTAGCACCTGGCGCAGGGGATGGGGATGAGAGCCGGCAGCGGGTCCCTGGTGAGGGAGTGATACACGCTGTGCAGTGTACAGTGCTCAAGTTTAAACCAGACTTCATCACTTTCCTTTCAGTGCATTTTTTGCTTCTATTTGCAAGTAAGTTAGAGAACTGCTCTGCTGTGCTGTCAAGCCAATGACATCCAAGAGCTTACTGAGCTCCTGATAAAAAAGAAATTGAAGGTTATTTCTTCAGATCAGCAGGTTTATCTATAATCCACTGCAGTAAACTAAATTGACTGTGTATTTTGCAACAACAGCAGAAGTTTCAGAAGAGCTACAGTGTAGTGTCTCATCCACTGCTACAATAATACATGTTCGAAAGAACCATGAGGAAGGGCCACAAGATTATATGATGTCTTAAAACTAATGAACCTCTAAGAGAACCAGGTTTTGCTTTGACTTTCTACTTAGTTAATGTCAGAGCTGTTCTGACAAATTCACTCAATGTCAGTTGCTGTATATAGCCATATTGTTGCTAAGATCTCCATCACTACATCATTCTTGCTGAGGAAATATTGAAGGCTCTGTCTTTATCATGCTGTTATATTCTGATGAAAATGTATCCAGGGGCATTAGCAAGCAAAATTTATTTTACAACTGAAGCCTATTGCTCAAGTATGAACAGATTACTGCCTTCATAAGAAGGAACATTTAAAGTATTGGTACAGATTTTATCAAGTTCCATTCTTTGCTTAGAAGAAGGGTAGAAGTAGGAGCAACAAATCCCAGTTCCTGCACTGACCTATCCTAATAGCTGGCTTAGCAGGTGCCCCTGCTGCATCAGCATGAGCAGAGTGCAGGCAAGGATTTCTGCTTTCTTCTGATGTAACCCACTGCCTGTGCAGGGCACAGCCCTGGCTGCCTTCCTGCCTGCTGAGAGTTCCCCTCTGCTGCTGCTGATCTCCATTTGGCAGCTAGGACCAAATTATGTCCTATGAGTACTTTCCAGATGATGCAGAGGGGAAAGACTGACACTGCAGATTTATACTTAGTCTGGTCAGGAGCCTTGCAAAGCCTGGCATTTATGTTCATTGACAACACCAATGACCGGAGTTCTGACCACAGAGGACTGCTGCTACCCTAGAGACTGATCCGAAACATTTCTTATTTATTTCCAAAATCAATTAAAGAATTAACATAATGGCTTTTATCAGTGCACCAAAAAAATGGTGATTTTTTCCCCCCATTTGGAATGCAGTGCAATTAACTGCTATATGACTTCTCTTTATATCCTTAAAAGGATGAGGAAGACAAAGGAGCACATTTCCAGGCTCTAGTTGAGTATAACACATGATAAGCTTATGTTTCAGTTTTGGATAGGTGTTGGTGGTTATTGCATTCATATTTCTGAAGCCCTGCTGAGCAGGGAGTGCTGGCAAGATTTGGAAACAGGGATGCTCCCCTGGGAAACAGTTCTGCTTCTGTCAACCATTGATGGAGCAGCAAGGAAAGATAGTTACGGGCAGTAAAATAAAGAGAAATTGACTCAGTAATGCTTTGATTTTTTTTATTTACGTCTAGTTTTAGCAAAATGCTGTCATGAAGCTGCAGAAAAAATGGCCTTTGATTTTTATTCTCCTCAGTTACTCTTGCTGTTTTGGATGTTCTAATGTGTTGCCCTAGAGGCAATGACAGTTTGAGACAATATGTCAGTACCCATGAAAACATCCACGATGTAAAGACCAGTTTCCTTACCCAGTTCATGCAAGTGAATGGACCTAGCAGAATCGTTAGCATTTATGGGCAGATGGCAACTGGTTTCTGAGATTTTTGCTGTTTGTGCTTTGTAGCCTGGCCCAACTGGAGGTCACCTTCCTGGTGGTGGGTGAAGAATGGACTGGTGGTTTTAACCCTGCTCCATCCGTGTTAACACCTATGTGGTCTAAACTGAGAACTCGAGAGCTGCCTGAACACAGGCATGCCTCCAGAAAAATGAACTTGAGCACTGGTGCTTATCCTGCAGCGCTTAATCTGTGACTGTTTTGACATCGCTGGAAATTGCCAGCCGAGAGGGAGAAGGCAGCAAGGCACTAGGAAGCCCCATCTATTTCCATCCGGATTGTTTGGCTGATTGGAAATGCAAAGCAACTGGTTTGTATGGTGTAAGATAGCACCAATCCCTTTCACTTCATGGGGTATTTGGGCCTGTTTGTGAGCTTAGGGAATAAGTTCTGCAAGCACTTGATAACACTTCAATTAAGTGTTCATCTTGCAGCCAAGCACTAAATTACTTGTCTTTCCAGGTCACTATCTATTTGCTGTTAAGCCACACTCTCCATTTTGAAAGGATTTCTGTCTTTGAAACAACCGCTGCATCTCCTGGTAGCTGACATAGCATGACATCTCCTGTCCCTACGCTGCACACAGTTCCAAGCAGCAATCCCACAGCGGCAGACGGAGGGAGAGCAGAAAGCACATGTGCTCTGCTAGCTACTGGGAGCTGCGAGAGGAGGATGCATCCTGCCAGATAATACCCCTCCTGGCACCTTCACAGGTTGTGGGGCTCCAAGGAATCACTTCTGTATAAACTTGTGTTTGATGCATAAATATTGCAGTAGGCATAAATGTTTTACATAGTTATAAATTCAAAACAAACAAACAAACAACAACAACAACAAAACATTTTGCCAAATGAGAGGGCTGCATCCAGTTGTATCCTATCCAGGACAGCAGCATTTGTGCAGGGAAGGCAGGACTCAAAAGATCACAAAGCAGGAATAACGCAGAACAAAAAGTGAAAATGTATATCAGCACTACTGGGAAACAAGCCATACACAGAGGGTTGTCCAGTGCAAATAGAATAAAATGTGCTGACTAGACAGAAAATATTGTTTCCTTCCTCTAATCCTTTTCATCTTCAGTAATTCCAGGCATGGCATGGGGCAATGTCAATATAATATACAGCAGTGTAATATGTTCGGACATTTTCCAAAAAAAAGCAAAGTCCTGATGGAAAAACTGAGATTACCAAGTCACTACAGCAGATTAAGCAAGCCTTTGAACGATTACAAAATAGAATAGAACATGCCAAATCAGACCATTTCTTCATCTACTGCATTGTGTTTGGCAATGGGCTGCTCTTAATGCTATGGAGACCAACCAAATTCCTCATGATGCATCTGGTCAATGCAATACTATGGAAATACTTGAGAAAAAAAGGCCATTTTTTTTAATCCTTTGAGGTGATTAGTTTATTTTTCTGAAGCATGAGGTCTGTTTTCCCATGTGATACTGTCAGAACCTGCAAATTACAAATACCTTGAAATGATCAAGTAGATGTAAAAATCCTTTAGGGCTGCTGGCATTATTGGTGCTTGTTTCTCAGTGAGTCTTGCAGGCTGTCAGCGTAATGGGCTTAAAATGAAACAAAACCCCCTTAAGGATTCCGGCAGTTCTTAGTGTCATCAGAAGTGTAAAAACCAGGACTGGGAAAGGAGAACATGCAACAAAGGATGGCTTACACAAACTGTCCTGTATTTGGCACAGCTGGCAGGACTCCTTTTCCTTGAGTCTTTGCTCCTAGCTGAGGACAAAGTGGGTTTCTTCCTGCTCATGCTTCTTTAAGATTTCTGCATGCAATTCTGAAGTCTTGAGAGTTTTTTCTTACTGCTCCCTTGCACGGAGCTGAAAATGGTGTCCCATCTGCAACCACAACCCCCTGGCCAAGAGGTGAGAGCCAAGGGGGCATCCCTTCATCTCTGAAAGCCCAGCCCCAAGGTAGAATTTGGCCCCTTCCACCCCACCGGCCTTGCAGGGAGCCAGGAAAAGGAGGAAACAGGAGTTAATGCTTAGGATCTCAGAATAAACATTTCCATGCAGGGAGTTATTTTAGGAAGAGCTGTTCTCCCTCGGTAGAAAAGCTCCCACGATGCGCTTAGGAAAAGAAATGATCATCTGAAGCCTGTGGAGCTACTTTTGTAAGTCTTCAACTGTGAATGTTTAGGTTGTGAGGCCTATTGATTTTTGTCAAGTAGCTGTTAGACCTACAGTCAATCTTGTGCTAAGCATATTTGGGTTGATTTTGCTTGCCATTATGTTTCCTATGTTACTGTATTATTTGAACATCAAAATTGAGTGTAGCACTGCGAACAGAATAAGGTATTCTGCTGCAAGGAACTTGTAGTCTAATTCAGGCACAGTGACGCACAGGCATACATAATGTACAGGATAAGGATGCAAATTCAAAGTAATAGAGGTGTCTGGGGAAAAATCAGTGCTGCAGGCTAATTTACTACTTCTGAAGAGCTACTAGGCTGCAGGACATAGAGAAAATACTGAACAATACAAAAGATGTCTTTTCCCTTCTTTTTTATCTTCTTACAAGAAGTTAGTTCCTAATGTGTCATGAAATACAGGGGTAACATCCAAAGAAAACAGAGAATAAGGTGGGGATCCTCTGCATGTTCCTGTTTTCTGAATGTAGCCCAGTAAACAGAATCAGAGATTTCTTGAGTATGCCTCGTGAAATAAGAATTTCATTAAAAAAAAAAAAAAAAAAAAAAAGATAAATGGTGGATTGAGCCTGGATTATGAACCACTATTGACGTAGTTTGAGCTCCGTTGTCAACATATTGTGAGCTTTTGGTAAAATACTTAATAGCTATTTGTTTGTATCTGTACCTTTAAGATTGAGACACCGGCCATTGCTTATCCTGCAGAGTGTACCTGCAGACTGATGAGGTAATGATTATAGAAAATAGATACCAGAAATACCCAAACTGAACGCATCCAGATTTTAATCTGTCCCAGACATAACGTCTGGTGGAGATCCAAGCAGTTGTACACATGAGCAAGAACATGGGAAGCAGTGATCCGATTGAATTTGCTGGCAGTCTTTTACTTTGCATTTACACTCTTGTCTAAGCCTTGATTTTGTGCCATTTGTAGTTCTTCTGTTTCAGGAATGGTGTCCTACATTTCTTAGGCCCAAGGCATAATCTTTCAGTACTGAAAGACTGAAAGATTTCATTTAAGTGGTCGGTGATGGCCGTGGAGTAATTGTCAGACATACCTTCACATACTGAGTTTGTTAACATCACGTGGCAATTTTGTCATTGATGCTGATTCTTCAAACTAGAGCTGTGTCCAGCAGCAACTGGAAGGTCAGAAGAAGCAGAAGGAACACAATCCCGGTGTGTGTCAACAGAGAACTTCTCCACAGACTTGCAGGTGGTACCTGCAACTCCTGATACCAGCTGCAACTCTGACATGCAGTGTTGTCTCAAACCACCTGGCTTCTCAGGAGATACACTAGTTTCAAGTAAAGAAAATTATTACAGGACATGTTTTGAAGTGCAGCCGTCTGTAATGCAAGTAGAGTTAAGCAAACACAGACATACAAATGTGTACTTATGAATTATTTAAACACAGAAGCATAGAACAATAAATTACTTTAGTTAATTCTCTTATTTCTGGAGAAAACAAGCGTACTGGTATATCAGCGCTTTGATAATGCTACAAGCAAGACTACACACTGGGAGCTAAGAACTGCTGTGTTGGTGGGCTTGCAACTCTGGTAGACAAACTGTTAGCATTGAACAGCCTTGAACACTTTTACATTTCTGAATAGTTCCATTTTCATTCTGCTGGTTTTGTAGGCTGAAAGTGATAAATTTGAGAAAGCTGGGTGGCCAGGTATTTACAGTAGCTGTGTCTGGACAGCCTGTGTTCTCCTTGTGTGACCTGAGGTGTGTCACAGGCAGTGTGCATCTAGGATAAGAAGAGTAACTTTTCTGACTCATGGCTTTTTTTTTCTTTTTTTTTTTTTGGTTGTTGTTGTTTTGGTTTTTTTATGAGGATAAACCCATAAAAGACTTTGAGACATTCAGATCCCATGGGGCTGACCCATATACTTTTTAAAGAAAGATTAATGCTAGAAACATGAGCAATATATCTTTCTGTGGCATAATTTCATGAGGTCACAATAATTCTGTTATCTTTTTTTTTTTATGTAGTTAACGGGAGTTATTAGAAACCCCACAAGGTATCTTTTCATATTTTCTTATGTGCACTTGCCACTTCACATACATCATCTTGACAGCGAAGTACTTCTGTCTTTCCTCAGGAGTAAGAATGTTTATGACACTCTGGTCAACGAATGCCAGATGCTAGATACTGATTTGAAAGTATTCATTTTCTTTTGTACTTCCAGCACACGTGGCAGCATCATACTGTTGCATTTTTTCTGTCAATGCACTGGTAAGTATTTCAGTACTGTGAAAACTAGAGATTGAAGAACAAGTGGACAGGTGTTCATAAACGCCTTTGAAAACAACAGAATTGGCTTTCTTTTATTCTATTAAGACAGCATTTTAGAAAAGCAGGGCTCCCAGGTCTGTATCTTTGGAGATAAAGTAAATGGTCTGATTCTCAAAAGAACGAAGCACTTTGAGGTTTCCACAGGCTTCTGCAAGAGAATGGCTAGCTCTGTACTGCGGGACTTTCAGAGATTGGTTTTGCAGTCTGAAAACTGCTCTTGGCAAATTGGGGCTGAACAAAACATGCCCTGAAGTTAACAGTTTTTTTAAGTGAGAGCAAAATAACAAATAACCACAGATCCTTTAGCAGCCAAGCAAATTCCCATCTGGTGCTTTGCATTGTGTGAGGGCAACATGCCGCAATTTTGCAAACAGAACATTTTTATTATTTAATTAGTCTCCAAAGCTAAGTGATTCAAAGAAACTGAGTCTATGAAAAAGACAAAAAAAAAAAAAAATTAGTAACAGCAGGCATAGTGCCTAAGGGCCTTATGAATGTAAAGTGACCGGTTTTATTACCAGCTGTGCACTCTGGTAATTAATGGGCTTACACTTGCAATTCCCTATTCATGTGAATATTTCCTCTGCTTAGGCAAGTTTACTCACATGTTTACGAGTTTGCAGGACCGAGCTTCTTCCAAAGCTGAACGTGATGGGAGGCAGTGTGCAGAACCTCGCTGTCTGACGCTATGAAGAGGAGCTCTGGGTTTCTGGGTTTTGTTGCAGCACCTTTCATGTCATAAGCCTCAGCCTGCCCCGCCTGGTATGTGAAGGCACTCCCGTGGGGAATCAGTGGGCTGGAACAGGTTACCCAGCCCATTACTGTTCTCCTAGTTTTTAAGCTGAGTCAGCTTCTAGGAAAGAAGGATCTGGTTTATGAGTACGTGTGGAAGGTCCATCAGGCTGCAGTCACAGGGGCCTATGGAGAGGCGGCCAGAGGAAATGGATCATCGTCTTCAATGCAAATAGTGTGGCCACTGGAACAGCTTTAGGTACCTACTGCCTAGTTTGCAGCATGTAAAGGAAAATGCAATATCAGTTCCATTCCCAGACTAGGAATCCTTCTGGAAGTATTTTTTTGTTGGCTTTGCAACTCTGCTGTCAGTTTCAGGGATTGGTGTAGCAGATACATGTCTGAGCTCTTTGCCTGTAGTAATGAGGTTTGAAAGGGCTGAGGTTCCTCGCTTAAACAAGCTGTAAATTAAGAGCAAAAAAAAAGCAGCACTTTGTTTTTTATGTTGGGTTGTTCCAGCTGTGAGATGTTGCAGGACTAGGCAAGCTGGGAAATGTCTGCTGCTTTTGGTACCAAATATTCATTATGTACTTTGTTGTCCTTGGTTGCCCATGCCCGAGAGCACTGACACGATGCTCAGGACAGATCTCCAACAACAGGAGACAAAGGCAGAAGTAGCTGGGGAGAGTGGATTTCCTTAGCCCTCTACGGAAAATGCTAGAGGAATACTTTCTGAAAATCTTGTCTCTTAGCACCAAAATTATTTTCAGGTAGAGATTGTGAGGATCCAAGTGTGGCAGCTGTTGTCAGCAGCGGACTGCGAGGTGGGTAGTTACTGGTGCTGCTGGTTGCACTGGTGCAGGTTCCCAGCCACCCCGGAGGCGAGGGCAGCGCAGCAGATGCTGGGGTGGGCTGAGCAGCTGCTGCTCCAGGTGCTGCGAGAGCGGTGCAAGCACACAGCTCTGCCGACCGTACAGCCCACCTCTTCAGGTCCTTGGTTCTTGTCCACGTGGGTCATGGGTGGCCCTCATCTTCCTCTATGTTCTGTTTTGCCTGTCAACTTATTTGTTGTACGCCTCCAAAAGGCCTTTTTAAGCTCTCTGGTCTTAGAGCAATTTATTTTACCTGGCTGTTGTATCCAGAAAAAAATGAACAAAATTTGCATGAAAAAAGAGAGGGATGAGGAAAAAATTGCCAGCAAGCCACAAATAAGCACTAAGAATACTTGTGCTATTTGTTGTTGTTGAATATGCACCTGGTGTAGATGTGCACTGGGGTGGAAAGGCATCTAGATAGTGATCAAGAAGGTGCTTAAAATGACACTATTATGAGTAACTTAGCAGTGACTGCTGGCAGAGTTTTTCTTAACACAGTAGAACTTCTTAGATCTGTATACTACTTATGTGTTTTTCAGTATAGTATTTCTGAATCCCCAGTGACCCTAGTGTATGCTGTGAGTGGATCACATATATAATGCAGGATTGAGGATAACTGGTGGTAATTTGAATAAACTGGAAACTGAAAGCTCTTTAAATATTTATTTAGAACATGAATATATTCATCTTTTTTGATGTAAAACAGCAGTGCCATAGTTCACCATAGTTCGTTAGAATTCAGCAGAGCTCCCTCTCATTTCTGCTCCATAGCAAAACAAATGGTAACAGCATGAAGTGGGCCAAACAACAGTGGAAAGACAGTTTAATTAGTACCTTGTTCCTCTGCTCCCCTAATTCCAGGAGCAGCATCTTACCTTGCTACTTCAACCTTTGTGCCATTGGGCCTTCTGAGGTGTAGTGGCATCTAGCAAGGCAGAAGAGTGAATGCAGGAAAAAGCCACAGGTTATCCAGGAGAGAACCCAGGGAAAGTCGGCATTGCCGATGTCTCTATTAAAGCCTGAACCATCTGCATATTTCATTCTCTCTCTCTCTCTCTCTCTCTCTCTCTCATTGGTGTTGGAAATTTAGGAACTTCTGCAAATACTTCCTCTGCTTTTTTGAAGACCAGATTTCTTAAAATTTCTTTGTACAGGTGTAGCTGTTGAAACATAACATCCTGTCTCAGAGAGTCCAGTTTCCTAAGTCTGCAAGTTTGAATTTTGTTGTAGTTTTAGTACATACGTATCATCTTGATCAATTGCTTTATTTCTTTTTTTTTGGAAGAAATGTGTATGTAACAATGTTATATACTTAGTCTGTCATACAATAATTTTATTGCTATTAAATCGTATCTGTTATTCCTTTCATGTGTGGCAAGTGTATCATCCAGTCACATTCATTCTCTTTCCTTAATCACTTTTAGTTTTACTACCCCCAACTCCCATCCCAAGGAATTATCCATGACATTCCAGTTTAGTGATCAATATAAGGCATGTAAGGTTCAGAACAAACTGGTTCTACTATGACCTGTTAATGAAGATGTTTGACAACAGAGCTGAGCATTGCTGAAGTCTACCCCTTACTCTGCAAAAATATTTTCTGTGTTTCATTCATGAACTGACAGAAGACAATTTGCTCTCCTACAAGCTGTCCTAAGGAAATATTTGGGAAATATTTAGAGATGAATAAATTATTCGTTTGAAATAACTAACCAAAAAGTTTACTTTTTTTTTCTTTGCATAATCCTGAAAACTTGTAATTATAGTAGTCATTCTTTTAAGTTAAGTGAGCCATGTGCTGCAGAGTGCTTGTATATGTGCCCAGGAGAAAGAAGAATCTATTCCATAAGACAGCTTGGTTGTAAATAAATATACAGTTATATATGACTTTGCAGAAGACAAGCAGAATACAGTTTAGTGAATGAGATGTAAAACAGAGAAGACCATTATCTCTTTGGCATTTTATTTGTATAATTTCAAATTAATATAATATATTGAGGATGAAAATGGCTTGGGAGGGAAGCTGTGCAAAACCAGACACTTTCAGACCACAGAATTATAATATCTGACAGAAAAGATTAATGCAAAGTATCTGAGCTAATCCAACATTTACTAGGAAAATTCAGGTCAAACCCAGGATTAGTGCTTTGTGTGCTCTACTGATAACCTTGATGTTTCCCTACATCTCTCTGTCACTCTCTTGTAGTTACTTAAGCCCCATATTTTTCATGTTAAGGAGAAAAGACGTCTTTTACAGCTGCCGTCTGTTCTGTTAGCACTGACAGTGCTAGCCTGGTGCCCTGAAATTTTGCTGGAGAAAGCTCCAGATGAGTAAGTATCAGAGCCAGCACTGAGCAGCTGCTTCTCTGGATAAAACTCATCTGTGCAGAGTCTGAGCAGTTAGGCTTTTTTTTTTTTTTTTTGTGGCATGTGAGTGGCAGCAGCAAAGCGAGGACCAAGGAAAAGGGCAGATTATGGAAGAAACAAACAAACAAACAAACTGAGATTTGGTGTTTCTGTTGCCAGATGTTTTTGCTCTCTGAAGTTTCTGCTAAAGCATTTTATTTTTTATATATCATTTTAGAAATGTTGTTCTGCTAATGTTAATAAACTCTTAATAATCATTCTATTCAGTAGCTGTAGCAAGTCTTTGCTTTACAGCAAATGTTTTTTTGACAGGGTGGTATATCTTTGCTGTTTTGATGAAAAACTACCCATGCTTTGCCAAGATATAAAACCTTATAAAAATCAGAATTAATTCAAAGACAAAGTGATAAAATTGTGTTTTGACACAGAAAAAAAAGACATATAGCAAATATTTCAGAGTGTTTATTTGCCCCCAAATAAACAATAACATATGTAATTTGCAACTGATTTGCAAATTTAAGTCAAATTCAGCAATTAGAGCCTCATGAAACATGGAAAATATTTGAAGAAATGGCAGTGCTGTGTTTCAGCATAGCGTTGCCTCATTCACTTCCACATCGGAGTGGTGCTGTGTTCTTAAGTGGAACAAAGATAATTTTTAAACATGTCCCCACCCCCAAACATTCCCAAACCCAGGTCTTCGTATGAAAAGGTTACAATGGAGGGCAAATAGTTTATTCAAAGGAAACCATTCATCTCTTTTTCACCTGCCACACAGAATTCCAGAGTCTNNNGTAGGGGCGAGAGGTGCGGGGCGGGGGGGGGGGGGGCTGTGTATAAGACTTGTGTGAATTAAGTAAAGATACCTCTGAGCAAACCAGTGCTAAGCCAGGCTAAAATGCCACGATAACTGAAGCTCTGGATATGTGCAGCCACAGCAGCAAATGTGCAAAACTCACTCCATCAGCCTTGCCAGGTCCCCATCTAGCCGCCGCTGCTGGCCTCAGATGTTTCAAACCAAGCATGCCTTCCAGCACAGAATCCCACTAGAAAGGGGTTACATTTTAAGCAAGTAGGAGAGACATTTTCAAAGGCAGAAGGAACAGAAAGAGGAGAGGCAGGCTTAAAAAGATCTATTTAGGGTAATGGGAGGGAAAGAGGAATGCTGGCAAGGCTTCTCTGTCTTGCAGTGCAGGCAAAGGAGTTAATTTGACCTTAATGTGTTAAAGAAGAACTATGGTCTATCGAGAAAAATACAAATCTAGCACCTTTACAGAGGAAATAAAAAGGGGAGCCAGGAAATTATTGCCTAGTTAGTTTAGCATTAATCCCTGGAAGAAAATCCTGGGAAAAGTTAGTAAGCAAATAAGCTTGTGATACATATGTAGAAGATAACAAGGAGAAGAGCAGCAGCCTTCAGATTGTCAAGAAGAAATTGTGTGAAAACCATCTGATTTTCTTCTGTGACAGAGTAACAAGTTCTCTGGATATGGAAGAAATAGTAGTCGCCGTATTTCTTGGCTCCAGTAATGCTTTTTGACAGTCTTTCATGATGTTCTCATTTGCAAACTACTGAAGCCTGATACTTATGAAACTCTCATGATGTAGGTATCTCATTGTTCTGAAACAACAACAAAATAAAACAAAACAAAACAAACAAACAAACAAACAAACAAAACAGTCACATAGTAGATATTAAACCTGTTACCCTGGAGGATGTTTCAAACAGGGCTTTTTAGGAAGTCCATCTGTTGTTCAGTACTCTACAATAATTTGTTAGAACCTGGGGTGATAGAATATGCTCTACTATGAGAACATGTACACGTGACACAAACCTGTCAGTGGTGCAGATGTGTTGAAGGGCAGGAGCTGAGCTTAAAATGATCACAGTAAAATGGAAAAGTGGTCTGAAAAAAAAAAGTGATGCTATTCAGTCAGGACAGCTGCATTTAGGCAGAAAAAAATAAACTGCAACTGTGGAGGATGGGGAACAAGAAGTAGCCAGTTTCTGGAAAAAGATCCAGGGGTGGGAGAGTTACAGTGATACAAAAAAATGCGTATAAGCCAATAACGTACTGCTGCAAAAGAGGCAACATACTGGGGTGTAGGAGGAGGATAGCTGTCTGGAAGATACCTGGAGAAATCCTACTTCTGTTGCTGGCACAAGGAAGATCTCAGCTGCAATATTTTGCCTAGTTTGGGGCAGTGCCTTTGAGGAGGAGGTGGAAAAGCTGGAGAAAGAAATTTTGGTATAGATCAGCAAGGGCAGTCAAGACCTGGAAGACGAGGTCTCCAAGAGCACACCCAAAAAGCAGCTGGTGCTCCGTCCAAAAGAGAAGAGGCTGAGGGTGTGTGTGCTTGTTCTTTCGCTTATCTCACATCAAAGGTGGTGGCAGATGGGACAAAAATAATCTGTTCTCTCCTTCTACAGCAAGTAGCTCAAGGAGTAAAGACCTTAACCTACAGCAAATGAGCTCTAGATGTTAAGGAAAACTTTTTATTTGTAAGGAGAGTGGAACACTGGAAGATGCTGCCAGGGGCGGAGTAGGGGGGCTGTGTAATCAATCCTGGAAGCTTTCCAGGGTGGGTTAAACTGCCTTGCATCTTGCATGGCTTTGATCTCCCAATATAGAGGTAGAGAAGATGCTGGGTGACCTTGCAGCCCTGTTTCCCACGTTGCTGAGGCACTTGCCCTGACAAAGCAGGGTTTGTGCTTCCCAGCTGAGCTCTGCAGTGACGTTGCTCGATGTGAGCATCACCCCATGCAGTGCTATTAGGGGCATTATGGCACCAGGCTTTGGACACCTTTCTAAAGTCATTGTAGGCACTACCTGTTTCAGTTATGGGAACAAGGTCTCAGATCATCTTTTACAGTGCTGCAGAGCAGCTTTACATCAGGATAGGCTCTGACCTTTTGAGTCCAGACTAGCTGCCATGCTCTGGGCCAAGTATTCTTTCATGCCTGCAGTCCTTGCGATGCTTTGTTCCTGTTAGGATTAGGGCTTTAATTCCTGCTAATATTTCAGGTTTGCAAGGCCACGTGAGAGACTTCTTTAAGATGGATGTCTCCAGGTAATACTTTAAAAGAGCCCCGTTTAGTAAGTAATGTCCTTTCACATAATGAGATTTATCTTTCTTACATCTCACTTCTTAAATGTCTCTTGCTACATCTGAGAACAGTTGTGGACTAAGAAATTGTGTCTTCCTGAATTGTTATAGTGGAACACCTTGGTGAGGTCTTGGCTGCACTCGCAGCACTTGGATCTTGCTGCTAAACCTCCATACAACAATCCACTGTTACCTGAGCAAATATCACTTGTGTTTCAAAAGGGCTCGTGTGGTTTAGAGTGGCCATATTTTAATGGTCCAATTTCAAAAAGTTCACCATCCAATAAAACCCAGTTACAGTGTATCCTCAGTAAAACTGAACTGGTTTAAGCAAAATGGTTAGCAATGCTTACGTGCTTTAAACAAGAAGCGGAAAGGATTATAAAAAAGTAACGTGGTAAACAATGTAAAACCCAGTGCAATGAACTTATGATGACATTTTAATTCAAGTCTGTGCTGAGAAAAAAGGTGAGCTCAGTTGCCATCTCTTCCCTGCCTTCAGCTCCTGTATAGGCTCAATATCTGCTGTTAACTCTGGCTTGCTATTCTGAATCCAAAGGAAAGTTTTATGACACACATAGAATTGGATAAGCAATGCAATGACATTTTTAAGAACTATATAGCAAAATCATGCTAGAGGCAATCCAGGTGGTAATTATGTAGTCAAAAATCACTCCAGTCAAACTAAAACAAATCTTCTTTGAAACAGTTGATGACTGAAGAAGGCTCCATCAATTCATTGTGTTTCATAGCTTCCAGGTAACAGTATTTTTCACAAGGAAATTTGAACTTTATTGTAAAGGACTTGGGAATAGTCATTTTTATTCTATTTACAGTAGCTTCAATTGTGCTAGAGAAAAAGATGTGCTTGAGAAGGGATGTCACATAAAAAGTGATCTCTTTTCCCAGATGCTTTAGTACCAAATAGGTGGCTTTTTATTATGTTGTTCCAAATCCTACATCTGTAAGTCAAACAAAACACTAAAGGACATAAAATATTGGATTTCTTTTTTAGGCAAAGGCCATAGGATAAGACAACTTTAGCCAAATCATAATAAGGAAAGGTTGCTATATAGTAAGACAGTAATGGTCTGTATCTTGTGCTAGGAAAACATGGATTGATTAAGATAGAGTCTTTGCAACGATAATTTGGAATCCAGCCAGATCAACCCGGACTTTCACAGGCAACACAAAAGAAAATTGAGATTTTTGTACCTTCGCTGAGAGTCATGACACACATAGTGCGAGATCTCACAATATCTTTTGAGGGCTTTGGATGTTTGTGCCAGGCTTCTATAAAAATACTAGGTGAGTGTTCAGCCGCTCCACATGTGTGAGTAGTATCGCTGGTGATGTGGCTGGGGCTTTGCAGCCCATATTGCACTGATACCACATACGGTAAAATAAGCACTGAGTGAAAAACGTAATGAAATGTAATGCAGACAAATAATGTTTACCATTGTGGTAGGACAGGAACCAGATACCCATGAGACTGACTGAGGCTGAGTCATTTTTTACTGAAGTTAGTATTTATGAGTTCATTTCCTGGCATTTTATACCTTTTATCTCATTCACCTCTGATAGTGTATAGATAGGTATATTTCCCTCAGTTTGTCTTAAGAAGAGGAAAGCTTATCCACATTTATACAATAAAAATAAGAAATTCACGATGCAGTATGACTGCAGACAAAATTAAAAGTCAGCGTATTTTGGGGAATTTGCTATAAACAGAAGATGCAAAAGAGCTGATCTCTTTTATGCCTTCCTCACAAAGAAAATGTGTTTTCAATATGAGTAGTGTGCTGTCTTTCTTGGCCACCGAATATAGCTGATTCTTTGGTTTAGTTGCTAACTAGCTGACTAGCAGAACACAGGATTAGGAAATAAATCACTGATGTTACGCGGCCATCAAAAAAAATCTGTGTGTTTGAGTGAAAGATTCATTTTGAAGTGAGAGATGTATTCACCTAGGCTCTGGATTGTCAGAATATGCTAATATTACATTGCTATTGTGCTTTTAATAGATTGAGAATGAAGTGTGGATGTTACAAAAGCATGCGATCTTGACAAGAGCTTTCACAGTGGTGCTTCTAAATGCCCTCTCCAGTTTAGTGTTTTTGGCAGACCATGCAATGTTTATCTCCATTACCTGTGGCCCAGAGCATTGTTGCTTTCTGCCCTGCAGCGTACACTTTGGCACCATGCTGCACATCTCTCCTGACCCTGCAGGGCAACAGCTGAGTTGCAGCTTGATTTTATTCACTAGTTAGCCTGTCCACTTGCTGCCCTGGTTCCACTTATCCTTTTTACATTTTATTAGCTTAGGTGAGTTTACCTACACGCTGCATATTTATCTGCCTTGAATTTACTTTTACTTCAGCTGGTAAGTCAACACTCTTGAGTTGAGCACCCCTGGCATTCAAATCAGGCTGCTTGGCTAAGTACAACACAAGTTAACAACCTCATGGGTTGTTATCCTGATCTTCTGGTATCCCATGTAGTTTTGTTCCAAAGTGTTGCTTTACCTTCCTTGTTGTTATATTTGCAACGTTTTTGAAACAGATTGCCCTGAGGGAATCACGCAATATTGCTACGTGTTACTGATGCCTCCAAGATCTTCTTTCTTACCATACTGTTCCCAAGGGATTAACAATCAGGATTGTTAATGCTGTTAGACTTAGTGTATCATTATAACTGTATTTTGCAGAGATGGCAAGTATGAGTGTTACTGTTGTAATAGTCATGATGACTTGTTAAATATATAAATATATAACATACATGTATTTATATACACACACACCGAGTAAAAGAGAGGCAGAAAAATCCTTGTTTTGCACATTCTCTTTGGTTTGGGTTTCTGATTGATCTCTCATGGGTAGGACAGAGGTTTTAGTAGATGGTTTTTATTCTTTAATCAATTTTATGTCTTTTTTTTTTTTCTTTTTAACCAGCTAGGTTTTTATTGCTTTCATTTAAAGAAATGTTGCAGATTTTCTCCAGAAGCTGGTTGTAAGAAACTTAAATGGTTTCTGCCCATAATGCCAGAGACTGCCATGGCATTTCACTGAAAAGTAAGGGAGGTGCAGTTGCAGCCCCCAGGAATGAGCCGAGCAGAGAAGGCAGGGATGAGAGGGGTAAGCACAGAGCGGAAGCTATGAATGAAAACTGCTGAAATTTGTCTCATGCTTTGTCAATCCACGATTGCTTTTCTAGGAAAGAGAGAGAGTTCGTAGTAAAAGGGCAAACTAAAAATACAGGTTTCCAAGGCAGTTTAGGGTGAAGTAAAAGGTGCAAGGCAGGAGGAGCTTAGTCATAACTGGGTGACAGAGGCTGTGGTATGCACAAGAGGAGCAAGAAAGAGAGCAGAGACTGCAGCTGGGAGAGAAAATTGAAAGGCTTTGTGTACAGTGAACACCAAAGCAGCAACATTTACAGACAGTGAAGAGGTATATAGGTAAGGCAAAACTAGAAAAACTCTGCAAATCCCTGGTGGAACTCAGCAAAGTGAAGTTAATGTACAGCATGTTGGTAGATGAAATTCTAAGTTGATAGACCCAAAATTAGGTATGTGTTGGGAGAATTAATTTGAATTATTTACAGGAAGCAATGTGCTAAGTATAATTACTCCATTAAAAGTACTTTAAAGCAAGTTTTCCTTGGGTTTTAACTTCTGCTTTTTAAATAAGAATTTTAACTTTACCATGAGGATAACAGAGGAACCTTGGCCTTTAAAATCCCAAGAAGTTGATGTTTAAATGAGAAATCTGACCTTCTAGAATAACTGGTGATTAGGCAATCCCAGATGTAAATTAGTATGCAATACAGAGAAACCTGAAGGTCTAAACCATAAGCTGCTGTAGAATTCTAGTCCAAAAAAAGTACTTGTTAAATTCTCATTTATATCTTTCAACCAGTGTAAACCATCAGCAAGTAACCAGAGTGACAGCGTTGGCACAGAAGTCCTGGAATCCTGCAGGTGAAATCCATAAATGCGTACTATATTCATCTTCTTATCTATACCTGTGTCTGTGATTGTGGAGGAAGGCATTCTGGTGCTAGAAGTTCATTTACTGACTCTAGTCAACAGCATCCTGCAACACACTGGGAAGAAAATAACGGTGGTCTCTGATCTTCCCTAGTTTCTGCTGCAGCCTGAGACGGAAACATGTTTTACACGGATTCACTACGTAATGATTTGCCTGCATGTCAAGGCAGCGCTGTCGCTGCGTGCCACCACAGAGACTGGAGAACAGGCCTCAGTCCTGCGTTACACCAGTCCCAGGAGTGCTATTTCCCAGCTGTTAGAGCAGAAGCAAGGGTTTGCTTTCATTAAACGCTATACCTAACTATCATTTGGCATGCTGGAATATTTGTGAATGGCGTAGAGTTCACCAACTGCTGGAACAATTTTTCTGAATACCGACTTTAAAATGTAATTAATAGTTAATTTTAGTGGGTGCAATTATGTGAAGATGTTTTTTATTTTGTTTGGGAGTAAATTCTTTTTACTATGAAACCTGCATTCATAGTTTTGGCAGTTGTGTTGTTTGTATCCGGGTATAAGACTTAAACAGAGGATTAAATCCACAATGTATTTCACTGCTGCTTTCACAATGACAACTTCATTTCCAGTGTAATCTAAAAACCTTCCTATAATTATATGATGTCTTGTAAATAAGCCATCTCCAGAAGGCTTTAGAGAATTGTAAGATAACTGAGGCAATGTACAGTACAGAAAATAGTGCTGCGAAGACATTGTGCTGCAGTTGAACAAATACAAGCAGATTAATTAAAAGATCAAAGATAGAGGAAATGGAGGAAAGTAGGTTTTAAAAGAACAGAAAGAGGATGGAAAATAAGTGTAACAGGGGTCTTTTTATAAAGAAGGGAAATCTTTGAGGGACCGATGAGATTGGGTGGGGAAGGGGGATAGGCTCCCCTTATGGGGAGCCGCTGAGAAAGCCTAACCAGCCCCAGAGGTGATGCAGGGTGGGCTGAAGCTTAGCAAAGCCAGGGTCTAAGTGCCAAGAGGGCACGGCTGGCTCCTGACGGAGGTACCACTGGCTGAGGGCCGCAGGAGGGAGCAAACAGCTTTGCTCTTTTGGTGCTTATGCCAGCATCCTGGAAAGGCAGCCTGGCCACTGCTGGTGACGCCAGGGTAGATGAAGCATCAAAACTTGAGGTTGAGAAGTTTCTCAGAAATGAAGGCATTACTCCACCCCACCATCCTCAGAACAGCAGACCCCATCTCTCCCAATTTCAGGAGGGGCTTGGGCCTGTCTTGGCCCAGCCCAGTGTCACATCAGGGATGGCATCTGTCTGGAGCCAGGGCTGCACAACATTGTCACCAGCTGAATGCAATGCCTCTGCTATGTGTGACAGCTTGTTTCATGTCGGGAGTGGTTAACGAGCACCCCAGAATGACACCAACAACACTTTTTAAACAGTATTATTTGGGACTGAGGTGGTTAACAGGAGGTGCCATGGCATCATTAACAGCAGGACCAGGTCCTCTTCTGGGAAATGTGGCTATTTGCTGAAGTTGCCATTTGCCCGTGATTTACCACTTTCTTTTTTCCTTGTAAAAACCACAGTTCGACATTACTATACCATTAGCATGAAGTAGGTCGGTATGAAACCATAAATGTCTGCATACAGAGCAAATTACAGTGTGTCAGTGGTACTACGTGATCTATTATAACGTGACATTGCTTATGGCATAACTCTGCTGAGGAAAAACGACTCTTCAGGAATGAAAAATGATTAATGAACTCTCAGACTACAAGTGAAATTTCTTAACAAAGCATATGTGATAATAGCTAGAGAGTTTTTTTTTTTTTTTTTTTTTTTTTTTGAGGCTTCCCTCTATGTGTGGGAAGGGGAATCTCGCCCTCTCAGCTTTGAAGGTGGGTGACTTTCACAGGCAGATATTTAGGTGAGACACATTATCAGATATTCACCTTCATTGTTGTTTCTCATGCTATTTTCTAATTAGTTTTGCAGTGAGCTTTCTGTTTCTTCTGATTCCAGTTAAGCATGGTGAAGAGAGCCTGGTCTGACTGGAATCCACATCTGTTCTTAACTTGGCTGCAGGATTGTGTAGTATCATTAAAATGAATAAATACCTATTATGAGGAAGGTTATTCTTACTGTCTCTGACTTTATACATTGCAAATTGTTTTATTTAGTATAAAGTCACTGTAGCTCCAGAACTGCTAGATACATTTCTACAGTTTAAGGCAGAATATGTACTTTCTATTATCTTTGATAATTCCTTCACCAAAAAAAGAGCAGGGCAAGAAAACTTTTATTTTATGAAAAGCCTGGGGAAGAAAAATTAAAAATAGACGGAACAAGAATGAAATGATTACGCAAGTGGAACTCTGAAGGGAAAATAAAAACTGTTTTGGAAAGCTTGAGCTCACTTTTTTTTTGTTAATAACTTCAGTATTCTTTCTATTTAGTATATAGAAATAATGTTTTAATCTTTTTCAGCAAGGAAGAGAAATTCACTGTGTTTCATGAGTCATGTACCAGCGGGCATCTGAATTAGCTATTTGCAGAGGTGCTGTAAGTATAGTTTCAGTGCTAGCCATGGAGACACGTTTAGACTGATTCAGTGCTCAACCTGCCTTCTCTGCAAGATCTAGTCCTCCCTCCAAGCATTGTGCAAGTTGCTACAGGTTTCTATTTCTGTTTGTGTCATTGCAGGGTGTTGTTTATTTTTGCAAATGTTTTCTCTTTTTTTGAGGCCAGAGTTTGTTAGTGCTTTGCCTATCAGTCCATTCTACCCGGTAGGCTTCATATTCCTCTAAATAAGCTCTCATTAACCTTCCCCTTCTAGCTCATGTCATTACGGGAGGCGGTAACATTCCTTTTATTGTATTTGAGTTTCTCTACTGGGTGGCATGCTGCTGGGCAGCTTCCCGCTGGCCCTCCATGGGGCTGAATTGCCCATGTCAGATGAGCTGGCTCTAATTTTACCTGATGCAGACATGGTACTGCTACTATGCAGCTACTTTGCAGTTGTCTTTACTTTTGTCTCCATCTTTTTCCTGCACTAATAGCCATCTCCCAGTTCCTGCATTTTAGAGTTTTGCTTTTTGTCTTGTGTGGTTAACTGGCAACTACACTTGGACTGGCACATCTGTGTGTTGTGGCCTCTGTCCTTTGCTCTCTTGTTGCGATCTTCTGCCTCCCCAGCTGGCACTCCCCAACTGTCCCTGTGGCGTGTGCTTCGCAGCCCAGCACACCTCCCAGCCCACAGGTAGCCTCACCTCTCTGGTCTGTGCTGTGCTGCTTTGCAGTGCTGGAGATTTTGCAGTGGAGTGGTCCCACTTTAAAAGATGTTGGTGCCTCCCCACCTGTCTGGCTTTTGCCACTAGGCTATTTTTAATTGTTGAATATCCAGGTGAAGAGGGTGTGTGCTTAAATTTCTTTCTGGGGTTGAACTGCTTTATTATGTTGTATTTGGACTTATCTTTTGAACTTAATGTGTTGTGTAGCAAAACAGCCGCCTTCTGTTTACATATGGTAACGCCAGTGAAAGGATCACAAGCCATTTGCATAGCCCATGTCTCAGAATTTGGAAGAGTCATCTGCTGTGATTACATGCTACCTATCTCTGAAAGTGAACTGAACTCCTCTATTTTCTCCCAGAGTGATAAATCCCTCTCTGATCTTTTCCTCAATTTGCACTGTATGAGTAAGGCACGCATACGTTCATGCCCTAGGACTGGTATCCTGACATCTTACTTTGCTTTTCTCTGTCCTTTCATGAGAAGTGTTGTTAGTCTCATGCTGTCATCCTTTAATTCTGCTGGGACAATATGGCACTCCCCTCAGACAGAATCCAGTCTTGAATGGGGACCACATCTCTCACATGGCAGCAGGAGGTGCAAGGATGTACATTTGCCCCTTGCAGTCTGCCTAATCAGAAAAATTGCCTGTGAATAATTTTTGAGCACCCATAATAACTCTTCCTTTTCATCATTCCTGGATTGC
This sequence comes from Chauna torquata, assembly GCA_013399475.1. Lineage (NCBI taxonomy): Eukaryota > Metazoa > Chordata > Aves > Anseriformes > Anhimidae > Chauna > Chauna torquata. The sequence goes on along the minus strand of VXAL01018011.1, from coordinate 180,558 downwards.
CTTGGGCCTTCAGCAGACACGTTAAGTTATTGGATGAGGCTGAAGTCTTTATTGATGTAGCACTGTAGGAAGTACGTGCTGTTCGGTATTTCTGCTAGCAATAGTGACCGTCTTGTTTTCAGTCTGTAGAACTGCTCCTGTTTTGTCAGGACTGCTGTCGTATTCCGAGCTACTGGGACTGCATGAAGGCTGCTGTGGTTGACTTCTCATGCACAGCGGTGTGGTTCTGGCTGGTTCAGGGGCCATCTCTTCACTAATATTAATCCTAGTAACATGCTAGGATTACTGCTTTGCTTATTTCTTTACTTACTCAGTAAAATGTCTGTTCCAAGACTTGGACCATCCCCTCTGGTCACTGGCATGTGCTAGCTGCCTTGAGCACCCTCAGGGTCTTTTAAGCTGTATGAAGGATATGGAGGTATATCTGATCATTACTTGAGTCATTTTGCCTCCTTGGTCTGACCATTTCCTGGATGACTCAACTGGATTCTTTCCAATGTCCTCAGATATTCGATGTTTGATGGAAAGACAGCCCCCCTGGTATTCTGCTCTAAGTACTTGCTAGACAGCCCCCCTGGTATTCTGCTCTAAGTACTTGCTAAGAATTGGATACAACTTAATATTATGTTCCTGGATTGTCTCTGCCTCATTTCAGTTTCTCCTACAAGACCGTCCTTGCTGAAATTTTGACACTTGGTTCAGTTCACACTTCACCTCTGGACCCTGGCTGATGTTTGCTGCAGATCAGAGTCAACAGTACTTTTGACCTCTCTGCCAATATACTGAGGAAGCTCATCATCTTCTTCATTATGCCAGGACTTCTGAATGCCACAGGCAGTGGATAATATTGCCCTAGGTTAAATCGGTTCCCATGTCCTTCACAAGTACTAAATAGGAATTATTCCTACTAAACAGGAATTTATAGTCAGTGCTTTGGTCCATGGGTCTGTGGAGGCTCTCAGAGGGTTTTCTCCCTCATACTAGGCTGTTGTTTGTTTCAGTTGGCGCATTTTCATCACAGTCAAGCCGGTTACTTTTTCAATGACTCCTCTGTGAGTAACATAATCAAGTGTTTCAGGAAGCCTGGGGCTGTATGGAGGGAAACCAGATAATTTATTACTTGAGCGCTAAGCGTGCAGCACCTTGGGAGCATCATGTTATGGTCCTCTCCCAGTACTGCTCTCAGACCTTGGCTTACACTGCACTTCTGACATACAGTATGGAAGATGTCCCCAAAGTCTACTTCTGAAGACTCTGAATGGCAATGTCTGCTCTTTCACAGATATCCTAGAGGCCATACATTTATGTAGCAGTCACAGATTGCTTCTATGGCATATTAATAACACTTGGCCACAATTCCTCGGTCTAATGGTGCCACTTAGGAGTGCTGCAGGAGATTACATTGCAGTGACTCCCCCATCCAGCTGGTGCTGAATTGGTCATTGATCTCACAGCAAAGTTGCAAATTTAGCAGCTGAATTGCTGGCAGCTTGTTCTGGTAATGCAGGATACTGAGTCATTGAATTTGCTACATTCACACAGCAGCTCTTTCTCATCTGGAAATGATGGGGTAGGTACAACTGGGTTGGATTGGAAGGGAAGAGATTGACCTGTCACACTGCCCCATGGTAATGGGAAGGGTCCTGGGGGAAGGGAGAAAACTGTATTTTTCTTCTCCCTTTCCAAGTAAATTCATTCCTCTTTTCTCATTGCTGGGATCTGTCAGTTTAAGCCTTATCTCTTTGTTCTGTGCTACTGGCACTCATCATTTTGATCTAGTCCCAGGATAGCTCAGCTGGTCTTACTATCTGGAAACATGTCTTTATGTTTAGATGTGTGTCTTTGCAGTGCCTTCTTGTCAGCTGGAAACATTCACAAAAGTTTTTCTCTCTGATTAAAAGAATCCCTATGTTTCCACGGCTACCTATAGCATGGAATTTCCAAGTTTATAATGAAAATATGTATTTCTCATGCTGAGTCTTTTCTTCTTTCTGAGAGGAGGGTGAAAAAATCCAGTGTCTCTTTTTATTCACATTCTGTACAAGATCAAAAATTATACAGAACTTTTACCATGTATTCACATGTTTGGATATTGTACTGGGCAGCTGTGTCTTCATTTGCTTCTTACCTTCATTTCCTAGGGAGCAAGATCCTGGGAGGACCTCAAATGTGTTTTAAGGAGAGAAAGAAGATCACAACACATCCGAACTGATGTATGTCTGTCCATGGTGGCCCAGAGATCTCTCTGGCTGGCTCCTCTGCTGCCTGTTCCAAGTGCTATTGCCCCCTCCCTTACATGCCAGGATCCCTTAAAGTGCTTTTTTTGGTGCGGAGGAGCTGGTTGTAACATGTCAGTGTGGGCACAAGGGAAACACCAAGCAAGGTTGCTGAGGAGAAGGTTCAGCAAAGACCTTGCATTTTCTTTTGGCTTATTTTGTTCATTTAGCCCTTGCCTTAGAAGAAAACCATGCTTCCAACTTGAGGAAATATATTGTATGGGTTCCTGCTCTTTCACAGTGTCAAGAACTAGCCAGTTGTGCTCTCCTTGCCAGCCAGCATCCCCCACAGTATATTCATGTATTGCCTTCCTGTTCTGAATGCTGACACCATCCTAGGGAAGGACCAGAAGGTCTGGCCAACAGTCAGTTTTCATCTACTTTCAAAAGCAGATAGTTACCAGACACTTAACTGCCTTTATAATCTTCAAAAATTCCATCTATGTGCCTTTGCCTCTTCAAAGACAACAATGCTACTTCAGTTTTAAACAAAAGCTTTCTGGGCATTATTATTTGTAAAACTCGCTACAAATTCAAAATGGAGGGTAATTATACAGAATGTTTGTTCATTTTTCATGTACTTATTCAATTGCACGCCAAAGCTTGAACAGGTCAGCACTGGTTTTATCCTTTCAGTGCACAACAAGTTCACACCACTGTGTGAAGAATTATGAAATAGCTCCCACTTTTTCTTTTGGCTGATTTTGGTGGTTAGCTCCCAGTCTTGCAGGAGTCCCAGGTCAGCACGTAAGGCCCAAGCTGTATCTCATTTACCTCTTCACTGCCAGCTAATGCAGCTTGCTGCAGCACCAATCCTGTCCTCTTTAGGGATTTTCTGCCTTCAAAGTGCTTCGTCTGCAAGTTGTGATTTTGAATTCATACAGCATCCAATTCCTGTTGCAGATATAATGTTGCTTTTCTAGTTTTTAATCCCTTCTAAGCCGTGGTGTTTCCAAAGCCATTCACAAACACTCTAGGCAGGAAGAAACTGTTTTGGATTTTCCTGAAGGTGAGTAAACATGAAGCAAATCGTAGTCTAGGGAAGATGCTAGTTCAAGAAAACGAAACAAAGAGAGACAAAAGGAAAGAAAAAAAAAAAAGGTACAAAGCACATGAATGATGTTTCAATACTGTTCTTAGTTTATTTACTCACGGACACAAAATATGTCTCAACTTTCACAGACATTTAATGGAGTCAGTTAGCTCCAGTGATTCTCAGCTTTGCTCTGAGCTAAATGAGGACCTCCATCAGCTGCATGGAAACCTCCATCCACTTCTCTGCTCCCAGGTGGAATTTGACTTCGGTATTTGGAGGTAGCAGGCAAGGGCTGAACAGATTTGTGGACCACTGAAAATGGTTATAGAGGAATATTAGTAATACATAATGCCCCTCACCATCTCACCTCAGTGTCTTCCAGTGATATGTGGTGTTTTTCAAGTCCGGTATGAATATTCATTTATCTTAAATGAAGATAAATCAAGAACATAGAAATTAGTCTTTGATGATGCTGAGTAGCAAAGCCAAGTAGCGGCTGGGGGGCTTTATTGCTCTTCTGGTGTTTCTCAGTTCCACCAGTTGTGTGCCTGGCAAGGGTACTGAGTGTGCTTAGAGTTTAAAAGCATACAGGGGCAGCAGCATGGATTTGCTGATGATCTCTCTGGAAAGCTCTTCTGGGACAAATATAATTTTCATCAAGACAAATCCAAAAACTAAGCGATGCGGTTTTTCAAACAAGAAGTAACTTCTGAGAATGTTCTGTGTCTTGTGACCTGGAGGAGTTAATATTTCAAATTCCTGCTTGGTTTTCACAGATCTTGACTTTTTTTTTTTTTTCCTAGGGCTTTGTAGAATTCAGAATTTTTGTGCTCTTTAAATTTTGTGCTCTTTTTTTATGCTCTTTTGTGCATATATTTTCACTTCTGTTGAGTGAATGTGCATTCCTTAAATGACCTTTTGATATGTTTGCATATATTTATCATTAAGCCAAAAGCTATGTATGTGATTTCAGTGCTAGGAGGAAAATCTCTTTGATGAAAATCACAGTAGGAAGATATTATTTGGGATTCAGTTGTCGTTATCTTTATTTTACGTTTTTCCCCCATGGACTGAAGCTGGTAAATGCTTGTTTTCTTACCTGTCTCGAATAATCTTGAATACTCCTGGATTTATTTCTGTAAAAGTACAGGAATACTGGAAACTATCAATCTCTAATTTGGGAATTTTTAAGGTTGGGTTTCTGGAGTGTTGTTTGTCTCCATAGTTTTTAAAAAGACCCTTATTCAAGAATGAATACGGGGAACAGTCAGAGGTTTCATCTATTTACTTTCTCCGTAAAAGTTAGTATTCAAAGAGTGAACGTAACTGTTGATAACAGAGAAAAAAACCTTGAGACTCTTGTACCAATTTAATTATTTGCACACTGGACTCCATTTTTCTCCCTGCTCAGCAAAAAGATTTTTTGTTACTTAAACAGTATGCTGCAAAATACAGTTCTCTGGGACTTCTTGTACATTGAAACCGAACTGGACTTTCTTTAGGGAGCAGTTGCTGATAGGTGTGTGATCCTTCTCTGTAAGAAAAGGCAAAATGGCATGTGCTCTTAGACAAGTGATTTAGGAGCACCATTGCTGCTCTGAGGGCTGAGGGCAGAGATGATGCCTATTTCCTATCCAACTTCCATTTCATTTATACCTGTAATTCTGGTGTCACGCAGATAACAGTTCTTACCCTAGAAGCCCTAATGGGTAAATATGAAGCATAAGGATTTATTAAGCATAATGTTAAAGACAGAGCAGCAATAGTAACTATTTGTGTGTTCTGCCATTTTAAATTGGTGATTTCTTCTTATCTGTTTAACTTTAAAATCATTTGCTGTAATTTAGAATATTTTATGTTTACTGTGACTGGTGTGGTAGTAGATGAAGTAAAGTCTTTCCTGGGTAGTCATTTAAGGCAAAATGAGTGACACCCGGGCAGTGTACCACCAGTTGCAGTGTATTGTTCCTTCTTGCCATCTAAACTGTAGCTTTAAGGTCAAACAGGTCTCTGAAAAAAATTTGGTTGTGTTAAGATCAACTTTGCCTACGTCAGACATTTTAATTGTGCTTGTTCAGATCTTTCTGTCTAGAAAGATAAAATATTAAACACAATGAATAATGCAGCTGTCTCACAGTACTGTGATCTTTGTGTGAATAAGGAAGTCATAAATTGCCTGGGTATTGAACTGGCACAACATTTACTATTATTTCTGGAGTGACAGCTTATGCAGTGACAAGTTGCATGATGTAATGTTGAACATTGTATAGGTTTTTAGAGAAGAAATGGTACTTTTCCATTTCCCGCTGCAGGAACAGGGCTGCACATTTGTCTGCTCCCTGCAGTAACAAAGCTGTGTGGAGAGCCAAGGCTTAATGCAGCAGTGTGCAGAGGAGGAGTCAATAGATGGAGATGTCCATGTGAGACTACACCTTGAGCCATGAAAAGAAAACTGAAGATGCCTTAGGTAAAGAGCTGTTGATTAATGACCTTTGGCTTCATGAGTTTTCTCTGATGATGCAGTTCTTTTCTCTCTCTTGCCATGCAATGACACTGTCTCGGTTGACTGCTTCACCATCTTTGCTGCTGAGCACCAGCTACCACTGCCATTCCCTCCTTACCTTTCCTCCTTCCTTTCACTAGTATAACCTGGCCTGTTGGCTGCAGTCTGACCACTGGAAGATGCTGCTTTTGTCCGTCAGTTCTTTCTTCCATGAATATATTTTTCTTTCATTTTTAGGTAAAAATAGATGTTTCCAATGTTCTTCTGAAAATGTCTCTGTTGCTGGAGTTTCAGTTACACAGAGGCTATGTCCTTTAGTCTTCAGGACAGAGGGATTTTCACTGCCATTTGCCTTGCTGAAGACTGGGCCCTAGTATGGAGCATTTCTTCTTTAAAGAAAAAACTTTAAAAGGGGAGAATTTCACTTTTAAAATTAGTCACCATGGCAACCTTTACAGTGAATTTCCAAACATAGAAAGTTGCCTTTAAGAAGCATGGTTCTCTAAGAGAAAGGTGAGTTTTTACATCTTCTAACAATGCTCCCAGAGAATATAAGATTTTACAGGAATCAGTTAGAGGGACTTTTATATGGAGAAAGGAAAAGTTATATGATCTTGGTGTTGGGTTTGTTTGTTTGTTTGTTTGTTTTAAAGGCTGCATGCTAACTAAATTCATCATAATGCTGGCTTAAAATAGACTTGGAGAACTAGACAGATCCTGACAGTAATACTAGTGATATCACCAGATATCATCTAGGTGAATTTATAGTCAACTATTTGCCAATGATTCTCTCATACGTATAACAACATTTTTCCTAGTTTGGGGCTATCTTTTTATGCATATCCAGAATCTTACTCGCAAATACTAAATAATGTTCTTAAAATAGAAAAAAAGAAAGATAATAGAATAGGGGTGAAAAAACAGTCGTTCATGCATTAAAAGAAGAAAATCCCTCACACGCTACAGTTCAGTGAAATGTAACTTTAGTAGTCATCTCTGTGTTCCTCTGATTTCTCTCAGTACTCAGCTGAATTATTAATATCTGTGTGTATTAGATCCAAGGAACAAGGAATTTCTTTTCCTACTGGAAATTCACCAGTGAAAATATTATGAATCATATGAAACCCTGACGTTTTCCCTGAAGTGGGAACTCTGGTGTTTCATTCTGAAATCACCACAGTAAGAGCATTTTACAGTGAAACTTGTTGTGTCCAAAGGTGTGACTTTTCCTTCTGGGAGAAGGAGCTAAAGACACTCCATCTCAGTGAAGATTTCAGAGGGTGATAAGGAGTCTGATGGACTGGCAAGAGACAGTCAGTTTTAATCAAATTGCAAGTTTACAACGGAAAATGTTCTGCTACAAAAAACTTCTGGTCGGCTATATTGAGGGTGAATATAATGATTGGAAAGTGTATGGGAGAGTGGGGGAGTGTTCCCACAGAGCACGTAGGGAGCAGGAGGGCAGGTCAGCAGGGGAGCATCTTCGTCGCCTTTCACACCACCTGGGAGTGTAACTGCGGGGTCTGGGCTGCCTGCAGGTGGGTGGCTGAGCCACGCCGCTGATGTCTGGAGCAGGCACGGTGGGCTCCAGCCATGTGCTTGCTGCCGGGTTTTAATTAGCTGTCTTGCTACAGTTCTGTTGTATTTCAGTAGTCTGGTCCCCAGCATGGAGAAAGCAAAGCAGTTCTGCTGGAACTAGGACTGGGTGATGCTGCCAGCACTCCAGATATATTTCTCTGTGCAGTGCCCATCTGGAGGAAATAGTTCATAAAGCACCTCCAACTATGGGAAAGTTCGGGAAAGACTTCCTTTAATTTTATTAACGTAAGGAGTCATTTAAAGGTGACACCCTTAAGTTCATGTACTGGGTCTGGCCAGGATGGAGTTAACTTCCCCACAGCAGCCCATACAGCGCTGTGCTCTGCACTTGTAGCTAGAGCAGCACTGATACCACACCAGTGTTGTGTCTGTGGCTGAGCAGCGCTGGCACAGCACCCAGACCCTCCAACCCCCCCCAAACCCAGTGGGCTGGGGGTGAGCAGCAGTTGGGAGGGGACATCACCAGGGCAGCTGACCTGAACCGACCAAAGGGATATCCCATACCATATGATGTCACGCTCAGCAATAAAAGCTGGGAAAGGGGAAGGAGAAGGGGGGGCTCTCGTTATGAAGACGTCTGTCCTCCCGAACAACCGCTACGCGTATTGAGGCCCTGCTTCCCAGGACGTGGCCGAACACCGCTCATTGACGGGAAGTAGAGAATTCTTTCTCTCTTTGCTTCCGCGCGGCCTTTGCTTGTATTATTTC
>VXAL01018011.1:0-171965 GCA_013399475.1 Chauna torquata | reverse complement strand
CAGGACCCGTTCGGGAAGGATGGCATCCCGTGGGAGGGACCCCACGTTGGAGCAGGGGAACAGAGAGGGACCATGAAGGAGCGGCGGAGATGAAGCGATATGGACTGACCGCAACCCCCATTCCCCGTTCCCCTGTGCCGCTCGGGGGGAGGAGGTAGAAGAGGGTGGATGAGGGGGGAGAAGGTGTTTTTAGTTTGCTTTTAGTTTCTCACTGCTCTAGTCTGCTAGTGATAGTAATAAATTATACTAATCTCCCTGTGTTGAGTCTGTTTTGCCCGTGACGATAATTAGTGAGTAACCTGCTTGTCCTTATCTCAACCCTTAAGCCCTTGTCCATCATATTTTCTCCCCCTGTTTCTTTGAGGAGGGGGAGTGAGCGAGCGGTTGTGGTGGAGGTCGGCTGTTTAGCTGGGTAAAACCACCACAGTTCAATACCTCAGTAGTTCAATTAAAAGGAAATGCAGTTAAAAATAAGCTCAATTACTAAATTATTCATATTATGTAACATCTTTAGAAAAGTTTTGGAGCAAACTTAGCAGTAAAGTTAGTAATAGTTATCTGAAATGTGTGCTCTTTTAAGATGTCTCTGCCGTCATGCAGTGATATTTTTAATTCACGTGAAATGCGGGTAAGCAAAAGATTGCCTTTTTTAATGGAGAATAGCATCAATGTGATCTGAAGGGTTGTTTCTTCTTGTGTGTAAAGGGTCCTATCAAGAACTTATTTTAAATTCCAAAGTCAGCTGAAAGCTTGACAAGGTGTTTGGTCAGCGAGCAGCTCAGCAAGCAGTACATTTACAAAATACCACTGAGGCATGGGAATGTGTCTGTAAGAAAGCCGATTGCAGGTCATACCAAGTGGTTGCAAGCTGAACAAGAGTGTTTCAGAAAAGAAGCAACTGTCATGAATTACCATGACCAAGTTTCTGAAAAAATGGCTGAAAGATTGACCTTAGGCAGGATGTCAAACGCTTTCCTTCCTCTTTGCTTCTGATCGATGGGATATAGCTAGGTCAAAATATTTCTTATACCATCCTTCAGCATGTAGCAATACCTAGAACATATGCTTTTTACTGAGAAAGTTAGATTTGGGATTTGCAACTGTGAAAGATGCATCTTCATTTTTATGTTTTTACAGACAATGCACACTCTTTTCTATAGAAAGGCTGAACATTAGTCTTTATGCATCGTAAATAACAACTGCAGTTTTAAAACTAAGGAGGAGAGATGAACTGTGGCATAGTCCAATAAAAAAGGTAGAAAATAACTTTATTTTGTACATTTATAGATTCTTACACTTCTATAAATTAGAAGGAAAGTTGTCAGGAAATTATCATTTTGAATGAATTAAGAACATTTATGGTCTGTATTCACTGAATTGGAATTTAGTGTCAGGGAGAGTAATCGCAGAATTCTAAATTGTGGATATTCAGAGAGATTGGATTAAAGTAACTGCTTTTTTTTTTTTTTAATTGAGGATAATATATAAGATATTTTGACCTATGCAGTTTAATTCTAAGAAGGAAAAAGCAGTGAGGGTCCAGATAATAGCACAAAATATCTTGAGCACATTTGGACAGCAATTTTTAGAATTTATGAATTCTTAAGAACCACTATTGTATTTGGTCTAATATTTAACTTCTGATGTATTTACCTATAAAATGGATTGTTAACTTGGAAAGCTGAGAAGAAAAAGAGGCTCAAGATTGTAGATGATGGAATTTTCTTTATCTTGGTTAGCTTAGGTTTACTTTTTAAAAGACCAAGTGAAGACCCATCATTAAAAAACATGTTATGTGAGGGAAGAGTTTGAGAGTTGCTGTCTTGGTTGGGCACAAACCCAGCAGTTTGTGAAAAAAAGGACTATGACAATCACTTCCTTACCATGGCTTGATTATTGAAGGAGATATTGTCAGTAGCCATTAAATGAAGACCATGCTTAATTTTCAACAAGCAGAGATTTCACATAAGGAGACTGAAAGCATCATGAATATTATCACGAATTGAGAGGAAATGGTCTAACGTATTATGTTCTTATCCGATGTTCATTTTTCTCACAAAACTTCATCCCTTATAATCCTAACTCATCTATTTCTTCCACTCCTGGGCATATAATATACTTTATTGATTGAAGCATTAAAATCATCTTTGGAAATCTATTTCAAGATTGCAGTTAGTGTAATTGGAATTACGACTGCTGGAATAGCCTTTTTGTAAGCAGGCTCATATTGCTTTGTAAATGAAGAAAAATGTTGCTATTTGGTGGCTAGCTCCTCATGCAAATTTAACAGGAATATCTCTTGCTAAGCCCAACCCTTTCAGACACAGATTTGTATAAAGGTATTTGAAGAAAGAGATGAGTCCAGTGGGATCCATGATTTTTAGTGCCATTTTGATTCTGGGGCTGAGATCTAATACAAGGAGGTACACATTGCTCTTTCTTTCAGGGACTTTCTAAGACAGGTTTATGTAGTTATGTGTAACCAGGCATTCACCCAGCGATGGAACTTGGGTGGTGGTGGTGGTGGTGTAATTAATCTATTTATTATTGTTTTATTTTGTTTTGTTTTGAAATAAGACTTTTGCATTTGGAAGTCATTGATGTTATTTTGGGGGTTGTTTGTTTGTTGGTTTTATTTCCCATTGACTAGAACGCATTTTTAGGTTTAAGTGCCCTACTGATAGAATTTACTACTCTTTTCGTTTCTAAATACACTGCTGCCTCCTGTATTTGAGTTTTCTCTTTGTGGTGGGTACCATGATAGCAGCAGAGAACACAACCATCTTTAACTGTTCAGGTGCTGCATATTGTTCGAAGACAGTCCTGGTTAATGACATGCTAAACTTTTCTCTGAATTATTACTAATAATTTTCATGATTGTACAGGTAGTTTCGGTGATAAAATTTCACCTTGTGGATTGTTCAAAAAGATTGCCTTCTACAAATGTGTTTAACTGCATGTTCTGGACTCTGAGAGAAATGGTATCTGTGAACAAAAACACTCTTTCTTCCTTAACTATCTGCTTTTTTTGAATGCACAAATGTTCAGTACCTGTGATATTCATAACAATTTCAGCATCATTCTCAGATTAAAAATGTTCTGACAAATATAACTTACAAACGTTTGTAATGTTTGTTTCGTATGTATTGTGATTTTTTTTATTTTTTACTTTCTGTAGGTGGTTTTGAAAATGAATCATCAGTAATGCGACATTCAGTGTCAGAGGTATGAGTGAAGACAAGGAAGTTTTCTTGGAAGAATATTTGTGAAAGTCCTTTCACTGAAAAGGTGGCAGTCACAGGAGCTAACTTCAGGCACATGTTCCTTTTTATAGGTTCTTTCTCTAATCAGATTGTTTTAGGTGGATTCAGAAACTTTGTGTCTCTCCTATGCCTCCCCTTAGCCTTTAGGAATATACAACTAAAGTCGGATATATGTAGTGCATAACACACACCTTAAAGTCTGTCTTAAGTACTTTATGTGGTTTTCTGAATTGTTAATATCTCAGAGAATTATTCACACCTGAACGAATGATGGGCCTTGCACAAGCTTGTTATTCAGTAAATGAGATACATGGACTGCCTTTTACAAAAACAAATCTGTACATTACAGACCTCACATCCTACAATGTAGTTACTGGATTTATATAGCCTCCCACCATTTTTTCTGATTCATGGAATCATAGAACCTTAGAATAATTTAGGTTGGAAAGACCTCCAAGACCATCAAGTCCAACCATTAACCTAGTACTGCCAAGTCTACCACTAAGCCATGCCCCTACGCACCACATCTATGTATCTTTTGAATACGTCTGGGGATGGTGACTCAGCTGCTTCCCTGGGCAGCCTGTTCCAATGCTTCACAACCCTTTCAGTGAAGAAATTTTTCCTAATATCCAACCTAAACCTCCCCTGGCACAACTTGAGGCCATTTCTTATTGCTTGTTATGTGGGAGAAGAGACTGACCCCCACCTCGCTACAGCCTCTTTTAAGGTAGTTGTAGAGCGCAATAAGGTCTCCCCTCAGCCTCCTTTCCTCCAGGCTAAACAACCCCAGCTCCCTCAGCCGCTCCTCATAAGACTTGTTCTCCAGACACTTCATCAGCTTTATTGTCCTTCTTTGGACCTGCTCCAGCACCTCGATGTCCTTCTTGTAGTGAGGGGCCCAAAACTGAACACAGCATTTGAGGTGTGGCCTCACCAGAGCCGAGTACAGGGGGACAATCCCTTCCCTAGTCCCGCAGGCCACCCTATTGCTGATACAAGCCAGGATGCTGTTGGCCTTCTTGGCCACCTGAGCACACTGCTGGCTCATATTCAGCCGGCTATTGACCGATACCCTGAGGTCCCTTTCCGCCAGGCACTTCCCTTTCCAGCCACTCTTCCCCCTGCCTGTAGCGCTGCATGGGGTTGTTGTGCCCCAAGTGCAGGACCCAGCACTGGGCCTTGTGGAACCTCATACAGTTGGCCTCAGCCCATCGGTCCAGCCTATCCAGATCCCTCTGTAGAGCCTTCCTACCCTCGAGCAGATCATCACTCCCACCCAACTTGGTGTCATCTGCAAACTTACTGAGGGTGCTCTAGATTCCCTCATCCAGATCATTGGTAAAGACATTAAAGAGAACTGGCTCCAGTACTGAGCCCGGGGGGACACCACTAGTGACCGGCCTCCAACTGGATTTAACTCCACTCACCATGACTCTTTGGGCCTGGCCACCCAGCCAGTTTTGAACCCATCGAAGTGTACGCCATGAGCAGCCAGTTTCTCCAGGAGAATGCTGTGGGAAACAGCATCAAAAGCTTTATTAAATTCTAGGTAGACCACATCCATAGTCTTTCTCTCAACCACTAAATTCTGCTGTAAAGAGCTTGAGAAATTAAAACGGTAGTGATCAGTAGAGCACTTCTTTCCCCAACTCCACATAATATTCTGCCAAGTTCAGATAATCGTTACGTGATTACTGTTGTCTTTCAGAGTTTATTGGTCTTCCACCAGAAATACGATGTAGCTCAGAACAGAAATAAGCACGACCTATGCACTTTAGTCAGTCCAGGTTGACATAAGTTGAGAATAATCAGCTGGATCCCTATGAGGAACGTATGTATGAACATGGCTGGTTTACATACTCTTTTCAGTAGCATCTTGTTATTTTTAATTGCTTGGAGTCCTGCCAGAAAGATGAGATAGCAGATGAATACAGATTTCCACTGGCATCTGCTGCACACTACAGCTGCTCTCTCCTCTGGGGATCACCTTAACTTTATGACCATTTAGAAATCTTGGCACCGTAGGCTTTATTACAACCAAAATGGCTACTTGCCAAGAGAGTGTGCTGGAAATTAATGGTGCATGAGAGAATGACAAATACCACACATGCCTCAGCATTTTTGATATATCTGGTGCTTGATAACATCTTTTAGGGCCTAGGACGTATCCACAGTTCCCTGACTGTGGGAACAGCCTCTACGTCCACCGTGGACAGTCATTCCAAAGGGCAAAATCCCTCCTAGGCGCTGGACTTGACCCAGTGTAGGTGACCTCTGTAGTCATACATCAGTCCAAATGCATATTTAGTTTAAAAGCATTTTATTCAGATGATGTACCTTGCTGCAATATAGGACACAAGATGTTTTTTCCCATCAATGGGAGATCATAGGGCTGGAGCTGTGTGTGATGGTTTCCACAAGTCAACATTAATTCCCCACTGTTTCTCCATCCATGTTTGCTTCTGCCCGAGCTGTGTAAGGGACTATACTGTAGCTCCCGAGAGTGTGGATGGTGCACCGGTCCCCTAAACAGGACGCAAAAAGACAGTTAAATTAAGCCTAGTTGCTGTGCTGAAAATCGTTACTGTCTGCACTGTGGAGGCAGACACATTCAGACATATCCTGAGCTATCGTTTCGCCCATCTGTGAAGTCTCCTGGTTTTTTTCCTGTTCCACAGATGATGTCTCTGATTGCACTGTTCTGCATTATAGAGAATATCCAATTAAATAAGATAAAATGACACGATATTTGAAATGTAACAGCTGATATTCAGGCAGCACATTAAGATTTAAAAAATAAAAAAAAGAGAGAGAAAAAAGAAGGCTCTGCTTTTAAAATCTACCTACGTGCAAGACATATCTGATGGTTAGTCCTTCACTTCATTCTTTGGTCAGTAAAAAGCCTCTGGAACTTGTCTTAGTGTTTGGTTTCACAGAACACTGTGGCTTGCCCTGATGTTTGCACCACCTATTACTGCTGTGTGTGCTGTTACCTTTTGCTGTGCACAGATGAGCAAAAGGTTCAAAATCAGTGCAGGTTGGCTTAATGACAATGTCCTTGATTTTAGAAAATCAGATTAATAGCTGGTTGTGAAGACAGAAAACAATTTTGAACACAGTGCTTAACGCAAGTGAAAGTAAGTTTTAAATGATCTCAATGCTGAGTCTATTTTTGGCAAGTAAATGCTGTGCATATGTAGTAAAATGAGTAAGACGAGTTATTGCATAGTTTCCGAAACAGTAAGTGCCACTTAAGAATACAGAGCCAATCTTCCAATTTCTTTTAAAACATAGATATTGCCTCAGAAAATGAAGAGTTGACATGATGTTATTTATTGTGACACAAACAGAGATCTGAATCTGTTGTTTTCTGTATGAATCTACATTCATTGTAGCGCAAGTCTACTCCCCTTGCTTATGAGGTAGAGTCAAAAGCCAGAACATCCAATCAACAGAAATTCTGATATTCTTGCAATTTTTTTCTTTGAATCCCTTTTGAACAATTTTGGAAGTCATTTTTGAACACAATGCTTAAAACATTTTTATCAGAATTAGCTTCTAGACAGTTGAAATATTTCATATTGGTTAGACTGCTTGTTTTGCTATATTTTGTTTTATTTTGTTGATGTGTTTTGCTCTCTGGGTTTAGTTTTTATGTTTTGAATTATTTCTTACTGTTTGGATATTAAAGTAACATTAATTGATGATTGGTCTTCCAGATGGTGTTTCAGTAATTGACATGATAATTGTTTTTTGGCTTGCTCAGAGGCTACTGCTATTCTAATTGATAATTTGTATTCTGTTTGATATGTTAGATTACATCTTTCAAAGTAACAAGTCACTACAAAATAAAGAGCCAGGATATTCCAGTCCAGATAGATAGGGTCAGATTTATTTTCTAAACAAAAATTTTTAAAGCACAAACAGCAACTTTTTTTCTTAACTAAATGACAGTTTTTAGATAGAGAAACATTCCACTGATGACTTAGTTTTTGGTGTCTGCTATGGCTATCAGATTTCAGAGCAAGATGTTCTTTCTCACAACTTTTTCCATATTAGGGCAAGCAAAGGAACTTTATTCTTTTTTCTTTTTTTTTCGTATTACGCTTCAGAATGCATATGGTTCTAATGCTATTAAAAGCTGGAAGTTCAACAATAGAGTAAATCGAAGTAGATACTAAAACAAACAATACGAGTAACAAAGACATCAACAAAATCGCAGGGAAGCCCAGTAGAAATTCAGTCAGCAAGAATGGTGACAAATGACATTGACTGCAGCTTGCTGGGAAAACTGATGGGTGGCATGTTTTACACACAATTATTAGGCATATATCCTGACAGCCTTGAAAAAATAGAAGCATATAGGCACTTTGTGATGTGTTTTGTTTTTATAGAGAGGAACTAAAAAGTAAAATGTTAGAAATAAAAACACAAGACTTAGAAATGCATCAAACTACAGATCTTGGAAAAAAAGTTCCATTTACTCACTTGGGCTCATAAGATTTGCATAAGTAGCAACTTGCATTCAGTACCATGGTCCTGGGGCAGTTCAGGTGGGAGCAGCCCAGCTTCAGGGACATGAAGGAACATGAAGCTGCTCAGCTCAGCAGCTCCATGCACCTCGGAGTGCTTGTTGTATGGTCACGCCCTCCAACAAGGAGTCCCATCATCATTCTCAAGTAAAACATAGGTCCCTCCTGCAAGCTGCCTGCAGCATTCCCACAACAACGACCGACAAGTCAAGAGCAACCAAAACCAGCTTTATATTCACTCAGCTACGCTTTTCTTTTCATTCATGCCTAAAGAAGACATGTTTTTTTAGCCTGCCATGCTGGCCATTACAGTAGGACTTTTATGACTCTCCCCAAGATCTCTTCATGACTTTGTTATCCCGCATCTCTTTGAGCCCTACAGAAAATTTTCAGTCATGCTAGATATTCACCACTGAACGCTAGCTTGTTGTAATTTAATAAACTGCATTTAAGTCTGTAAAATAAGCCTTTTAATGATGGGCCTAAGGTAAGCATAAACTTTTTATTCATTAGGAAGTTGTTTTCTCTAACAGAGTTAAATCAACACTGGCTCTGGATTACACTACCACAGGTAGTGTAGCCACTTCTGTCAGTTTGGGGAGAATAAGCTGTTCTGGCCTAAAGCATATCTGCAAGTGTAAACCTTTGTCCTCCTGAAGCCTGTGGCATTTTAGCTATTCTTTTCTAAATTGGTGCAGAGAAAACTGCACAACTCCAGTGGGTACAGGAGCCCGTTCTTCCTGGAGTCCTGGTTGTAGTTCAGACATCCTATTGATCAAAATTCAAAATGTAGATCTTAACACTGATAGTGGCTGGCAGGCACAGGACGAAGCTACCCATCCGATTGAAGGAGAGTAACTGAAAAAAAAAAAATGCTGTGACAGGTAAAATGCCTTTGTGAGGGTTTGTTTTGCTGATGCAGGAGGACTGTACAGCGATGCTCTTACAGATGTAATAAATGTGAGATTTGGAAAGCAAGTAAAGTGGAAAAAGATGCAACTTGCGTATAAGAGAGAGAGAACACAGTATTATTCCCAGTAGCCTTTGCTTGACACGGGGACCTAGAGCAGGTGGGTTAGGAAGGAAATCCATGATTCACTAGAAAATTGCCTGAAGAGCTGGCACATGCAACAGGGACGCAGAGCCCATCTGTATCTGTCTTGGGGCAAATTAAATTACAAGGGAAAGAACAAAACTGGAAACATCATTGTGTCACTGTGTAAATCCATGTTGAAACCACAGCCTGAACATGATATGATGGAGCTCCATAGTATCATGAGTGGAACAGAGAGGTAAAAGGAAATAGTTGTTCATGACCTCTCCCAATACAAGATTGAGTGTGACAGATTCCAGACAAAGAAAAAGAGCTTTTCCTTCAGACTGTATATTTAAGCTGTGTGGCTTCTTTCCATAGGAAATTATATATGCTAGAACATTTACATAAATTCAGAATTCAGCTGGACAGAGGAGTTCAAATACTCCACTTCCAACTCAAAAAATCCTTGGGCTGGCAATTCGCTGGAGGCTTGGAGAAAGTGCTGGGAAAATATCAGTATATTCGTCCTTTTCTTCCTATGCACTTTCTGTTGGTCACCAGTAGAAATGAGATGTTAGGCTGGATGAAACTCTGGTCTGACCCCCTACAGTTTATAGCAGTTATATAAAAACAAAAGCAAAAACCAAAAGAACAAAGGAATTGGGCTGAATCAATGACATCTCTGTTTCTTGGCTTCCTTAAGAAATATGAAGGACAGTGGCATGAAATCAGGCTCACGGCCAACATAGAATAGTTCTGTACCACGTGTCACATGGCCCAGGCAGTTGTAAAGAGCTTTAAGGCCTCTGGAGGATAAATGGTGTGGCTGTCTGGCAGAGGCAAGAGGTAAGAAATGTCAGGGTTTTTAAAAAATAAAAATAAAAAAAATCAACAGATGAGCACATCCTGCATGCTAGGCCATGCTGAGATCCAAGACACGTACACCGTATATACACCCACCATGGATGCGTGGAGTTTTTGAGAGAAAATAGAAAACAAGTAACATTCACAAAACAGTTTCTTAAACTTCTATGGGTATTGACGATTGTCATCTCTCCAATATTTAGGGAAAAAAAGAAAAAGAAAAAGAAAAAGAAAAAGAAAAAAAAAGACTATGTAAAGCAAAAACATATAATTTGTCAAGATGCAGAGTATTATTAAGCAGCTTTCTCTCCAGCCTGTCCAGTTCCAGGGAAGTTCTGTAACTGGAAGCTTTTTTGTTTGCTCATTTAAAGGTTGGTTTTTTTTGTTTTTCCATCTGATATAGTCAGAAGTGTTTCAACATTTTCAAAGCTGTACTTGAAGTATTATCTGGGTTTAGATATGATTTGTCTTACCAATGTCAAGGGACTTGGTGCTGCGTTAGAGAGGTGATATTTAAATCGATGAAAAATGATTTAGTCTCTTGTGGGAATCCTAATGCTGTTGTAACATTTTTTTCCCAAGGTGTAGAGAAAGATAGCTATGCTTTCTTGGATGTGTTTGTTATCTAAGTAGGGCATGGGGTGGAAAAAAAAGGGAACTGCCTTTAGACTGTGCTTTCAGGCATGGGTGCAGAGAGGTGAATTTTTGTCTCCTGCTCATTTATTTCTACCTAGGATTCAGAACGAGCAGAAGAGTCAATAGTGGTTTTGAGCATAGATGTCTCTCTGCTGAGCCTCAGATGAAAATGATTTTGCATAAGAAACCTTTTATCTTACTTCCTTTTCTAAACTCCCCTTTTTCAAGGCTAGCTTCAAAATGTGAGAAAGCTGAATATGTCTGCAGAGCATCATTGACTTTCATAGGAGATGTGGCAATTTGCACAAGCTGAGGAAAGGGTGCTTAGCTTTTTAAGGTGGACAAATTGGCTCATTTTCTCTTTTACTGGGTGTAAAAGTCAAAAGGAACCAAATACACAAATTTGCCTATTTACGGATCACACCTTAAAGTCATTTTTTGCTCTCTGCCCATTTTTCCAAAGTGCTTCCTTATGACCATGGTCATCTGTGCCTTGATGACTGCAGACTCTCCAGAGCTGCCTTGCTTCTTGTGGCCTTGCATAACACCACAGAGATTTTCGTCCTTACTTCTTGCTCTGTGAAACCCTGCACTTGCTCTGCTCTGAAAGGGGCCTTGAAGAAAGGGTCTGTTCAGTCTGCTCCAGTCTGCTCTTAAGGCCTCTGCTTAGGGCCAAAGCAGAATAAAAGGCCCACGTAAAGAAGAGAAAGAGCTGTTGTAATTTGTCTCCAGCATGAGCACTGACATGCTGATAATATCAAACCAAAAGGCCTTATTGCACCTGCCAGCAGCAGTTAGATATCCCAGAGAAGGTTTACAAAGCAGGTCAGGGCACTTGAGGTTAATTAAGCACTGTTAGCTAATGGATTGTTTATACAGCTTTGTGAGTCTGTGTTGCATTGTTATTGCTTACTCATGTTCATATTATCTCTGTCTAGAGAAAGATACATCTGGAAGGAACCTTTAAGTATCTATCTGTAGCTCAAGGTGGTAGAGAGTGGAACAGGACTGGGGCTGCCCCCAACCTGCCTCCCCAGTCAGAGAGGCTGTCTCAGTCCCAGTGCAGCGTAATTTGGACATGGTGCCTTGCTGACCCCAGTTCTGGCACTAAAGCCCTCTCCGCCAGTTCCAGAGCTGCGACACTACGCTCAGTCAAATGGTGCAGGCATTGGGATGGGACAAAATGGTGGGATGAGGCCGGCTGGCGACACGTGCGGCTCCTCGCAGAGGTGCATGGTGCGCAGCGCCCGGAGCAGGGGCTGAGACACGGCATCAGCAGATGCCCCATCAAATGCCTTGGCTGAGCGATTTCTGTGCAGCACAGGACGATGTTCATCACTGTGGCATCTGAAGAGCCAACAAAACAAATTCTGTTGTCACATAAAGCTTTGCACGCAAGCTAGTTCTAAGCCACAGGCACGCTGTGGTGTTTTCTACTTTTAGTAATTTCTCCCTCCTTTTTCTTCTTTATGTTTGATTTTATTGCTTCCTGACTTTGAAGTACTTTAGTACTCCACTTTTAATGTTCTCATGTGCAGGTTTTATCTGGAGCATTATAAATTCTCTAGTTTCATAAGCACACTATGGCTTTATAAGAGGCAAAATATGCTCAATATAAAAGAAATGCTGCTTTGGAAAAAAAAATTATCATATTAAGACATAACCGGGAGCAATAAGAGTTAGCCAGGAGCAGGATGTAGGCTGTTCATCCCTGCTGGCAGACTGCACAGCTGAGATTTTTTTTTAGGAAGGGAGTGAAGATGCTTCTCTTACATGAACCTGAAAGCTCAAACACAGGCCTCAGAGGAAAACAAAAGAGCAGCAAGAAAAGCAGCTCCTCATGGAGACAAGAAGCTTGTATGAGAAAAAAAAAAAGACAGAAATGCAGGTAAAGAAGGGAAAGGCATGTGAAGATTGAAAATACAGAGGTGTAATTTTGCTGTATGCAGGAAAGGTAAAGGACTAAGTGATGCAGGCAGTTCTTGAAGGCTCGTATCTCATCCAGCTTCAAAACACTAAGCTTCTACTTCCCACTCAAATACTTGGTTTGCAGCCAGCAAAGTGCAGGTGACTGAGCCCTGTCCAGAAGGTAGTCCTCCAAAGTGGACAGTCGGTTGTGGCTACTGGCCAGCATGTAATACTTCCACATACCCACGCTGCAGACCTAGGTTGAAATGGTGCTCATCATCTGTTATAATAACTCAGAGGGAGAGAGGCAGGAAAAGAAACACCTGTTTTTGTAGCATCTCTACTGCCTATCAGAGCATTCAAGAGTGTTCATACCCCCAGCTACTGGTGCTGCCAAACTCACTTACAAATGGCCATGCTGCAGGGACAAGTGCAGTCAGGCATGCAGCAGCACTGGGATTTTGGTGGTCAGCATCTGTGTGGTACCAAGCCTGAAAGCAGGGGAAAAACTCCACCGAGCAGAGTTAACTGAGGTTCTAGTCTGCGGTGTACTGCTGGAGAGCTTGTTTTTCTTTCTAGTTGTCTTGTGTGGGTATTGTCACGCTGCAAAGAGTAATAGATGTCAACCTGAACATCTATTCTTCGGAGTTCTCTGCACCATTTTCTCACATCTCTGACCCACAAACCCCATGATTCAGCAACAGAGTGGGTTATTTGTGGGAAGAATAGGGGGAATTTGCACTAGAGTCTGCTTAGTGCCAATATTTCACCAGGTTTTCATCCCCCATAAGCTATATGCACCATTTCTGATAGTTTCTCTGCCTCTGATTCCCCCTCCCTTTGTCTCTGCTTTTGCGCATGTTATCTGGGGATGTATTTTCAAGTGCCAATATCTCTTTTAAAAGGACTTTCGCCCACATGAAAACAAGGTAGTACCTCGGCTTACTGCAATATTAGTCTTACATTTTTTGCAGACATTTACTTCTAGTTTAACAAAAGAAATGTACAGAGAAAAGCAACATCTGGGCTCTCTCTGGAAAAATCTGAAATGCTAATTAAACAAGGACACTTTCAGCTTTGTCCTATACTTGGTTCTCTTGAAAATACAAGGGAAATTCACTCTCCTAGGCAAGAGAATGTCATATGTGGAGATAATAACTGCAGTGGCAAATCAGGAGAGTGTGTTGAACTCCCAAATATATTGAATATATTAGTGACACATCTTTGGTGTAAACTGTGTTTCTTGAACACTTTTACATTTTAAATATGTCCAAGGAAAAATCTGTAATATTTCCAGTAATGTTGGCACATTCTTCCTCATGTAGTTCAGTGTTATCACTTTATAGCACCACTGTAAGTGAAAGAAAGAAAAGGTTGCATGTAATCAGAGTTAAACTGTAGATTGAACATCATTTTGGATGTGATCAATTTGCAAATTTTGCAGTCCTTAGGAATAATGATCTGGCCCCAGTATCCTTTATTTTGGTGGCTGCACAAATAGTTTAGGAAGCTGAGTCAAGGCTGCACAACACTTTAGAGATGATGTTTTCAGAAAGCAAAGAAGCAATTTACTTCAACCTCAGAGAAATGTAGCGGTCAGTTTACGTTTGGAACCAGTTCCTAAAATAGGTACCTTGTTTCATGACCAAATTAAAGTATAGCCTTACTGAGGTGCAGCCAATATGGACGTGCCCATGCCAGGTTCATGTTTAGCATTGGCGGAGTATGTACCTTGGCTCCATTGTAAACCTCGGAGAGATGGTTGTTTAAGATGGTACAACAACCAATGTTGACGCTAAAAGGAGTACCTTTGTAGTACCTTAGAGAAAATTGCACAAGAATTTGAGCACCATGAACTTCTAGTGACTGCACAAGAAGTAAAGAGCTCGTTTTATGGGTGGGGCTTATCTTTTAGATGGTTGAAGCCCCTTGTAGCTAAACTCTTTATTCAAAGAAATGTGTTGTCCAAGCATACTCATTGTTATTCTGCTCATGTGGCTTATTACACTGCCTTTCACAAGATGAATCAACTGAATAAAGTGACTGGGATTTGCAGCCTGTGTTAACAAAGATGTGATTTCAACAGTCCTTAGAAGCAGGCAGCAGTTACATTAGCCCTTTAACCAGGAGGTATGTGAGCAGTTGCTCATAGGAGCACTCTTCCATTTATGCTTCCTGCAGGAGATCAGCTCTGATGAAGTGCAGCAAAATCAGGCAGTGAGCGTGCAGCTTCTCTTCTGAGTGCACAAAGCCATCTCAGTGGAGAGCAATTTGCACAGCCTTTCCTCACTGTGCAACCCCACACTTTTCATCATTTGCCTACAAAAGTAGCAGCTCTCTTCCCCACAGTGGTATGTTACGTATTGAAGTGTACTAAGATGTCAGAGTTTCAGAACCTCTTCTGTGATCTGGAGGTTTGTGTCACATTGACTTTCAGTGGAACTGGAAGACTGAAGTCACCAGGGCATACTCAGACATTGCAGTGGAGGACCCCTTTCGTAAACAATTGCAGTCTAGTCAGTGATGTCTGAGTGACCCGTTTTACTATTTACAGTTCGTGTGCTTATGGTATCTGGAATTCCAGTTCTTAGGGTCTGCTGTTTCCATCTGCTTCTGTTTGCCCATTTATATCTGGTTGGGGGGGGGTTTCTCTCTCTCTCTCTCTAAACAAAGAGTGGCTGCTGATGAAAGGAATAAGAACCACAATTAAACTAAGTATAAAACAGTATTGTAGATTATCATTCAGCTTTGTTGCCTGAAAGAGGTTGTCTAAAGGTTTTTACCAGAGGATGCTGGGAGTAATTCAAATTAAGTTGAAGCAAATGCATTAATGTGAATGTAAGAAAGTCAGAAGCAGTATTTTCTGCTGTAAAATAGTATTTACTTCTGAGAGTATACAACAGACATAGAAAATTTCAACTTTGTTGTTCTCTGTGGAAAAGTAAAGCGTGTTTTTCATCATAGACAATTTCTATTTCAAAATTAGCTATGTGACAAATTTGAGAATGTTTGGTGTGAAAGAATTTCCAGTGTTGCAGGGAAGGTTTTGGGATTGGTGAAAGTGGAATTGTTTTTCAAGCTTAAGGTCATGTTATTGTTGCTTGTAGTCTTACTGTTTTCCTAAAAAGAGACTGTTGTTGTTGTTGTTGTTGTTGAAGAACCAGTCACTACCTGAAGTGTAGCATCTTTTCCATATAATAAGATATCCTGGTATGTGTACATGTGAATGCTCAGAAGAAAAGAACCCACTATTGCTAAGTTTTAGTCCATCAGTCAGAAAACTGTTATTTAAAAAACTCTGTGGTAGTTACCTCATTATTATTGTCCTGTGTGAGCTGTGTGTTTTTTGTGAAGAAATGAAAGATAATTCCTCCTGCAGGCCAGTAATGCAGTAAACCGTGACTTTGTATTAATTTAAATATCTGTTAGTGTGGCTGGTTCTGATGTCTGCAGCATAACAGCAGTACAGATGTTCACATTTTTCCTTCTCATAGAAAAATCATGTTTTTATAGTTTTCTTTCTTTTTCTTTCTTTCTTTCTTTCTTTCTTTCTTTCTTTCTTTCTTTCTTTCTTTCTTTCTTTCTTTCTTTCTTTCTTTCTTTCTTTCTTTCTTTCTTTCTTTCTTTCTTTCTTTCTTTCTTTCTTTCTTTCTTTCTTTCTTTCTTTTCTCTCTTTCTTTCTTTCTGAAAGCTTTTATAGCTCTCTTTTTAACCATGGCAGTCCTTATACTTTAGTTATTCTGTACTACTCTCTTGTATCTAACAGTACTAATTCTTATTCCTGTCAGGTATAAGTTTATCTATTCATGGGGCTGAAAAGCGTGTGCAAATCTGTCAGAGAAGAACTGCAGCAAGCTACCCAGTGTTACAGCATCCGCCTGTGGTTGGGCACCCTTCACTCCCACAAGTCAGAAGGTCAATAAAGATGGAAGCCTCATCTGCTGGATCTAGTATTTCAGCAGTCACTGGTGGAAAAGCAAAAACCCATCAGCCAGGTAACAGATTTGGCCTGACACCTCTTTCAGTTCCATTTCTTTTGTGGTGTGCCATTGTGTTGTGAAGCTAGCATCAATAGCATCAAATCGTGCTTGCATGGAGGTCAATTTATGATCATCAGAGCTATAGATCAATGTTTTGTGTATGTTTGGTATGTTTTTGACAGTTACAGATTTCACTGGGATTAACCAGAGTTGGGACAGCTGAAAGTGGGAAATAAAAACGTAAGTTTAATCGTAAAAAAAAAAGCCATAAAAAAATCTCTAATGGTGTCCAAAATGTTAGTGCAGAAAGAACTTTGGACTTTTTTTTTTTTTTTTTGATACTGCTCCCTTTCTATTCACTCAATTTTGATAAGCCCTGAGCTATGACAATGCTGTAAAGGCTACAGGCATCCCCATGGAACTCCATAATTGACACTAACATTGATTTTGAACTAAGGATGTGGCATGATGCAGGTTGCAGATCAAAGTCTTGCTGCTAGAATGAAAACAAAAACTCTAGATCTGAAGGAGACTTTGCAATATATATTAACCAGTTAACAAAATTAACTTAGAAAAAAAAAAAAAGCCAGAATCTCCTGGGAACCATCAAATTTTAATTGACATCATGAATTCATTCCTTGTTATGTTAATTGCCAGAGCTATTTTAGAAGTATCTTTTCTTATTACAGGGTAGTACATTTGTGCCGGTCATGTTCAGCTGTTCTGAGTGAAAATTAAAGTGCAAATTTCTTTCCCGAGTAGAGTGAATTAAGTCTGCCCAAGAAGTTAGTTTTGTAGCTTTTATACTGAAGGCTTTCAATAATCTTCCAGCTGCCCAGGAAAGGGCATGATGCACCCTGTAGCAGCTGCTGGGGTGCCATGGGACCGAGTCTGTTTATGTGAGACAGATTGCTCTGCCTGCAAAGCCTTAGCATGCTTCCATTACGTTGCAGATCTAGGAAATGTGTTAATTTTTGTACAAGTTGAAAATACAGTTTATTTGTTTTGGTTTGCTATGCAGCTCTATTGCCATGAGTTTCATACACCTATACTATTCAGTCACCATAATCTTTGTCAACATGGATTAATTGCTTATTTCAGTTCTTCTGTTCACTTTTTCATCTGTTTTTTCATCTTCTGCGTTTTTTCTTTGAAGTACAGAAACTACTACAGAAATGTTGTTGCTGCTAAAGATATGTAATCATGACTGCAGCATGTTAAAATATCGATTAAAAAAAACAGCATCACAGTTTGTGAAACAAGTATCTTGAACATGCACAATAGGTAACACTAGGTTCATTTTGAGCTGCTACTATGTGTTAATAGATATTGCATGCGTTTTAATACTAAGTAATGCATAAGCAGCATATGCTGGCTTTTGACTGAGAAAAAGATCCCTTTTTCAGTAGACCTCTGAGGTTTCCTAAAACGGAGCTCATTAGTGAGCATCATTTGGATGATGCTTCTCTGAGGAATTTAGCTTTCAGTACAGTCATATAAGATTAGTTTTGTCTGTCATATCCTGCTCTTTAGACAATAACAGCATCCATGACCTTCAGAGAACATGCTCAGTGGCTTGGTTCAAGGAGGCATTTTCTATCATGAGCTTCACTGAAGTCAATAGGAGTTAATAGAACCCAAAGCCTTAAAGACTACAGACTTTTATAAATAGGTTGCATGACAGGAGTCTTATCTTAGACAACTTACAGTGTCATTGTTTCATCTGAAATTAAATAGTTTTTAGGATTTTGATCTGATTTTTTTTTAATCTGTTTAAGAACACTGAATTTATCTCTGTGTCTGGGTTGAATTACAACTGTTAGAGCTGTATTCAAGTAGAGTCTAAGAAAGATTATGGTCAGTATAGTTCTATAAATAGAACCATTAAGAGAAAATTTTAATTTAAAACTGAAATCATATGCTATTAATTCCTACTCAGCCACAGAATAACAGCTCTAACTTCATAAATAGTTTTCCTTATAGACTAGTTAGCCCATGGCAGTACCTTATCTAAGGCTGTACATTTTATAAATAGTTAGGTATTTCAGACTGAAGATGTTCAGACACATACGAATTACCCAGGTAAAAGATCTTGCACCATCGTTTTCTAAGCTATCTTCCTGCTGTTTCATACAGTGAATTCCTGAGGTTTTGTACAGTCTAATTTTAAATATCTCATACAATTTGGGTTCTTGCTTACATTGGAGTGTTGTTGTCACAATCAAGTAGTTGTTGCTGTTGAAGTAATATACATTATATTCAGTCTAAAATTTCCTTTGTCCAGTTAACAAATACTTTGAACATGAAGGCAGTCCAGCATAATAGATTGTACAGAAGAGTATTCTGAGGACTTAAAATGTCATTTCTAATTCTTATCAATCAAAGAAGCTAGAGCTATGGAAAGAAAAAGTCCTTGATAAAATGACAGAGTAACGAGTGAGAGTATTTCTTCCTTCTGACAGCACACTACTTCTGTTTTCTGCATGCCACTTTGATTCCCTTGGCCATTTTTCTTTTTTTCAGAATGACATCTTTTATTATTTATTGTGAATTCTTGTTGATTGGCAGCTGTTTCCTTTGACTGAAGTTCATAGGTAGCTACACTCTGAGGAGGAGGAACTAGAGATAATTATTCAGCATTATAGAATTCACTTTCGGCTTGCTTCCCTGTTAGTTTTATTTACTGCTGGTGAGGAACCTGAGGCTGATGACTTCTGCTGTTACTCTGGGTGTTGTGAGCAGTAAGAGTGGCTAAAGAACAGTAAATTGCCCATGATATGCCTTTAAAAAAAAAAAAAAGAAGAAATCTTGCGCAAACTTGCAGAGGTACTGCAGAGCCACGAGCAGAACCCCAACTTCTGAGCCCTGATATTAAGCAGATCAGAAGGTATCACATAACTGAAAAAAAAATACAGAGGGAAATAAGAAATAAGTGGAAGAAAGTGGTTATTAATGGTAGTGTAAGCAGAGAATTCTGATACCTCTGCATATGCACTTGTCTGAGGAAAGGAGAAAAGCAAAGACAAGTAAAACAACCAGCTGGTAAATCTAGCTGCAATGATTTCAGCATTTACGTATTAAGGGTAAATATACATTCCTTCCAGAATGATAGAGGGACAATATTTTAATTTCTGAGGAACCTCCAGCTGTGGTCTACCAGTTACCTGAGCAGATGTGGTGTATTGTGGCTAATAGGATACTGGACTTCTGAGGTACAGGGTACAAAGCTGATGTAAGTTATTACAACTCTCCTGAAGAGGGTTTGTGACCAATGTATCTGTGTTGCACACAGGAGGCTTATTTTGAAAGTGATGGTAAACAGCATTTAGGTTGTCTATAACAGCAGCAGAACCAGGTACCGAACAAACCCAGAGGTTAAACTGTCTTTCCAGTCCATTCCCTTGAAGAGGTAAATCTGTGAACAAAAAAAGCCCTTACTTGTGACTACATTGCACATGTGAGTGCAGCAGGACTTTGGTTTCTGGTTTTCTGCCTGCCATTTCCATTGACACTCTTTTTTCCCAATAGGGGCGATGTTACCTTACTTTTTCCTGTTGGCGATGAATTCCTTTATTCTCAAACTCTGAAGAATTCATCAAATCTGGTTTCTCTAACTGTCATTCAATTTGCTGGCTGTGGAAAAATTACCTTGCTCAATACTTCTATGCTGCTGTATAGCAAATTCTTTTGTTGCATGAAACACTGGAAATTTCCCATGTCTTGTCTATTAGCAGCACTTGCTAACAAGAGACATAATACAATTTGTTGTTGTGTTATTGAAATTGTCTTTAAATTCCGCATATACATAGGCACATTTCTGGGGTGTCAGAATATGCTGTGTGAATTGCTTATTTGAAGATCAGTATTTGATATGCTCAGAATTTCTTTCACTACATCACATGCATCTTCTAACGTACTTCATCTGAAAAAGACAGAAGCCGATGCAGTATGCATCAATGCATTTTGAAGTTTATATAGAAATGCATATATAATAATGTAGCTATTCATTTACATCAGCTGTAAAAATTAGTTCTGCTGGCAATCTACACTTCCAGCAGGAAGGATTGTCTCCAAAATTTTTTGTTTCAGAATTTAGTAAATATGTAAAAAGTTCACCCCAGGAAATTCATAAAAATTTCCTGGAGATTTCTGCTTTCAACAGTTTACTGTTCAAACAGATCTCCTTCAATGTCAGAGAATGGTACATTTTGGAGTGGGGATTGCTTGCTACCTGAAATGATAAAGGCACATCCATCGTATTTGAAAGAGTTTTATGTTCAATGGCAAGGAAACACCTAGTGAAATAATTGGTTTCTGGCATTACAACAGAAGTCTAGTGTGGTTGGTTTCTGACATTACAACAGAAGTCTAGTGCGGTCATTGGAATTCAGTGAGAATCTTTTTTTTTTTGTTGGTCTCATGCCCTTTACTACGAATCGTACCTGATAGAAAAGTTACGATCGTTACAGAAATATGTATGTTGTCTTAGGCATTGCTTTTCTTGATTTTTGAATTGTTTTTTTTAATGCTTATTGAACTGCATCATTTTAATTGATGAACTTAGATTTTGAGCATGAAATAAGAAAGAAGAGCTACAGGCATTGGCCAGCAGAACAACTGATTTTAGGAGGCAAGGAAAAATGCACAATTCTTGAAACTATGGCAATCAAAATTAAAGCAGAAGAGGAAATGTATGTTTAATGAGCTTAGTCACAACGTAATGAACTTTGAATCATCAAGGAAGCTAGAACTGAGCCCTATAAAACTGATAATTTACTGTGCAAAAGATATCCTTCTCTCATCACAAAATGTGCACATGCTTGTCAGCATTCATATTTGGTGTGAATGTTATTCTGAAGATCCGTGTTAGTTAGATGCGATTTGTTGGTTAAATCACATTCTCAGTTCTTTGCTGACTGGCAGAACGTATGGCATATATCTCTCTCAGGTTAAGAGAATAAACTCCTGCAAATAATTCTGCCAAAAAGCTCTGTCATGCAAATATTTCTTGGCAGCAAATGCATGCAAGGTATGGGAATGGCTGATGCCAACTCACCTGAAAATTTGTATTCACATTGACAGTAGTGCAGTTATCCTGCTTGTCTAACATTCTTAGGGACGCTGTCTTTTTCAATGTCTTCCACTGGGTGTGTATAAGAACTTCCTCTCGTGTGGAATGAAGATGGAAAAAGCAAGCAGATTTCAAAGAAGTTTAGCATTCTCTTCATTAAGCTTATTTGCACATTACAAAAACGATATGCTTACAAGAAATGTCTCTATGCAGAATTATCTTGGTTAATGTCAAAGAAACAGCCCTGGTTACTTAACTTTTCTCTTTATCTACGGCCTGCGTTCAATGCAGTGGAAGTTCGAGGCACTAAACTAAATTCCTCCCGCATCTCTGCCCCAAGTGTGAGCTGGAAATACCTCCCCGCTGCACACGGGGACAGTTCTTTCTCCGTGGAGCTCTGGAGCCTCTGCAAAGCTGCTAACGGGGAGAGCAGTTTGCTTCAATTACATTGAGGCCCTTTTGTCCCTGGGCTGAATGACTGGTCGTCAGATGGTGATTATGCGGTACTTTGAATTTAAGGGTTGAGCTAGCTAGTAGATGATGCAGAGGCTGAAATCTTTTGTCACTTTGCTTAGTCATCCAGCCCATTTCGTTCATCATTTTACTTTTCTCAGGGCAAAAGCCAGTTATTTGAACGTACCTGCTCCTAAGCCAAACAAAAACAAACAAACAAACAAAAGCTAGAGGATAAATATTCAATGCTAACTCTCTTGTTTAATTTTAAAAGATTTGGTTTAGGCACCAACTGCATGCTTCTGTTTCAGTTTGTGCTGCACCTGGCACACAAAAATACTGATCCTGCCTGGGACCTGTCTGCACCCTTAATAACGGCCTTAAAATAATATCAATAATTTTAAGTGGTGGCTTTGAGGGTGTTCTACTTCTCTGGGGAAGTATGTATTTTTAAACTTATCTCTTTTCAAAGACTTTTTTTTTTCCTTTCCTGCTTTGATCAGTCTCCTGTTTGCTGTTGTAAAATGATCTTTCATTCACTCTTGCAATCAATTACATATGGTTACTTTAAAATCAGTACAGCTCACCCTCAGATTTCGGCTCTCATGGCTATTGTTAGTTTACAACATGCAGTCAGCTCACAGAGGCTGCAAAATGCTGATCTCTCTGGATGCTCTCAATCATTTCGCTTTTGGAGAGTTTCCTCACAAAGAGAAACATGTCTGAAATTGGAACCAGCAGCCAGATGTGGCTTTGCACGGAACAGGGAATATTACCGATCCCAAGGCAAGGTCATAATGTCCTAAGACCAGTGTAACACAATTGTCTTAAAACAGTTTAGAATATTTTTGACCTTTCTAGCTTTTGCTGAAGAAAATAGACAAGACAATAGACTAAAAATATATATGTATATTTCTGAGAAATTAAAGATCCATTTTATTAAAAGCAAGTAGCTTATCATTCAAGAAGCAATTAGAGAGACTTTGAATAATCAGTTATTATGTTCCTGTAATGCTAGACTGAAAAAATGTGGCTTTTTCTTAGATATAGTTCTTACTTAAAGGGGTCTTGGTATTATGTAAGCCTCTATTTCTAATGTAAAATACGCTTCATATATTCCAGGGAAAGCTTCTTGAAGTAGACTGTCAAAAGATGGAAGAAACTAGCTTCTACTTTGACAGACACGTTTTTAAGATCAGAAAATGGCTTTGTGTGTAGCATGGCTGCACCGTGTTAATAATTTCTGCAAAGGGTTTTTGCAGTCCAAAAGACAGCAAGACCACTTTCCCAAGCCCAGTGCTTCATTCTGAAATCTTAAAATTAAGTTAGACGTTTCTTTATAATGTGGAAAAAAAAAAGGGGTGTGGGGGGGCTTGCTTGGACAAGTAGACATGATATAAGTGTGTCTGTGTATCAGAACCCACCACAAATTCCTACTGCTGCAAAACATGGAGGTGGCAAGCCCAAAAGAACCGCATGAAACAAAACATCACTGCTTACAGCAGACATAAGGGCAGCAGCAAAGCAAAGGTGGCATATGTCATCATTTTTGATCTGTTCCTTGTTCCAAAAGAGGAATAAACTCCCTTTTGGAGATGCAGACTGCTGCCCTTCCCTGTTGCATGAGTGGATGGACATCTCAAGGAAGCAGATGTGTTCTCCACATGCTGGATAATTCCATGGAAGCACAGTATTTACTAGCTACATCCTTTGGGTATGCAGTTCTGTGCTGTGCTGTGCTTCAGAGGTCCGGCAGAACATGAAAAACACGTTTCTGAGGTCTTCATTGTTGATAACATTCAGGGTGCTTACAACAGAAAAAGGGAGATAGCACTACAGTTTATTACTTTATTTAGACCTTACTTTAGGAACTTGCTTAGCACAGAAAAGGAATTTAGCACCTGTTAGACCATGGCACAAAGAAGTGACCTGAACTTCGAGGAAACTGGACAGTTTTTAAGGGTCATCAAAACTGTACATACTTTAAAGGCTCTTTGTGCTGCCAGAATGCCTGAAAATGATGGTCCTTGATGTTCAGATGCTCTCCTGCTGCTTGCGAAGGAGTTTCTGCTTAACAATAATTACTGAAAATTCTCTCTTTTGGACAGGCATCCTATGTGAACAGCCCAAAGCTAATCCATGCATTTTAATGGTGAAGTGCTGTATTTCTCCTTGGCTACTCTTGGTAATTTTAGTAGGTCACAGGGCTTTATAAGAAAGGCAAACTGTACCAGGTTTAGGGGCAGGATTCCTGCTGCTTGTGAGATACTCCCAAAGACATTTAGACTTTGAGGGGTGTTGGTAGCCATTAATCGTTATCATCTAGATGAAACCTTCCATTCCAGAAGTCTAAATCTCTGCAAGCTGGAAGAGACAGACTGGGGATAGACTATATGTGCTTACTGTCTTCATAGTCCCTTTGTGTAAGCATCTGCTGTCAGAAACAGGATCCTGTACTGGATGCACCTCTACTCTGCTATCCTGTGTTTAGGATAACCATTTTCATATTCCTGTGCTATGTTCATTCCTCAGCAGTCTCAGGACAGCTGAAGTTCCCAAAATGGTTTAGCTGCTGGTGTTTTTGGAGGGAATGAATTGGCAGGATGTGTATCACTGTGAAGGCAGTGATAGGCTGTGGTATAAAGTGAGTGTGTGTAATCGATTGTTACATTAAAATCCCCCTGGAAGGGAAGTTGGGTATCTTATAAAAGCTATCTTCATATTCAGTGTTATAATGAAGTAAATCTTTGGTGCACTGAAGTTATCTGTTAGGTCATGCCTCTTGACCCTGTGCAGCCAGCTTTTCTGCTTGTCTCACCAGTAAACTGCTGACTTCAGAACGGGGCAAACTTTTTGCAATGAACAGTTTATTCAGCAAATGTTTTCTCCCTCCCTCCTTCATGGATTGCCTGCTAACAACTCCTGATATTTTTGAAGGGATAAACTGAGGGATTTATCATTCACAAGTAATTAGACTTTTCAAACATAGACAAATGTTTGAACACTTGTGATAGTGATCTTTGATAGCTATGTCTTTATATGTGCACTTGCAGTGTAAAAGGAAAAAGGCAGAACTAAAACATAGTTATTCCTACTGACATTTTGATATGAATAAGAGTAACATGAAATGAGCTGAATTGTTCAGTTCATTTAGATCTCAGACTTCTTTCTAGACTCTCATTTGCAACATACAACTGTGCAGAAATGTTTCTGCTTAGTTATACACTATGGCTTTGTGCCTTTTTCAGACTATCTTCCATGGATTCCTATCCCATGCATTGTGGTACCTGAAAATATGAGGTTTTTTCTCAGTAGAAGAGCACACACTTCAGTGCCTTGTCTCTTTGTATTATCAGTGAAGAGAAGTGCTTCTAGGGGGTAGTTTAAAAGGCTAATTGTGTAACACTGTCCCTCTATTGATTGTGTAAGGATCTGCGCAGGGGCCACGTATAGCCAGGCAATTGGAAATATTGGGTATATGTGTGCCGTGGTGTTCTGGGGGCTTCTGCGTAGATATTTGGGTCCTTTCAACTTTCAAAACATTGAGGCATTCTATGAGCATAGATGGAGAATGAATATGGAGGTTGTGTCCTTTTGCACAACAGTTCAATGATTTGAGTGCTTGTTCATGTGAAAGACCTGGATTATCAGCTCTCCTAAGCTGTTGTCCAGTTTGTACTTGCTGCTTATGAGATGCCTTCCTCTTGATGGTAAGGGTGTTGGATTTTACAGTCCCCGTGCCCAAGGTACATTCTGGGCAGTGGAAGAATCAGAAATGCAAGAACTGAGGGCTAGCAGGACCCTGCACCCCATAGCCTGGTGTTCAGGCTACTTGGTCAGGAGAGGAGATTTTCAAGATGTGGATTTGCACCAAGGCCTATCATACATTTTGTCTGTGGTTGTCTGTGGACAACAGGCATAGGCAACATGAGAAACACAGAAAGAAAGAGCATGCAGAACACAGGACATCCCACTTCTCTGTTGTTAATTGGCTGAGAGGACTTCTCTGATTCTGGTGCCAGCCAGGGTTTAACAGAGGGCGCCATATGTCTTAAAAATACCTTAGGCTGTGATAATTTAGTAGTGTTAGGTGTTTAGAAATCCCCTCTTCACTACTGCTGCTTCTGGAAGATAAGGAAAGTGTTTGTGTTAACATAATTAAACTTTTGACATGACTTACAGTATATTGCAATGCAAAAGGAAACTTTTTAAAAGTTACCTTTCAAAAATAATTCCAGTATTGTTATTATGATACCCTTGACATGACCATGCACAGAGACAGCCATCACATAGGTTCTTCATGCTAAATAGAATGATAAGAGTTTTCAAATTATTTTCCCCCTGCCTAGCATTCTTTGGACTTTCCTATAGAAAATGAAGTAGCTCTATGTTTTCATTCCAATCACTTTCAAAGCATTGTTAAAACTAACAAGGCATTTTTTTGCTTTTACACTCAGCTTTTGATTCTCTGGCACTAACATGCAGACACGCTATTTTATCCATAACCAGTGAGAAAACCATTAAGAGAAATGGGGTTTTCTGCATCGTGAAAGATTCGATTAGCTGTGCTGAACATTGACAGAGTATACTATTTTTTTAAGGTAATTGGTAAACCAGTTAAGACTATCAAGAGTTATGGGCATATATGGCAATCTACCAGGTCAGAGGCTTTTCAAAGGTCTGCAGATATTTCCACAGGGCACCCCAATTTTTCAGTCTTGGAAACACATTGTGTATTAAAGCTGTTAGGATGGAGTGCTTTGACTTAAATCAGAAGTCTCTAAAGGCTTCTCTTTCAACGCGTGTCATTACCTAGTATGTATAATTCTTCCAGAACTGTGCTTTGTAGATAGATGGGGGCAAATGCTGTGACCTACACAGGTAAAAATAAGTACTTCAAATTAGGGAAAACTGTATAAACATCAAAAGTGGCCTTTAAGATACTCCAGTTTGTCACTACAGGTACATATGCACTGGCACTGCCCTACCACACTGCAGATGTGGCAGGCAGCTCTTTTTACCCTGATATGTTGCACCTTAAATAGACAGATATGTCAACAAGTTTTCAGAAACAGAGAATTAAACACATGCCTTTTCCTGTCCTTCTCTCCACTGCCACCTTTAAAAGTAACCCAGGACTGGAAACAAGCATCAAAATGAAAGCAAAAGGGAATTTACAGCACCACTACCCTGTAGAAAGTTGAAATTGTGTTGAAACTGTAAGGTAGAGGAAGCTTAGTGCTACTTATAAGGATCAAGGAGAGCTTCTCTTGTTCCAGAAAGGAGTCAAGTTCTGTTCTGGTGCGTCACAGAGCTGCAGAGAGAAAACGGATCCATTTTCTTCCATGTGGCAGTTTGACGCAGGGCACAGGATATGTTTCTGCACCATGTGCCCAGAAGATACCTGTGAAAGAAGACATGCAGCCTTTGCCCTGACTTAAGTGAGTCTTTTGATGAGAATACATGCAAGTCTGAGGGAACTGACCTCTTACATGGGTGTACCTGTACCCACCTCGATGGTGTGAGTTGGCTTGACTGGGAGTGAGGCCTCCTCAAGTAAGTGGAATTCATGCAGGGAGCAATGACCAGAGGAGAAAGGGTGGACACAGCTCACCAGCATTACTGCCCTGCACACTGGCGGCTTACAGATCATCAATATTAACCTGAACTCCCAAACAACCTTCTGATGTTTCCAAACATTTATTTTTTTAAATCCCTGTGATGGAAAAAACAGATCTTGAAAAATGCTGATACTTCAATTTTTTTATGTCTGTTCAAGAGGAAAACAAACACTGAAAGATGGAGGTATCCTTCATGATGCAAAACTCATTTCTACGTGGACTCGTCTTGTCTCGTCAGCTTGTCTCAGGAACTGTCTTAGCTGCATATGGAGAAGACAAACCCTTCCACCTGGACAAAGGAATCGTAAGGAAGCTCTGAAGCATCCTCTTGTTTCGTTGATTTCCATGGAGGAAGGCAGTATCTACACTAGATTCAAGAGGAACCAGTGTTTTATGTTTAAGATGAAGCTGAATAGGATGAAATCAAATGACCCTGCTGATACTAAATTTTGGACCTTTGTAATTACAGTCCCATAAAACATAGCTGATTCTGTTTTCAAAGTGGCTACTGACCCACATATTTAAAAAATACCTAATGTTTCCTTCCCCTACAACTCTATTTCTTAATTCCTCTGTTTCTTCTCTTTAACTGTTGTATGATATTTTATCTTAACAATATTTTTACTCTGTGGAACTCAGCACTATTTTACGTGACAGTTTTAACAGTTACAAGAAGAAATTGAATGATTTTAGTACTTGAAAATATAACTAATACAGTCACTGTGGTAAGGTTGATGCAGAGAGTTACACTCTGTCATCCAGTTTATACTGCAGTAGAGAAAAATGTTTAGGGAAAAAGAATATTGTGATACTTTACTGGTTGGTGAGGAGCAAAACAGAATATGATACAGGATTTCTTATGGAAAACAATCTGAGATTCTCTCTGAGCAATGTAGCAAATGCAGCTCCCTTTCAAAGACTTCTTATGAGATGCCAGCCTTCTACCTAGTGATACAGAATCAGCTGTCTCTGGGCCACCACTTTCAGGCCAGTGAAGTGCCAACCCTATCTTACTAGGAAGACATGTATATTAATATACTTTTGTATACAGTCTATGACTCAAAGTATAGGCAGTACTTAATGAGGCAAAACAACTACCCATATTAGAATTACATTTTCTCTTGCTAAATACTGCCCTCTTAGAAGTAGATGGTTCTGTGACAGGAGCATCTACCCACACGGCATACTAGCTATTTGCCACTCGTATTCCATTTCCAGGCTGAAGTACAATCATTGTGAAAGTACATGTTCACTGCCAAAATAATTAAAATATATATATATATATCAGCTCACTGCAATGATAGAAGTCTCTGGCTAGCTACCTCTTCAGAAAAATGCCTTGAAGCTGTAAATTTTCCCCTGAAGAAAGCTCTAGAGCTGTATACAAAACATTAGTTTGCTCTTGCAGAGTTAATTGGAATTGAGGGAGGACAAATAAAAAAGACTGTAATTTCAGCAAGCAACTGAGTTAAATATTTCATTTCTTACCAATGAGCAGAACATAAGTAGTAAAATTCTTCAAGAAACCCAACTGCCTCAGTGAATTACAAAGATCAGCTCTGTTCTTACATGTCTATTTAAAATTATTGAGTGAATATGAACTCCTTACTGTGCCTTGAGAAAAAGCAGCACTTGCTCCATAAACTTGTTTGCATGTTCTTTATTTTGGTGCCAGATACTGAAACTCTGCACATTTTTCTGTGCATCCAAATGCCCATGCTCAGTTTCAGACCATAGTGTGAGGTAATCCATCTGCAAACACAATTTGCACATCACTGTGCATGTAAAAATGTGCAGGCTTTGAAAACCTGGCTCCAGGTATTTACCGTGCAAGAAAATAGTCTTTTGCTTTCAAAGCTCATGCCTGAAATGCTGCTTGTGATAATTGGGTAGATACTAGGTGATACATGTAAAAAGGCCCTCATCCTGCAAATGTCTCAGTATGTTCTTAATTTTAAGTAGATACAAAATCTCACTCAATGCAGTGCGAAACTTTGTTTAACATTAGCACAGTATTAACTACCTTGCTACACAATTTGTTTATCTGATACACATAATTTTAATAAAATTCCACTTTAGAACAAACCATCTCATTCAGCCTCTAAAAATGAAATGCCTGTTTAAAAATCTCGTTTGTTTACCTATCTGAATTAGTAGAGACCCTTCAAAATCAGTAAAGGAAAAAGTATGCTACTTATTCACTAATTTAAAGAGTACATCAGAGTAAATGGGATAAACTAATTTAAAATGTGACTTCAGAACTAAAGAAGTGTCTGGACAGGCTAAGAAAAATCTGACTGACCTTTTAATAAAATCACTTAAAGTTTGATAAATCTAATATTTACTTCACTTTCATTTGTGTTTGCTTATTTCTCATGTTTCGATAGAGAGAAAATCTTTCCCTCACAGGGAAATATCTTTCCCTCACTGGGCAATATTTCTTATAGTACAGTCAGTGGGACCTATCACTGATAAAGCATGACTCAGCAGCCACTAAAGCCAGGCTAGTGATCCCTCAAAAGCAACGGCAACACCAGATACTATCCTGGTTTGTTGTACTGGAGAACACTGGTAGGATAAAAGATGTAGGAGAGAACACTGTAGCCTGTCCGAACACCTGCTGGACTAAACGTCTGTCCACCACCAAATCAGAAATTGTTGAGTTAGCCAGTCCATGACCTAACACATACGGGTATGGGGTCCTGAGGGAGAAGGAGAAGGGTAGAAGCAAATATGCCCTGATTCAACTCTGTTTATTGACACCTTGAAGACTGTGGGAGAAGAAAGTGTTCCTGTAACCACATATTTAGAAGCTATGCTGTTGGCAGATGCATTTCTTTTTCTCTTTGTGTTGGTGAAGGCAAGTTTGTGATTAGCCATGTATTAAATCATAAAGGACTGGTGGAAGATTGTGCCTACAATTTTGAGTGAAATCAGACTGGTTGATATTGTTGGTCTGATACTTGTGCAGTGAGG
Organism: Chauna torquata; assembly: GCA_013399475.1. NCBI lineage: Eukaryota > Metazoa > Chordata > Aves > Anseriformes > Anhimidae > Chauna > Chauna torquata. Next base: position 141,622 of record VXAL01018011.1, on the reverse strand, counting down.
TCAGATATTAACTCTGCTGTATGTCAGAGAAATATAGGAGACTGTCATTTGCATCTGTACTGGGTTGCTGGAAGCTCCCCATGCTGCAAATGGGTCAAATGCAGGAGAGGAGATTTGAATGTAGCAAAACTTGTCTTGGCTTCATAGATTGTGTTAGGTTGAACAATAACCTGGTTTAGACTGAACATTTTCTGTCTACTTTCTAGACAGTATTTTTCACTAATTGAAAAGTGGCTTTGAAATGGAATATATGAATTTTCCAACAGCTTCTTTTTATTTATAGGCCTGTGGTTTCCATCTGATGTCAGCACTTTGGGACCTCCACTGCTGGCTGGCTGTCACTTACTCTCTTCCTTGCCCAATTAGTTCAGATCTGTTGGAGATGCTACAGGGATCCTGCTACCTTCATCTGTTCTGGGGAGCAGTGATTTGGGTGTGACAAGGGTGGAGGTTTTGGGGGAGGAGGAGGTATTTTATATACATCAGTATTGTCATTATTTGGCTCCAGCTAGGGGTCAAATGGAGAAGACCGGCTGGTGGATTTGAGGATTCAAATATGTATTTATATACATTAAAAAATGATAGTTAAGTATTTAACAGGAAAGTGAATGACATCACTGACAAAGCTGCTTGATTGAGTTGCTGTACATTACTTATTTCTCTGCTTCTGTCCTCTGTTTGTATGCCTTTTCCAGCAGCTGCAGTATTTTTCCTTAGTCCCCAGAATTCTCCTCTGGGGCAGATCCTAGACTGCCACCTCTGAGGACATCTGCAGATTTCCTCAGGCTGCTATGATATGAATAATCAGCTGTCTCACTTAAGAAATTCTCTTTGTTCTACATCATTAAATGTTGACTCCTGCTGCTGCTGACAGATCACTTTACAGGAATCTATAAGGGGAGCTGTCTCTGGTGTTAACAGTGGGTCTTTGCTGTAGAACAAAAGAATATGCTGGGGCAAGCATGAGACAGGTTGAATTTTTAATATTTTAGCATTAGTAAATAAAAAAGACTGAAAACGCAATATACTCATTTTGAGGTCCATATTTCCAGAAAGTGAAGTAGGGTCTTTAAAATAGGGTGGAGTAATTTGGTGCCCAGGAATATAATTCATAACTCTCATCAAGGCAGTGGTCACTTGGGGACCACCACCAACTGCGGCTACAGTAGGTTGGGAGGGAATTCAAAACAAGACTGACTTGTTATAAGCAGACTGCAGAAGAAAGGAAAACGCTTCCATCAAAAGCATGAGATAGCCACTAGTGGAGGCAGAGTAATGGCCTAAACGGCCTGACACTTTGTTCCTGCACCATGGCCTTTTTGTTCTGAAGTCCTTTCTCAGGTGTCTCCCTGATCCCTGCAGCTCTCTGCTAACTCTGTGTACTAGTTACTCAAGAGCATCACTTCTAACAGATGCCTTTGTGGAAGGTCAGGTTTTGCTGTCACTCTAAAAACTGGCCATATAGCCAGTAGCTCCTTCTTTGTCTCTAGCTGCGTCAGAGCACTCTGTAGCCAGGAGTTTAAGCCCATATATCCAGTACCTTCTCCTGTCTGCTCTTGAAGTGCAGCTGTATTTCTTTACATGGAAAGGATGTGTTTTGAAAACTTCCTGCTTTCTTTGCTTATGTTGAAAGAACACTGGGTCTTGAAAGAGGGGCAAATCTCACACCTATTTATGTGTGCAAATAGGCTTGAAACTGTCACCCCCTGGCCTATGTTTTTAATGTTCTGTAAAGCTTTTAAAACAACATCAAAGCATTTAAACTAATGCCATTATGTGCCAGTGTGACCTTCGAAATGGACTGCAGTACTGCAGTGCTTCCTAGACCATGGCACACCATCATGCCATGTGAGACTCTATGGTGTCCTGTGGCTGAAACATGCTGTCCATGCTTTTTTTATCCTAATGGTTGTTTCCTGTCTTGAGATTTAATTTGTCTTTTGTGTGTTGGTGTGTTTTATTTTAGCCTAGCTGTTCCTGTAGTGCTGTGTCTTTTGTAACAACACCTCTTGCCTGTTTTTGTATTTTGGAGTTAGTTTTGTGGATGGTATGGTAGAGGATGCTCATGGCATGGCAGCATATGTTCACCTGAACAAGGAACTCGCCAGTTGTGACTCTGCATCATTGCTGATATCAGGGAATGTTGTTGTTTCATTCTGTTTAGTTTTAAATCAGTCCTGGCTATACTGAAAGCTGCTTGAAGAAAAATTGGTTCTGCTAGGGAAAAAAAATAGGTAGCATTATTCAATGTGTATGTTCCCTCACCTGAAAGCCCCTTGGCTGGATTTTCTACTGCACTGTCACAAACCCCATCAATCTCTTCAATTTCTTCAGAAGGAAGAGAGGATTTGCAGGTTAACCGGCTGGAAACACAAATATGGATAAAACCAGACGTACAGAAGACAGATGTGGACTTTTCAGAAATTCTTAATGCAATACAAGAAAGTAAGTTATTACTTGGATGTAAAATCAAGTATGCGGTCAAAGAATCAATTGCAATGCATTGAAATTATAACCAAAGGAACATACAAAGTAACAAACTGAATGATAAGTGAGTATGTGTTACTAAAATCTGTGAGAAAGTTCAATGGGCTATTGAAGGCCAGTAAGAAATATTCTACTGTCAGAGAAGTCATAGTAAGATCTGAATTATTATGTCCCTAAGGATTCCAGCAGTATATATTTCCTATGCAGAAGTAATGAGAAATATTGATTCATGTTGCTTTAATCCATTCCTGAAATTCTTGAATGGCTGCGTGAACTAATAACGTCACATATATGCTTCAGTCTGGGATCTAAGACTGGATTTGAAGTTCCATCTGTTACAGAGTATTGGGGTGTATTCACATTTTTGCACCTGGTAACTTTTGGGAGCAGAATAGATGAGCTTGTCATGACAACTGAATGCCTGCATATCTTCGGTAGTGTGTGGAACCATCTCTTTTTACACGTAGTATGCTGTGGTCTGTGAAGTGATTGGTCCACCCTTCTCAAATGCAACTGCAGGATGCTCTCAAGACTTATGCTAGAAAAAAATACCAGTCTTGTTAACAAAGGCTGAAGCCACCCTCATCCCAAAGACTGGTGCAACTCTGGAATCCAAATGAATCTGGAATTTCAGTGAGAATTTTCCATAGTAGGTTGAAAAATCTTGTGCTGGTCAAGAATCAAAATGTGTGGCATGATGACATTGCTAGCTGGCTTTCTGTTTTCCCTTTTTTCCAGTTTTATTTTAAATTGGGTGTTTTGTGTAACAATTTTCTAAAGCAAGAAACAGCAACTTACATTCTTGAGTGCTAAAAGACATATAAAAATACCTAAAACCCTGCACTCTTGATTTTTGTTATGAGAATAAGTAACCATACAGTGGTAGGACCAGGTCATTTGGTGATGGTATTAGTTTGGGGATGGTAGGGAAACTCTCAGGCTAATATAATGACAGTGGTAATCATTTGAAAATGAATCACCTGATTATTCCATTTGTATATTTAGGATGAACTCTGTGTTTTGTAACTTAGAAAATTTTTCCCATCAGGAAATGTTAATATGAGATTTTGCTTTCTCCTCTCTTCCTCTCACCTGCACCACACTAATATGTCACAGCCTAGACACAGGCCTGGGCAAGTTGTGGATGTGGGCTGGAGAAGCTGAAAAGACACTATAATCTTTCAGAGGCTGAATAGACAAGATAGATAGACAAGGATAAGCACATTCTGGTTGGGAAGTAACTGTATCTGAATACTAGAAACCATTATCTTCTTCATTTCAATCACATGGCTGAGCAGAACAAAAATGGATGATTTGATTAAAACAATTAGATGTCAAGATTAGATTTATTAACAGTGTTTTTCCAAACCAGATTCTTATTTAAATGGCCAGATCTCAGCTTCCCTTGGTACTATGCCATTCCTCAGTAGCGTAGTCTCTGGTTATCCCTATGCCGAATAACCTCAAATTTCTATTCAACAGTGCACAGATTTACTTAAAACCTCAAATGTTAAACTTCTAGATAAAAACCCTAGTTCCTTTTAAAAGTATGCTATATTTCTGTGGTTATAAAAAGAGGATTAATCTAACTCAAACACAGGGTTCTGCAATGAAGATGTCAACATCTGAATTCATTGTCTAAACTCCTCTTACAGTTAATAGAAAGTAACAAGGATGTCTATAACCGAGTTTGTCTCATTTTAATGGTGGCTAATAAAATTAGATGACTTGCAACTTGAAAGTGGCTATTTCTCTCTGTTGCCTTCAGACGGAATTTAGGGAGATAAGCTAACTTAAATCAGTACCGTAGCTTAGACACAAATTTCTGCACTGTGGATATGTACATGTAGGTGAAACCTACCCTATGTAAAGCAAGTATTTGAAAGTGATTATTGGATATAAACTGAACAAAAGTAGGCTCCAAATTTGTTTTAGTAATTTGAAGATCATTTCAAAACTAAATGGTATTACACAAAGAGTCTTAACATTCTTAACAAAGAAATAACATTTTGGTTTAAAGACGATTTTAGAGCCATTTGAAAAGGATGCAACTTTTACAGGCTTGGAGACAGTGCTTTTTCTTTATCCCAAACAGGCACAGTTGCTGTTGGGAAGTTAACCTCTATGCCCTTCAGATACATTCTCTTCTAGAAAGACAAAAGCATCGCCATGGCTGTACAACACAGTTTGCAAAGGCTTGTTACATGTTGAAGGGAGTGTCTTGTCACCTGCAGTCTGTTGTGAATAGCAAATAATTAGGATAAAACAAGCCTAAATATTCTTTCCAGGGTAGTTGCTCTGAATAGTTGTTGTTACTTTTATTCCCAATGGTTGTTAGTACTGAATGAAAATTGAAAAAGGCTAGTGATGCTTTTAAAGATCACATTTTTTTCTTGCTAACATGAGTTTTCTGAACATTTCACTTTTCAAGAGCTGTGTTCTGGAAATTCAGCCAGCTGGTATAGCTGTCTGTTTGGTATACTGCCAAGTGTGATTATCCAATAGCAGATATTTTTTTTTTAATTACTTAAAACAAAAAGTTTGCTCTAAAGCTACTTTCTTCTTTTTATTCTATCCTCCTGAATGTCTCTTAGACTGCAAATGAAGATAAAAATTTGCCATCCCATTATTTACTTTCTTGTGAATATACTACTGTTATAAAAGAATTAAAAGTCATTTCTATTGCTTCAAAGCTAAATTTTGCACTTGAGTACCATAGTTCGTGGTTGAGTATTAAACACATTTTTGCAAAGATTTCTGCTAAGTTTTTTATAAAACAGTTTCTTCTTGACCACAGTATGTTCAGAAATTATCAATAGTCTATCAGAGACAGTCTGGAAACAATAATGACTAATCTGAAAATGGCTATAAACACGCACTGTAAAAGAGAGGATTGCACTGGGTGTAAAACTGCCAAACGGGGTGATGCATCTGGCCTAACCTAGGCCAAGGCCAGGCTGTGGGCCCGGCTGGGCAGGGCTGTGCGGTGCGGAGCCAGAGCCCGGCCCTGCTGCAGCCTCGCTGGGGCAGGGGCTGACGGGCCCGGGGTGACATGGGGACCTGGGCCTGGGGCAGGGTGGGGGAGCCTTGGGGGTCTTGCCAAGGACAGTCATGGCTGGGGGTGCCCTCAATGCCCTGCAAAAAGCTGGCAAAGGCTTTCATGGCTGTTTCCTAGTTATTATCCTGAGAAGATGGACTTCTTATGGAAAAGTGATAAATAGCCATGTTTAAAAAAAAAAAAAAAAGCTCTGATTTCAAAGCTCTTTTCATGAACTTCCATAATTTGTTTCAATGTATGAAACTTTTTTCCAACGCCATTACAGTGAAGTCAAAACTAAAAAAATCCCTGGCTTTTCAGAATATTTCTCAACACCCAGTTTACACTGGCTTTCACCAGGTCTAGTAAAAATGAATATCTCATTCTATTATCTCATTTTTCCTCTACTAGTCCAGAAGTCAGAAATTAGTGGATTTCCTGAGAAAGGGTAACTAATCACTGCATAGTTACTGAATTTAACATTTAACATGAGAAGAAGTTCTGGGCTGCTATTTCTCTAGGATGCCCTCCTTGCAGAAACATTTGTATATTATATATGCCAGGCTTACTGAATGCAGGAAAATGTTTGTATACAAAAATCCAACAGGATGATGTAAAAACATAACAAGTAGTACAACAAGATGCAGAAGGAGTCTTGTTTTTTCATACTTAAACTTTTCTGCTTTGCAAGTCTCTGCAAAACAGGTATTTTGTACTCAGGATTTTTATTAAGGAATATTCTCCAATACTGGTGGTTTTAAACCCAGTCATTTTCACCACCGTCTACAAGTAGAAATGCTCTGTACTTATAAATGTTGCCAATAAGAATTTTTAAAGAAATTCACTCTTCAGTGATACTGATAGACCTAAAAGTCTCCACAGGGCAGCTTCTGCAACATTGAACTACAATTTGCTTTATCCAAAGCTAGAGTATACTCTGTGGCATGGTGTGATAATTGGTAATAAAAGAGCTGTTAATTTACAGAAACATAATTTCTGATCATACTTCCATCTTGCCACAGTAATACATAATCAGGTCCCATTTTTGAATGAAAGTTCTTATTTTTAGGTACCTTGGGTTTTGAGTGTCCATCTTCAGACAGTGAGGTTGTTATCTTAACTTACTTTTAAGCACTACCTAAAGCAGCCTCTTGGTGCAAAGAGGTTTGTGGAACCACTGAGATTTCACAGGGACTCTTACTCAGAATTTCCAAGTGTTCAGTTTTCAGAATATGTGATTCTGCTACATTTGGTATAAAAATATTTATATACATGCATTTTTTTCAACTCCTCAAGGGATTCTGAATTATCAAGTCGTTTTGATTTTTTTCCACAATATGGAACATGAGGGGGAGAAATGAACCTGTATAATGAAGCTGATCTAAAACCATAGGGGGAGTTATTGATATCTCCTGTAGCAATGTATATGTTGCTCTGCATTGCTGTTAAATTTCACTGCCTAAAAAGACATGACTAGATACCAGCACCAGTTTGTCTCCCAAATGATAAATCAAAAGCATATATACAGTAAAATTATTAGGTATCATTCTGTTAGGATCATTTGGAGATATATATATTTATACCATAGTCTGAAGGGAACAGAAAAAGTGGAGCCCTGATTATGCCTTTAGCAGCAGTGTTGGAGTGTTCATGTTCATTGAAGTGGAGTGGCTGAGCAAGGTATGGCCAGCAGAAGAGTTGGATTGGAAGTACCATCACCATTATTAAAATGACGCAACTAGGATTTGCTTTTTTAATTATTTATTTGGTTTGTGGAACAATATTTTATTAAATAATATTTTTGACTATCCAATAAGATTTGGGGTAGAAAAATATTCTCAGCAAGTGTTTCAGCCCCATGTTTAATGCCTGCAACTAAAATACCAGGAGTGTATTTTCAAAAACAGAAGCAGCAAGGCAAGTACAGCGTAAAGATCTCCACATTCTCACTGGTCGCATAACTTTATTGTGACTGGAAGAGAGTCATAGACAGCTTTAGTGCTGACAAGATAGTTCAGCACATCTCTTCACTACTTATCCTGTTTGCTGAAGCTACCAACCAGCATGCCAATTATCTGTGTACTTTTGATATAAGCAGTTTTCTGCTACAGGCCGTCTGGACAGATTCTGGTAGCTAATTTCACTAACCAGCTGAGATTCACTGCTTCCACAACTTATAGTCACATCTGAGATTGGCCAGATTTTAAAATTACCTTAAAATAAGATTTTGTGTTCCTCACAAGATCTCAAAATAATCCAGTAATTCTCTGCTTGAAACCCCCAAACATATTCACTCTCTTACACACCAACTTCTGTATCTCAAACACCCACTTAAAAATATCTGTTTTGCAAGCCAAAGCATTACTGGCACTTCAGGAAGCAGCAGTTTTAATATCTCCAAGGTCTCATCAGTTATACCAGGGCAGTCTTCACAGCAGGAAAAGCAGCTAGTTCAAATTCCCTGGAGGACAGCACACATGCAAAAATCTCTTTCATTTCTACATCTTTCATTGCCTCTGTCTGCAACAGATATATATCTCTCATAATCTTCACAGAGCTTCACTATTTAATTATTTTTGTGGTTTTTTTTCACAGTTCTTTTCAGACTATGCTGAGGTGTTGATCATGTATAGGTTAATGTGTCTCTTTTTTAGAGGTGCTCTTCTGGGTTTCACTTCCGTGAAGTTTCAAGTTATTCAAAATGGTTTCTGTTCCAATAGTTCTTTATGTTGAGTATTCAGATGAATTCTTCTTATATGAACATGCGTGCAAAAGCTGGTCGTGATCTCCATCCAGATTATTATCTTACGGGGTGAAATGTGCAAAATTGCTAAACAAGAATAATGTGTTATCCTAAAAACAGTTAACCTAGCACAGAATTTCTTACTGTTATGCTGCCTAGATGGAGAAAAAACATTGTTAAAAGTATTAAAAATTCTGACTTTCAATTAAAAATTACACTGCTCAGGTTGGTTCATTAGCCTAGTATGTAGAGTGGATTAATTTGGATATGAATACTTTTCTGTTGCTGTTGAAATTATTAGTGGCCTCATAAGATAAAGTATTGTGATCTAAAATGAAAGTTATGTTGTTCACACTGTCCTTATTATGTGCATGAAAATGAAGAATTCTTGAATCTTTCAGTAGGGTCTTCTTTTTTATCTACCTAAAGGAGTAATAACAGACTTTAGATATTTTACAAGGCAGGTGCAAAAAGGGAGCAATGTTCGTGATTGACAGGAAAAGAATAATGTATGTAAACTGCAGTATTGGTGCATATCCAGGACAAATATTATGAAGAAAACTTTCTCTGGCTTGTGATAGTGAAGAACAGGTTACCTGCAGAGACCGGGGAATCTGAAGTATTGGAGATTTTTTAAAAAGATTTCTTAAACTAGGCTATAGCCCCCTGAAGAAGGGAAGGGTGAAAAGGAGGTCACAAAGTGCTCATGATGGCTGGGGAGCAGTTAATGGCCTTTAATTTCTGGCAGCTATTCAGTCTCTCCACAGTGGAAGAATGGGTTTTTACACCTGCAGCCAGCAGATAGAAATGGAGCTAAGTTGCCATCAGCAATTAGAGATTTTTTGGCTGTTCCCTGTTAATATAAATTCACATGAACAGGAATTACAATTGCCTGCCACCTACTTAGGGGAGTTGCAGAAGGACCAGGAGGATGTTGCACAACAGAAAAATGAGTCCAAAAGTCAGTCAGGTTTGCAAAGCAGTGAGGAATAGTGAGCTAGACAAATTTCTGCCAGGAATGACAATTATTTGATCCTGCCTTAGTCACGGAAAGAGGCTCAGCAGCTGACCTTGGAGGTCCCTTCCAACAGTTAGGATTCTACTGTCATATTTCTGGGTTTTGCCTATGAAACATGAGGCTGGAGTGGTGAAGTCTCTGCACGGCTGAGGCTTGATCCTCAGTAGAGACATCTTTCTTCTCCCCACACGCAGCTTTTCACCATCCTTTCACCCCAGATCTGCAGCCTCTGGGGTGCAGTGATGGACCATTCTGGCCGCAGCCTGCCTGCCCCATGTCTCCCATCCAACACTCTCTCAGTCTTTGAAGCTATGGCCCTCATGTGGTACTGCAGACGTGCACAGCCGCACCGCCCACAGCTTCCCATCACCTCCATACTCAGCAGAGCAGGGAATGTCACCTTAAAGCTAATTCTGCTCTCATCTCGAGTACAGCGCCAGCATTTAACACACTCCTAGCCTTCCAGTGCTTTTTCTTTTTTTTTTTAATTAAAAAAAAAAATCACTGGGATCAGGCCCAGCAAAGGGCATCAGGGTCAGACATGGCCCTGGGATGGCTGCGCAGGGTCCTCCTGCAGCACTGTCTGGGGCCTGTCCCAGTCAACACCAGTGGGAAGGGGCTGCACAGGCTGTGTCTTGGACCTGAGCCACACTGCCAGACCCCCAGGACAGGGGGATGTGCTCCAGGACCTTACATCTCCTCACTTTTTGTCAGGTTGGGTTTAATACAGCATCCTATAGATTTAAGCTATATCTTCACACTTGTCTGACGGTTGCGCACTAGGTAGATCTGAATGTGCTAGGATTACATGTATCAAAAAATGCCAAGTTGCACAATCATCTGCCTAGGCTCATTTATTCAGTGTCTTTCAAGTGGCAGTACTTATTTGAGGTCTTCCGCCACAGGCCTATACAACTTCTAACTCTATACGTTGTGTAGTAGGTTAAAAATACCTTCGTTATAGAAAGAAATTTTCAGCGGCCATAATAATTCAGAAAGCAATCGTTCAAGCCACCTATCCCAAGAGAAGCCAAGGAAATAGCTAATGTATGTTTTATTGTGACAGATGATTACTTATTTGACATCAGAGAGGTATTGTAGAATCCTAAATCTCCACCAATGTGCATCAGAAGATTTTAAACTTAACATAGAAGATACTTATACCAAAACTAAAAAGTGGGATGCTTGATAAAGTGTTACACTCAGTGTCTTCATTTGGCTCAAATGTGATTTGAACATATGTTTTTATTTTTGTTTTTAGTAGCTAAGGATGTCAACATTTTTTTTGATGAGTTAGAAGGTGTGAACAGCCCTTCCAAAGATGATGACTCCCTGCTTCACCATGGTAACTTGACCAGTACTTCTGATGATGCCAGCAGGTTGGAAGTGGTGGGAGAGGTAAGAACACACCAGATCATTAACATAAGGCCCATTTTAAAAAGGGAATGAACATAATTTCATTTAAAATCTCATTCTCTGCAAGACAACTTATATCTTTGCTATGGGGATTGTTTTACCCTTCTAACATTATAATCTTATCTTATAATTTTAAGATTACAATCTTAATTTGAGATATAAAATATCTCAAGCTAAAAGTGGATTTTACTGACTTCATGCATACCCACTGAAAAGTCTATACAGGCCTTTGTTTTCTGCTTGTTTTCTGAACCAGCCAAGTCTAATGTTTCACTGCTTCTGAAAATATTGCAAAAGATTTGCTTATAAAAAGATTTGCTCTTCCCTTAGGGGGAAGGAAGGAGGAGGAGAATTTATCATAAATCTCTCGTGAGGGGTACTGGGTGTCAGATACATGAAACATTCCCATCCAGTAAAGAATGGAAGAGAATTGATGGTGCATAATGGTGACTCAGAGAACATACCAAGGAGGAATCATTGTTCAGTACATAGTCCCTTTTAAATTATGTCTTAATGCAGGCAAAGCATTATAGGCTCAAGCATAAGAATTTAGGCCTAAATTCTTTCTTGTGTCCTTTGTGCAAAAAGGAACATGATACCCTTTAACTTTGCTCTAACTGCCCTACAACCCATGGATGCTAGGTCTATCTCCTCAGGGAGTGAAGAGAAGAGACCAGGGACTCATCTCTGGCCCTGAGGCCTCCTTTCCCCTGCCTCAGGAGTGTGGCTGCATCCAGACTACTTACTTGGAGTGAGCTGTTGTTACCTCCAAGCTGTGCCTGAGGATTTTTTGGCAGAGTGCTGACTGGCATAGATCAGAATTGGCAAGAACCATGCTAACAATTAAGAAGCATGGAAGACCACAGGATATTGTTGAAGCCCCTGCCCTGACCCTCTTTTATTTACTAGCTTAGATGTAGTTTAGAAGATATAATTACAGACAATGTCTTTTTCAGGAGCCAGAGTGTTTTGTGGTGCAAGTTATTTTGTAAAGCACTGCTGAGGAGAGAGACAGAGATTTTCTTTGTGATAGAAATTCAGCCTACAAAGAGCTGCACTCCCAGCATGCTTAGATAGATAATTAAAGCAACAAAATTGAGGCCACCCAAAGATATGATTGACCTTGCTCACAACTGCATCTTCCTCTTCCCTCATTGCTCTTCCCCAGCTTCCCATACAACTTACAAAGGGCCCTCTTCACCTGCTTGCATTATAAAAGGGTAACCTGACATGATATTCCTGTCATTTTGTGATCATGTACCATATGGTCTCTAACTAAAGGACAGGGGTAAAAGGCACACCATCTTTGCATGTTAAAGAGGAAAAGTGAACAGAAAATGATCAGGAGAATAACTGATGAGAGAGAGCAATATATGGTGCTGTTAGTTTAACAATGCTGCAAGACATTTTTTCACCTGTTTGATGTATTCTTTGTGGTTGTTTTTTGTTTTTTTGTTGTTGTTGTTTTTGTTTTTAAAGGGAAAAGGAAAATGTCTGAGGAATTTATTAGTTGAACAGATTTTATTTATTTATTTATTGCATAACCGTAACTGAGGAAAATAGCAATGTAGGTCATGTATACACATAAGAGAAAAAAAAATAAAAATAAAAATAAAAAACACCAGAAAATTGGAGTGTTCATGAGAGCTGAGGGATGTTATAGCCTACCAAAAAAAAAAAAAAAAAAAAAAAAAAGAAAAGTCCATGGAGGTCCCTGATTTCCAGAAGGAAATGATACAATGTTTAGCTGTTGTTGTTTCAATCCATTGAAATGAATTTATAATCCAAAAACTTCAGAGAAAAAAAAAATGAAGGTTTCTTATAACTTTGTTTAGCTGACAAGTTGAAATATTACTTGCTTTAGTTGTTAGTTGTTCATGCTCGACCAGAAGATCCCATGAAGAGTTTACGGATGTACCTTTATCAACATTTCCATCACAGATGCAGAGCTAGATAAGGATTCAGCTTGCCCTTTGGCTGAAGATGTGTCTGTTCTTAGTTTTGTTTGATTCAGACACAGCTGAGGTCTGAGCAAACTTAAAATCACATTTTCTTTCATTTGCATTGATCAAAAAACATCTGGTATTAGGTATACATTTTAAAATCTTAAAATCTAAATCCTGGGACATATTGTTACAATGCAGCAAAAAGAAGGTAAAAATGAAAGGGAAATATGGTTTAGGAGCTGTACTCGAGGTATGCATCCATTCTGCTTTTCTTTCTATTGAGTATTAAATTAGCCTTCTGTATTTAAGGAAGGGAGAATGATGGAAATGGTACAAAATTTGAATTCAACTTAAATCAGTATATATGGCCCATTCTTGAGGTTCCAGCTAATGTAGGTAGTTTTGAAATTAAAATTGTAGAAGTCACCCCTACAGTCTTCACTTTAAGCTCCAAATTCTAATGATATTTGGGTGTAGTGTTATTAACATTGTGCAAAATAGTGTTTGTTTTAACAATCTCTTTTGTAAATTGGAACTTGCACTAAAGATTATGGCAAAAAAAAAGAAGTTATTCATGTTGCAAATAAGAATTCTGATGTTCTTTATGGCACCTCTGATACCCTATGAAGTTTCAGCTCAGTTTTCTTGTGTATATTTACCAGAATATATGCTAACTACATAATTTTTTCCATCAAATCCCTGTCACATCCAGTGGTCAGGATGGACATAGAAAGAGGCTATCCAAGCTTTCATAGAAAACTACAAATCTGTTACTTTTTAACTTTTAGGCACTTGATTTTGCAGCCTAGATAATTTCATTATTATAAAAGCTCCATGTAATTAGATATATTATGGTGTTGAGAAGAATATACTGACCAGTGAAGATACATGAAAAAATACAGTTGCAGCCTCCACAAAATTATAATCTAAATGGGCAAAATGACATTACAAAAAAGAGCACATGGGAAAAATACACGTCTTTTGATTAGAATTGTGCTGTAAAAACTGGGTGGTTCTGGGTTCATCTTTTTCTGCATAAGTTATCACAAGTATTAACTGTCTCTACCAGTTGTGAAGTTGCATGCAGGGGACTGCAATTTCAGGTAGCCACAAGCAACAGGAAAAGACAATCTCTTTAAATTCAAAGATCCTATCTTCATTGAACATTCGTATTGATAATAACTAAGTACTAAAAGAACTAGGAATGAGGAAAGGTAATGTCTGGAAAGAGTGAGTTCCAAGGTGGCAGAAAAGTCTCCGTCTAGAATAGTGGAAGCCTGGAATACAATGGACAATGCAAAAGCCCTGCAGTTGCTATTTCCTAGCACTGCTAAGAAAGGTTGAATGTCTCCATATGGTATAAGATCTCTGCATCCTCAGAGTTTTTATAAGTCCAAGTTCAGTCTATAAATCCTCCTTACAGGTTATAACAGCTGTAACAAGGCAACAGCAAGTGTTCCTTCTTGGAGCCCATACCAGTCTAGTAGAGTTTATCACTCTGGATTTGGCATAATGTATTCCTAAAATGAAAGGGACTTCCAAGCACAGACAAGGGTGTCCAAGCTGCCTTTCTGGGAGAAAAATGACAATTCTGGAGTTGGGATTGTTTCACAGGTCCAAGAGAAAGTAGCTGTCTCAGGAAGTCGTATTTATAGAGGAAGAAGTCCTACAGGATAAATACATTAGCTAAATCTCATAGATACCCTTTAATGTAAGATTCTAAATGTACTGAAGGGTCAGTGTGGGCCAAACCAATTTTCTTCAGATAAAGATGAAGCACAGGAAGCTAAACGGCAAATCTGTTTTTCCAGTGGAGTCACTACTGCACATGGAGAAATACACATTCCTTGTGGTATACACTATGTGGCTCTATATTAGCATTCCAGTTCAAATCAGGAGTGTACACTTGAAGTGAATCTCTCAATTGGCCCTACCAACACTTTAGATTGCACTGCAGAGCAGTCTTCGATTTCAAACCTGGATTCCTCATGGGTGCAAATAAATTGTGAGATGTACTCCAGCTGATAATGGCCAGTGAGTCTCACGGACCAAACCAGAGTGGGCCCTCAAGTAAGCCCTCAAGCCTACGTGGTGTGGACAGCAGGACCTCAGCACAGATTATTTTACTCTACTCTATGGATCCATTCCTATTGCAGTGCTTTATTTGCTAAAGTACACATAGTGTCTGTGGGACCTACAGAACAGGAGGGACGGCTCAGCAGGAGGCTTAGAAATCAGAGCAGGACCACCAAGCTGGCCCACTGCCTCTTAATCTCCTGCTGCACCCTCCTTTTATTTAAATAGCCTTTTGGATTTTTCATGTCTTGTCAACATAGATGTTTATAGAAAAAAAGTGGCTGTGCTTCCTGAGCTGTTTTCATATTTAATGCTCTGTGAAAAATACTTCTGATATCCTGATAATAACATTTGTCAGCATGATATGCAGTATAGATATAAATGGTTTTGTTACTGTTATTTCCTTAGGGCTTAAATATTTTTCCTTGCCTTCATTTTCAGCGCAAAGAACTGCTCCCACTATATCAAGTCTGTATTAAGCTGTGTCAGGAGTCAGACACTGTAACAAAAGAATCTTAGAAAAATTCCCCTTTTTGCCTTCAGTAAACTGGGTGTACCAAGGGGATGGGACATTTAGGATGCTTTCATTGGTTTTTTGATTGAAACAAAATGCTCACCGAGAATCAGGAAGGCAGTTTACACTAAACTCCTTGAATGGGAATATGCTTTTTTTCATTTTTCAGTAAGAATCATTTGGCCTATTATTATTATGGCAACTATGTTCACTTTTAGTGATTTAAATTAAAAAGCAGTTCTCCTAAGAGAATGTATTTTGAAAATTCCCTACTTTTCCTACACGTGAAAGGCAATTTTTTTTTTTTTTTTTTTTTTTCAGGGAAAAATCATTTTTTTTTTGGAATGTTTTTTGAAAATCTCCTTCTTTTCCAACTCGTAAAATGCAATTTTTTTTTTTTTTTTTTTTCAGAGATAAGATCATCTATTATTGGGCATGTCTTTCTATGGCAGGAATGATTGAGAAAATTCTAGGAAAAGAAAGAGGAATTAGCCTAATTCTCCTTTTGGCTTGGAGCTTGACTCATCTTGAGTTCCCTGAAGTCCCTGCCCATTATCCTGCTCTGAGGGAGAGGTGTTTGTTTCCATATATCATTCACTGTGTACATTTCTTGTACGAAGCAGTCCAAACTCACAAACTGCCACACAATTTCAACTTGTTTGAAAGCAAAAGCTTAACCCCTGGGCAAGATTTGTATTATGTGGAAGTAGTGTTAAATTGTGAAAAGAAGCTGTAGAGAATTTTATCTCATGAATTTCTAAAAAAGACCAGCAGTTTGCCTTTCAGATATCAGGAGAGGGACCCGCTTGACCTCTTATTAACAATGAAATCAGCTTGCTTCTTCCTCTCAGAGCTAACATTTGAACAGACACATTCTTTGCTGGAAATAGCAAAGAAATAATATTTATTGCTTTTATGTACTGCTAGACGAAAAACTGGGAATTATTTTCAAATAAATCCAGCGGGTTTCCTCAGCTGTTCCATAAGCCAAGAAAATTCTGTAGTTAGTGACGAGGTATGGTGAGGTAGGTATAAGACTTTCATCTCGTTTTCTGTGTCCTGAGAGGCAGAGGGACTACTGTGATTGCAAAGTAACGAGAATCTCCGCACCAGGTTTTAGTGTTTCCCAGCACAGTGAATGTTCAAGTCATTGTTTATTCCTCTCACATATACGAAGACATTCTGCTATGCTAAGTTCTTTCAAATTTAAATTTCAATTACACTGTTCTCTGCTTTATTTTATACATAAGAAATTATTATTTAATGGTTTTAAACGGAAAGAGGCTAGAATTAGATTAGATATACGTAAGAAATTCCTCACTGTGAGGGTGATGAAGCACTGGAACACATTGCCCAGAGAAGTGGATGCCCCATCCCTGGAAGTGTTCAAGGCCAGGCTGGATGGGGCATTAAGCAGCCTGGTCTAGTGGAAGGTGTCCCTGCCCATGGCAGGGGGGTTGGAACTAGATGATCCTTAATGGTCCCTTCGAACCCAAACCATTCCATGATTCTATGATTCTGTGATTCCTAATTTTCTGGAGGGTGACAGGGGAGGAAGTTTGACTTGCATTCTCTATTCTCTCCTGTTCAATACCTATATAACCAAACATCTACCTAAGAAGACCTCCTGGTTTTGAACTGGGGAAGTCTGTACTCCTTTCAGACAACCTTAGAGGCACTGTATGTAAAGCACCTAAAAACTTGAACATCTTGTTTTGATTCCTTATCTTTCCTGTTGAATATTACTGAAAATTGATGATGCAAATGGTGATGCAGCAATTACCAAGGCAAATTAACATTACTGAAATGTTTGACTTTCCCTTTACAGGAAGCACCTGATAAAAACAAAGCAAATGGACTTTATTTTAGAGATGGGAAATGTCGGATTGACTACATCCTGGTGTATAGAAAATCCAATCCCCAGACGGAAAAGAGGGAAGTATTTGAGAGAAATATCAGGGCAGAAGGACTTCAAATGGAAAAAGAGGTAAGAGAGTTTCCCTGAAAAAAACTTTCAACATTTAAAGCTGTGCAGAATATGACTTGTTTTTAGTCTGAAACCCCTTTGCTCTGTTGTAGTAGTGGAAAAGTGCTTTTAAGCATGCCCAAATATAGACTACTTACAGCCAGAGCAGTGGGAAAGCATAGCCTAAAGGAAAATCAGACACATGGGCTGAAGTCCAAAGCAGGCCATTATAGTCATCTTTTTCAACCTTATGCACAAGTAGGCCATAGAATTTCATCCACCAAGTTGTGCAATAGAGAAAACAAGTGCTGGGTTTGGATGGCCTAAATTTTATTGAGTGCAATCTGCACTTCTGCACATACATTTCCTTTTAGCTACCTGCTCCACTCTTTGCTGAGGCTCTCGGTACTTATTCCAGAGACCTAACAAGATCCCTGCTTTCATTTTCCTGTCAGCTTACACACAGGGACTTAGGTGGTATTTTGGTAGTTTGAAAGCAGACTAAAATCTCTCCTGCTGTCTTAATCCTAAACATTGAAATAATTTAACAGCACATGTGAATGTCTTATGTCAATGTTATTTCTAACACAATGTCTTAAAACAGTGAATCTTTTCTGGACAGGAGTTTAAAATGAATGTGAACTGTCTAAAAAATATATTGACATGATAGGTAGCAAGAACAAGGCTTAAAGAGACTCTTTTTTTTTTTTTGCCTAGGCCATGTTCTTTCTTAAACTTTCTTAAGTGTGTTTAAACAGGACTTAAGTCTCACGTCCATGCAGAATAGATATTCTGAATACTTAGCTTTACTAGTGCTTGGTTGACTTACACTCATGTTGATATGCATTGTCGTACTGCCACTGATGCAAATGGTGCAGGAATTTTCAGGTTACAGGCTTTGGTCGTCTACGTATGTGCTGTACATTATCTCTGCTTCTGTCACTGAATACTTGGTACATGTGCAGATATTCTGCCTGTGTGCTTGAAAGGCACACTCTTTTGCAGAACACTGAGGGAAGGAATGGAAGCTGTTTCTCTCCAATATAACGAAAATCTCCAGAATAATGAAAATATCCAGTATAGTGAAAATATAATGAACTTTCCTTACTTTTTTTTTTGAATGAACAAGGGTATTGGTAGATACAAGTTGTGTAAGTGCATATCACTGGTTTCACCAAACAGTCACCATAAACTATTCCTTCAAATAACCTGGAAGTTAGCATCTTCGGTGCTGCAGTAGTTGCTGGATGTTTTAAATGGCAGCCATTGTTCCTCTATTACTTATGCTTCCTGTAAAGGTACTGATGTCTGTAAGAGTTGTAACCAAAGACCTAAGAACATGGGAGTGTTGCTGTGGTTGTTCAGCTTCCCATCCTAGAACTCTGCCCTGCTCCCACCAGGAGAGACACTGAAAATGTCTCTGAAGTTTGGGCAGTGTAGAAAATGAACGTGGAATGAGTTCTCCCTATTAATACACCTGTCCAATGGTTTCAAACCAAACCTTTGTCTACTTTGTGATTTTTGCAGATCTTGCCATTTACTACTGTGCTAAGGTCAGCAGTGAAAGTTATGACATCATTTTTTATTTTAAGTATTATGAAACTTATTATAGCATTCTGCACAGAGAGCTTTTTCAACTTGATGATAAAGTGCTTACTATAGACTTTTCTTGTGGCTTTCAAGCCCATTTACTTGGAGTTTGCTGCCTAGGCTACATGAATATTCTTCCCATTTGATTATTCATTTCAGTTTCTATTATGTTACTGACATGCAGTTTTATTTCTTATTAATCTCATTTGGCCTTGGTGTGACTTCTCGCCAGCATCAGTAATTGTACATTTTCTAAACTCAGAATGATCAAAATGAGGCTGTGCTACATGACTCAGGCTAATGTTTTTAAAATCTAGGACACCAATCTTTTTAAACATATGACTCTGACCTAAAATTAAATGCTAACATGTATATTTTATGATCAGTTTAGTTTCCAAATTGAATTATAATCCTGAAGGAAATAAGTACATTCTTGGTATACCCTCTCTCCCTTCCTCTAGAGTAAAAATTGTGCTGCATAACACTTAGATTAAAACTAAGTGGCGTGATTGGTTAATGCCTAGATTATTTCTCACAATTTCTACTTCTCCTTTTTGGTGAGTCTACTAATCATGTTGGGTTTCAGTTCTGGAATATTTTAACAGCAGGTCTGTTTTCTAATTGTTGTTCATATAAAATATATTGCTTCCACTGGGAGAAGTTTGCTCACAGAAAAAATGAGAGAATTTTCTGTCTCTTTGGCCAGAGAACTTATACAGAGGCAGCAGGTTGCAGTTGCTGGACTGAGAGAAACCGTAACATTCCATGAATTTTGTGTGGTGGTGGGTTCATTCTCTTTTGGCTACTGGCTGTCCATATATTGACATTCAATCACGTTAGTCCTATTTTTTAACATGAAATCAATAGCAGAGAGGAAAACTTAAAGAGCTATTCACACTGCTGTTTTGAAACCACATTCCTCAGTAACACTGCAGTGAGAGAATAATGCACTGCAGTTACTTGCTGACAAGCGTAACACAGCAAAATACCCAGGAAATGGTGGGTGCAGGGAGCAAAATGCTTACTTAACAGCATGAAATGAAAAAGTGAACCTGAAATGAATTCATGAATGTTGAGATAACTTGAGGCACAATGTTAGCATCACGTAGCTGAGAAAGGTCTGCATATGTGTATGTTTCTGACTGTAGAAAATAGTGATAACTTTTTGCAGGTATTGCCCAAAGAATTCACACTAGAATTCTTCAGCTACACCACACCATTCTTCTATGCACGTTCATCCAGTTTTTGTGCTCTGTATAACCAGTTGTAAACAACAAGGGGATCTCTCAAACCAAAGAACAGATCACTGAATTAGTGAAGGTATGGAAAACAGAGGTCTAAGAGTGAATGCTAAAGTAGTGGAAGAGCATAAATCATTTTCTGACCCTTCTCCCTGCTTTTCGGTGTTGGTATTGGGTCTGTATAGCATGACTGTGTTGTCCCAGTCCAATATGGATCACATCCAACAGATGTGATGATGTTACATAGAAGCTCTAAGAAAGTTAATGCAAAATATAGGTCACTCCAGGAAGAAAGACTGTGTTTTCTTTTCAGCAAGATATAAAATTTGGTATCTTGATTTGTCCTTTTTACAGTGTCTCACAAGAGAGGTAAATAACTATGATATCCTGGCCCTCGGATTTTTGATGACTTCACTGTTTTGATTTTTTAATACTCTTTGAAACAGACTTGTGTATTTGGTAAAATGAAGAGAATAATCTTCAAACGAAGCAAGTTCTTATCAGAGATGAAGTACTAATAGCAATGCCTGTTTGCAGGCATTGGTACTTTCTGTAGATATTATATGAGACTCATGCCTGCCAGAGTTGACTGGCAAATGGTTAACAGCAGACAGAATATGAATGTCCACATTCTGAGGGTATGTTTCATATTAATCCAAATCCAGGATTACCCTGAGACTAAGATCAATCCATTGACTCCAAGAAAAAAAATACTTATAATCACTTTTATGTAAAGAGAAAATGTAGGTTGTATCTGTCATTCCAAATACAGCATTCATCCCTCTGAGACAGTAAAAACCAAGCATTTTTCTGGAAAGCCCATCTTTGCAAGAGAAAGTGCAGAGTCAGAATTACATTGGGCACACGGTATTTTTCACAGGAATTAAGTTTTATAAATTTAACCTCTTGGCCGAAATCCGGCTAAGTTCCCCTACCCTAAATTATTGCTGCAGCTTCAACTAATATATTTTAATTCTTATCCTAAACAGCCAGGTGGAAGTTGTTGTAAACAGTAACTATCCTGTGCTAGTATGTGGATACCATATTACAGCTTTGAGTAAAGTACTTTAAATCATACTACACTAATTGAGCATGCATAGAGGTAGCCAGCATGGAACAGCTAAGGTATTGCAAAGAAATCTGCATAGGATGAACAAAAATAAACCACCCTTCGATGTGTAATTCTTGAAAGAGAAAAAGAAGGTCATCTTAGATTTAAGTAAATACTGTATATACAACAGAAAGTTGATGTTGGGTAGGATCTAGCCATGTAGCCCTAGGAATAGACTACTTTTAAGTTGAGCTTGGTATGTCTATTTGTTTGTTTTTTAATTATTTTGCTTCTCATGACTGCACTAAACCACTTCATACAGAGCAGTTGTACCACTATGTACTAAACACATTTTGCTTAATAATTGTGTCCCAAATTTTTAGTTTATAATTTGTAAGTTGATTTGATACAGACTTTATTTGAAAAGGCATTTGACAGGCCAGTAGAAACAGATAGATAGAAATTTAGTAAAGGGAAAATGTTCTCTTAAATAGTGAAAGTAGTATTCAGGTCTTATATTTTGTATATTTTATGCATTTTATATATTTTATGTAATTATGTATATTAATGTTTCAGTATAAAACCAATGAACCACTTTAAAGCAATAGCATTCCTTACTGCCCTAACAAGCAAGTCTCCTCACAGTTACTGGATGTGGAATATGTTTCAGGAACTAGGTTAAGACATTTTACAGAAGGCAGTCAATCCATTTGGGCTTCTGCCTGCATATTGATCTCTGCATGTCCCAGATGAAAGATGTTAGTTTAGTGTGCTGGTCCAGTTTTCAGGAGCAATCCAAACAGTATGTTTTTTGTGTTGCATGCCCGATTAAAAATTTAAACATTGCCACCACAAGTGTCAAGCTGTCACCAGGGCATCCCTAATTGCATTCACCCCATGCCTCAAGCAGCAGCTGACATTTCTGGGGCAACACCTGGCAGCTGATATGCAGCTGGTGTATACAATAGGTGTTATCTGAAGAAAAAAAAAAATAGGAAAAGGCAAAAAGCTCAGTATAAGCTTCACTTTTATTGTATGAACAAATATCTACTAGCAGGCATAATCTGTACCTGAAAGTTTGTTTTAAGATCTTTTCCAGTAGTTGATGCAATATAATTATAGGATACTATTATTTCATGACTTTTCAAGTTTTCAGGCAGATGTAAATTTGTTCACGGTGAGGTAGTAGGAGTTCTACAAAGCAGTTTCTTTTAATGTGGCTGTAACTTTGCACTAATGGGACAGGACTTTAGGGGCTAGAAACATCTATTTAGTAAGAGGCATATATTTAGCTGCAGCTTGGAGCCTGGTTTAAAATGATGAATGCTGAGAGAAATTACAGATGACAGAAAGAGCACACTACATAGTGTCTCTGTGACTCTTGGCTCGTCCCTGAGTGAAAAACCAAAATAGACTTATGACCATGTCAAAGTGAGGTAAAAGTTAGAAATAATGACTATAAAAAAAAAAGAAAACAAGAACTTCAAGGACTGAAACTTTAAATATAATTACACTCAGAAAGTGATGAAACGAATATGAGATGTTATAATCAAAAGCTGTTCCTCTTGAGCATAGTCAAACATCATCATCTTTCTTTCTAGCAAAAATGACATCTACTTCTTTTTTTCTTGTTGTTGTTAGTGCTGCAGAACCAAGACAATTATATCAGACTGAGCTGCTTTTTTTGTGCGTCATCACTGGAATTGTTCATGAGACTCCTGTTACATAAATGTTGCTGCTGATTGTGGTTCATGGGCAGAAAAGAACTGAGCTGACTTCCAGGCCCCAAGTGGCATTTGCAGAGCCGAATGAGGAAAGGTGTTTTATAAACTTAGCTTATGTAATTTGGCTCTCTGAGAAGCAGCGCACAATAAAATATCAGTGCCTTCTGAGTGACTGTAAGTTTCTTTTTCAGTTATGACTTCAGTTTATTCATTTACTGAAAGGACAATAATTTGTAGGTAATTTATTATTGCTATAGATGTTTACTTAATCAAGGCATACAGTTTATAACAGAGTGCTCAGCCTATGGCCCAATAACTATCTGCAGCTTGCCAGGATAGTTTATGTTATGGCCAAGAGCAGGGTGCAGGTCAGGTGAATCGTTCTGCTAGGTAATCCCTTTTGCTGGCTGTTATTTTCTTTTGGTCTTCCTATCCCTTCCCTGTCATGCTGAGCTTACTCTACACGTACCAAAACCTCCTATCCACTAGAGAAAAGGGTGGCTAGGGAAAGTTTCCACCACCAATGTTGTGTCTGCTGTTCTCTGAGCTGTTTTTTAAGGAGAGGAAGATATCTGTGTGCATGTTCAGTGTGATGTATGTGCTGTATATACCCTGCTGCTAGGAAGCACCAGGACAACTGTGCGTGTGATGATCATCCATACTGCACAGCCATGGTAGGTCAGACCACATGGAAGATGTCACTTATGGTTACCAGGATTCCCTTTAGGACAAACCATATAGGTCTCCAGCTAGAAAAAAAATATAGGTTGCTGACGTGAAGAGTCTCTTAATTCCGACAGAGCTCACATCTTCCTTTTCTCTTCTATAATAATGCGTGGCTCCTTTAATTGCAGTGGGGCAGATTGCTGGCAGTCACTTTATCACTGAAGTCAACAGCTCAGTGACTGTTTATGCCAGCTGAGGAATCTTTTCCGTGTTAATGTGTTTTAAATTACATGGTTTTGTATGTATTATCATACATTCTTTTTTTCCTTGCTGATTTAATTTTAAAACATACTTAAGGATATTTTCAAGAGGAAATAAAATCAAATTCTTTCCTATTCTTTTTTCTTTTTAATAATGATGGAGGACCCTTTTTCTTCTAGCAACTCTCAGTGCTTCCCGTTGTCACATACTTACCCACATACATGCTTGGGCACACAAACACGTGCGCTCTTGTATATGCACAGTGAAAACAAGGATAGCCAGTATCAATCTCAAGGTAATGAAAAATACTATGTAGATGTTCCAGTCCCTTGGCATAAGGGAGAGAACTTTGGTTTTGTGCTAGAGCTACAATGAGTAAAACAGTAAATGTGAGTAACAGTGGCGTGGATTTCCTCCTGTTTTTAGTAACCAGCATTTGGGCAAAACTAGGACTTTTTAGATTTCGGAGAAGATCAGGAGTAGTTCAATGTTAATCTACTACTGTAACTAATATCAAGCATTCAGTAGCTTTCATACACTCTAGTAAGTTATTTCAGTCTCTTATTTTTTTGATCCTATTTTTCAATATGCAAATAACTACAGCTAATGAACTTACAGTACAAATTACGCAGCCTGCAGGAGCTGCAGTTTCACAAACAGCATAATATCCCATCATTAGCAGGTGCAGTTTATTATTTTAATGTTTAAGCACTGTGTCTGACTGCATCCACAAATCATGGATGGAGACATCAAAGTGACATAAACTATTCCTGCAAAAAAGGAGCCAGGCTGAATTGCAAGCCCATCACACGCATTACGAGTGAAAGTGCTTCCAGCTATTTAATTTAAACGTAAGGCTGTTCATTTCATCCAAGTTCAGTCAGAACAAGTTATAAACAGACTGGTCTCCCAAAGATTTATTATTAGTTAATTATCTAATGCAAATAGCAAGTGGAGTCTCTTTTCAGCAGCATTCTACAGAAAAATGTGCAGATGTCTTTTTCCAGAGAGTGCTCTGTACCAAAAAATATTGTCATTAAACAGTGGAGATGTTTCCAGCCAGCTGGGCCTCCAAGGGAAATGATTTTAGCTTTCAGATACTATGTCCACTGTATAGCATAGTGACAATTATGAATAGAAATTTGAGGAGGTGCACGGAAGTCTTAATGGGGAGAGTCTGAACTCAAATTTAAGTGAGCAGGCTTTTTTTTTTATTTTAAATTCTAAAATTTTAAAAACTGTGATTTTTAAAATTACCTTTTTGATTGACTGAGGGAGCCCAGAAATAAATACATTTTGAATTGACAAATTCCAGCCTTTAACAGGACTGTGTAAAGCTAGTAGACTAAGAAATCTGATGTAACTGTTGCTAAAAAATTGATTTAGTTTTGAAAAAAAAATATGGCTTTTGCATGGAGTGCTGAGGTAATATAGAAAATGTGTAAGTAACTGAAAAAGGATTAAAAGGTCCCTGAGATACTTCTTTTCCTTCAGAAATGCTGAGTAAAATTTTTTTCTGTTAAAGAGTTTCTTTTTCATCAATCTTCACAAATCAGGATGTCAAAAACCTTTTGAAGGACGGCAGGCTCAAGGGAAAAAACAGACGGGAGATAGATTAAAAAACACAGCACATGTTTCATATGAGATGTCCCCTATATGTCAAAAGTCACCTTTCCTTTTACAGTAATTGCTTTTAAATGGCAATTATTTTTGAGATGTTATTTGCCTGCCAGTGGCATCAGGACCAAGCTTAATCCACAAGGCTACAATCACTTAATGCACAGTGAGAGTTTTCAATGCCCAAAGGTGACATGACTGGCTTGTTGCAACACTTCCTGATTGTTATGGCTTAATGAGCAGAAATCTAGAGCTGTCCATAGGGAACAGAAAGGCAGAGTATACAGAAATGCCAGCAGTATGTTTTAGGCTCTCATTTTATGTTGGTGATTTTGGCGTTGAACCTGTTTTGAAAAGTTGGCATTATATTTACTGCATTACATTTCTGAACAAATAGTGATGATTTAAAATATCTGCAGTACCCTCATGGTTAGGGATTATTTGAGTCTTGCCCTGCAGCACGAAATGTTATGGAGCTGCGGTCCCTGCAGGCAGTCCCAGGAGGGAAGCATGATTCTGGAAAGGACGATTCCCTTTGTCACCCTCTTTTGGAACAAGCCCTCTCATCGGCCACTTGCTTTCTTTGATATGCTGGGTTAACTCAGTCATGGAGTGAGTGGAGCATTGGTGCTGTGTGCCTTGGATTAACTGAACTTTAATTGCAGTAGCAGCCTCACAAATAGAGCTAGTCAAATTACCTCAGTGCTCAGACTTTATTGAAAAAGATGTTTCAGTTCATGGCTCTCTGGGCCCAAATTCAATCCGGCATTATTCACTGCACATATACGTATTTGTTCCTTGCCGTTTCAGAGTGGTAATGAAGTGATGTTGTAAATGAAGTTTAATAAAGCCTGACCTGAGGAAATAACGTTCCTGAGATAGCCACATCGACTGAAACTTCTGTCAGCCAATTAGTCATGTCCCTCTGTTTAAACTCTTATCTAATTTACAAAACTCTGTTCTGTGTACAAATAACTTTTGTATTTAAATATGAAAGCTTCTGAAAGAATCTCTGAAAGTGCCTTGCAAGTGAAACAATTTAGAGACCCATTTCTTTCCTCTTGGAGTTTTTCACGGTACAGTGCTTACTGCTTTTCTTAGGTACAGCTTGTTGCTTCTGTTAATAGACTCAAGTAGATCTTTCCTTTTATAAGAAATAAGATTGACTCCCCTTTCTGAAATCTCCATTGTCAAGCACTAATATAAGAACTTTGAGGTTATTTTTTTAACAACCATCTATACCTGTTTAAAATTCAAAACTTTGCAAAAAGAAGAAAACCTCCACGGTGAAAATGAAGACAGAAGAACAAAATGGAGACATGTAAATTTGGATACCATAACTCTATACTTTCTCTTGGAATATGCCAAATTCCCATTACTTTTAATGTCTGGTAGATTTGGGGAAATTTTCTCGTTGTTTCCAGTGTGGTTTTTTAGATCTTCTCCTTTCAGGTTAGTTCATAAATGTCATATTTTGAAAAACCACAAATATAGGCTAGTTATAAGGGTAGAATAATCAAGGATTTTCACATTCACATACTTCTGTACATAAGAAGTAGAAGTATGTAGTTTTCCTCCATCTTTCTGTGTCTCTGAAGTGACATACCTATCAATGAGTATACACCATTTCATTATGTAGAAAATTTAAGAGTTTGAGTTTAGGTATACATAGGTTCTAAAATGAAGTTGGTTGGAAAATTATCTCCCATAATAAGCTGTTACAACCCATCCATCTAATTTTAGCGTATTCTTTTCACATTTTTAGTTTAATTGGCTTAGTTTCAGAAGTAGAAATTGTTTTTTAAAAGCAGTGTATCAGTAAGTCTATTTGCTTGACTAGTAGTGACTGGTAGTTGCTAAATCCTGACGAATATATTGTTCTCCACTATTATCTTTGTGTGTGTGTATGTGTGTGTGTGTGTGTGTGAGGAAAATTACATGAAGTCTTTTTAATCAATCTAATACAACCTTTTTTATTCAGGCCATTCCCTTTAAAATGTCCGTTTAAATGAGACACTCATAACATTCTTATGATTTCACTAATTATTCAAATCTGATTTTCTCAATTACAAAACATCAGTAAAAATACATTTCTGTAATGTAATTTTTCATTTATTTAAAATAGCAACTACGCACATTTAGGACAAAGCTATTCAGGCATGTTTACATGCATCACTTTTTCTGATTTGTTGTAATGCAGGCATACGAGAGTTTTTTGGATTTGGTGGTCTGATGAGGATTTAGCACCTCTAGAGTAATTCTTTTTGAATGTGTGTACAGATTAGGCCTAAACACCCCTTCACCAAGTAACTCCAAGCATGCTCCAGCTAAGGACCCTGCACGTTATTTTGACCAGGGTGAGAAAAGCAGAAGGAAGCTGTTGTTCCCTTTGTTGCAATCCTGTTTGTTAAAAAGAAATGTATAAAGTTTCCTTGGAGACTGGTGGAATCACATGGAAGATGCTTTATTTGCTTATAATACTGAACATTTGTCAGCTAGCTCTGAGGCAAAAGGTTCTCTCTCTCTCTCTCTAAAGGTTTTTCTTAGGATCACTTTCTTCAACCGGTCTCTTTCTTTAGAATTGTGATTTTTCTTCTCCTTCCAGTGTATGCACATCTACCTCTTCTGACTAGGTAGGCAGTGAATTCACTGTTTCTCAAGTCCGTTAGCATATCACAAAGCACTCATGCTAGTCCAGAAGACTAGCTTTTTTATAGAATTATAGGATAATTGGGGTTGGAAAAGACTGCAGGAGGTGTGTAGTCCAACCTCCTGCTCATTTTTTCATGTTTGCTCATTTGCTTTTTTTTTTTTCCCAATCTTTCCATTCTATAGTGGATCCCAGATACTTTTTACATTTGTCTTAAATGAAAGGCAGCTGTTAACCCAGTTTTAGTATATGTTAGCCTAACTTCCAGTAATTCCAAAAACCCTTTATGCTCTTTATGTGTTCTTCTCCACTTAGGAACTTGTCTCTCCATACCTAAACTTCTGTGCCTATGTCCTTTTTAAATTAATAATCTGATTTGTGACCTCACTTCCTGGGTAATCTGGAGAAGCTCACGCATTCCTACCACCATAGGATTGCTACCTGAAAGGCACGTCTGAAGGTCATCTTCTTGAGGCAGAACTGTTACCAACACTAGGTCAGGACAGCCATGTTTTTTTTGTTTTGTTTTGTTTTGTTTTGTTTTCTGTATATGTAGTTCAATGCAGAATACAACCTGGCCCTTCATCTCCAGAGTTCTTGATTTTGTACTATGACTGCCACTGATATTGGAAACTGTGGCTTTCTGAGTCAGGACAGGGCTAAACAAATGTCCTGAAACAGCAGTTGAGTGGATGGACACTGTGGTATGTAGAGCATCCAGGGTCAACAACCCGGTGCAAGGTTATGGATTTTATTATTAGCTTCAGAAATTCACAGTAGAGTGAATTAGAGCCACCAATGAAGGTGGAGTTGTAGGAACGAATGTGTCTACACTGCTGCAGAAGTTGGGGTGGGTGATGAGGACGGTAATGGAGACCCAGGGAAAATAAGGTGAAGAGACCCAAAATGGGACAAAAACCTCTTACTGACTGTGGCTGTTTGCAGTTGTTGTGGTTTAACCCGGCAGGCAGCTACACACCACACAGCCGTTTGCTCACTCTCCCCCCGCCCCCCCCCACCAAGTGGGATGGGGGAGAGAATCGCGAAAAAGGAAAAAAGAAAAAAAACTCGTGGGTTGAGATAAAGATAGTTAAATAGGACAGAAAAGAAAGGGAAAATAATGATAATAATAATAATAATAATAATGACACTAGTAAAGGAATATACAAAGCAAGTGCACACAATGCAATGCACGATGCAATTGCTCACCACCCACTGACCGATGCCCAGCCTGTTCCCGAGCAGCGGCCCCCCCTTGCCCCGGCCAGCCCCTCCAGTTTTATTGTTCAGCATGATGTCATATGGTATGGAATATCCCTTTGGTCAGTTTGGGTCAGCTGTCCTGGTCCTGTCCCCTCCCAGCTTCTGGTGCACCCCCAGCCTCCTCGCTGGCAGGGCAATACGAGGAGCTGGAAAGTCCTTGGCTCTGTACAAACACTGCTCTGCAGCAACTGAAAACATCACCATTATCTTCATCAAAAAATCCAAAACACAGCATTGTGTGAACCTCTAAAAAGAGAATTTAATTCTGTCCCAGCCAAAACCATGACAGCAGTGTAGATATCTGGCTGGGGAGAAGCAAGTCCTTCTGGGCAGCAGCTCGTCTCAGTCTAGGGTGGAAGGCTAAAACAGAACAAATGGGTCATACCCTGAAGGTGCCTGTTCCTCTCCATTGCAGACTCACATCTGTGATGTCTGCTCTTTGGGACTAAGCCTTCAGGCAACTTCTCAGGATCAGTGGGCTTAAGCCATGATAGACCCAGAGTTTTGATGCAAATATATCCGCCTGCCAGTGTCCAGCAGGAGAAACAGAGTCAGATATATGGAACACAACATAGTTTTTAACTGTTAAAGACAGGCATTTTTGCTCTTCTTGTCCCCAGGTGATATCTACAGCTTTACATACATAGATCTGCAGACTGCAGGATCACCTTGCTATGTCAATGTACATTTAAATCTTGGCCTTTTTCTTTGTCTGTGTTGTGAAAGGAAACAGAATCTATGTGTGTTTCTAATGCATTATGCCAGCCAAAAGGCACAAGGTAAAAATGATACCGGGAATATGAGCACATTAGAGTTTTGGAGTAGAGGGGTGGAAAGACTCTGGTTAATAAGCATTAAGAGGAAGCTAGTGACAAAATGTATATCTGCATTAAATCAGGGCAGACAGGAAAGAAAAGACATCTTCTCACTGTATAACTCCATGTATAAAAATCTGAGGGTATAATCCATTTAGAAATACCACACAAGCCCTTACCATCTTAAAAAAAAATCTTTTGTATATATGGAGGATGACTTAACAGAAGGTAGTGAAGGATAAAGGCAATGAAGGTCTATTTCCAAATCTGCTGTCTGTGAGATGGCCCTCAAAGCACTTCCAGAGCATCTATTCAGGATCCACACGTCACTACTGTGAGGAAGAAAGTGTCATCCCCATTTCACCAATGAAGAAAAACTGCACAGAGAAAACATCCACCTGCCCAAGAAATCACTAACAAAGCCAGAGATGAAACATAACCATAACACTATGCATTATTGGGTACGTATAATGGCAGCACTACGACTCAGGAGCAATGCCCTAGGCTGTGATTGCATTCTTCTCCTGGATATGAGCTAAAGAAATTGATGTTTCTTTGCAGCAATCCACTATAATGGGATACTGGTAGGACAGCCACGCTGCAGACAAATCTGTTAGTAGTAAAGGTGGGTGACAACCAGCAAATTTTCTAGCAAATGCTACCTTCATAATACAGGTTAGACTCAGCAAACAGTTTTAGCTGAGGAAAGAGGGAAATATTTTCAAAATGTGAAAACTTCTCATTTAAACAGTTTCAAAATTGTGTCTGATATTGAAATGCCATGATAGTTGATAAGAAAGGCTTAGCTTTACAAAGCGGAAAACAGAAAAAAAAGACAACAGAATGTTTGAAAGTGCTTATATAATCCAGAAATATACCAAAACATGCTAGTTCATGTGGACTACAGTTTTTGAAGTTAAATCAAATTGAAATTTTTTATGTGTTTACCTACAAATTTTTAGAAATCTTGTTCAATTTGCTTCATTTTCATATAATTTATTCACCTTTGTGTTGAAATAAAATGCCTTTCTCTATTAATTGTCATCATAGCGGATCACTGAAATGTTCCTGTAGGACTAACTATGTATGCCTAGCAAAAGTCTTAATTTACTGATTTTATTCTTAATTTATTTCACAGATTACCTGTAAGGATATTGTCCATCAGACACTGTTTCATATAAAAGAAAACCAGGTTTCCTAAACCTCTTACTGTAGATGTAGAAAAGAACTGACAGCAACCTTTGCAGTCAGGTTCACTGCACAGCCATTTTACTTCCTGTGACTACAGGAAAGTACAATTAGATAAGTAGTCTGAGATATGGTGCCAGACCCACAGTTTGGTACAGATCTCATCAGGGTATGCATGGAAGTGAATGAATTACTTGCACATTATTTCTCAGCCCATGTTCAGAGATTGTCACACTCGCATCCTAAAAACTTTGCAGTGGAAGCATGAATATGTTTCAGTTTTTCTTGAATACCTAGAATTTGTATTTCTAAAATTTTTCTTGTAAATTGAATTGTTCTGAGTCAAGTGTATGTCCTCAACAAAGGGAAGACATTTCTAATGCCCTTAACCTCTTAATTTTGATCTTGGAGCTTATAAAAAAGACATTTTCCTAATGCCCTTAGCCACTTACTTTTGATCTTAAAGCCTACAGAACCGGAAGATCTCACAAACTCATTTTAATTGTAAGTAAAATAAAACTATATTCCACGGTAAGTACTGCATACAAATAATGTTCAAAATATCCTAAAATTATCTCTGAGGGAAATTGGATGGGTTTGGATAAACATGTGCTTTAGGTACCATTTTTGCCTGAATTATCTATAATTTTTATCAAATAACTCTATTTTGAATGTTGAAAGCAAAACAATGGGGTCGATGGCTGACAGTTTTAATTTTTCCAGAGTCAGGAGCCATCTCTTCGCTTCTACCTTCTTGCCAGAAATTCTTACAGTAACGTCCACACGGGAGCATGATATAGGGTTTTTATCCTACACTTGACACTGTCACATCCACCATGTGAACCTTCCAGCCCCACAACCCAACTCCTGGAAATCCCAGGCTGGTATTAGATGGGATCTGTGGACCAATTTAGTTGCATCTGTTGCCTTTGGGAAGGTGCTATGCCTTGGTCTTTTCAGATTCACCTGAGATTACTGTAAACACCAAAAAAATTTAATGTGCAAATAATTCCTATTTTAGCAAAGGATTAGGTACTAGAACTAAAGCAGAAAATATGGCAAACAATACTTTTAGCTCCTACTTAACACTTAAAGGTCTTCCTGCTCAAGCCGCTGTCTCAGCCACACTGGAGGACCTAAGGAATTCTTCTCTGTCTTGCTTTTCCTACTCCAGGTCTCCCAGCACTGGCTTGCCCTGTGGAGCACTGTGAGCTTGCTTCTTAACCCTGCTTTTTTCCCGAAGCTGAACCTCCCATCCGCTTTCAAACATTCCCACTTCTCTTCTAGATCCTGTTCCGTAGTAGGAACACCAGGGATTTATGCCTAATATACCAGTGAAGTCTCAGTCCCCAGCCCTGCTCTTTGTTGTTCTGACCCCCTTTGGAAATTTCTTTGAGTTTCCCTTGCCAATGTAATCCCTACTTGTTAACTCAGCCCTGACAATACTGCTGGGCAGCACCTAGATCCAAGGGATAGTTGTGCTGAGAATAGAACCACTCTTTCAGATCTGTGGCTTTTAAAAGGAAGTGTCACCACTATTTGCCCTCNGCTATGTTCGTTTCCTATGTGTTGTCTCTGAAGATGAAATTCTCTGTTTTCTGGATCTTGTATTGTCACATCTTCCAGGGCAGAGTGAAGGTGAACAATGCCAAGTAAGAGAGGTTTGATTTTATAACAATTTAAAAACTACTTGAGCCTCTGGCAAATTGTAATAGAGAAAACTGGTGGGCTCCCACAGCTCCAAGGGCAGGACAGCTACACACTGCCAGTAGTTTGTCCAGCCTTTGCCTTAATGTCAGAAGCCTCCCTTGACAAATCACTCTAATGTTTCAGTATTGTTCAGCTTGAAATTTTTTTGCTGTATCTGACCTAAATCTCCTTTGCTACAATAATTAATTTAATCCTGTTGTTTCTTGTCTCATTCAGAAGGTGGAGAGCAGTTCATTCCCTTCCTAGTCACAACTACTTGATACATATTTTAAAAAAATGATACTGTTATCTGCTTAGTGTTCTCTTCTGTATTTTGAATCATCCCAGCTCTTTACATTTTTTCCTCTAGGTCAAGTTTCCCAAAACTCGTGATCATTCTTGTTGTGTTATTCTGATCTTTCTTTAATTGGTCCATATCTTGGTAGTTTGTGGATTTTTGTGTAAGTTCATTTCATACAAGGTTCCTCCAGCTCAAAGGTTAAGATGACTTTCTTTTACTTCCTCAAATTGAAATTAAAAAAAAAAAAAAAGGTATCTGTAATTTATTATGCTGCAGAGATTGTAATTGGAAGAGGTCTGATGTTGTAAATACCTCCTTCATGCATCTGTTAGAGTTATAGTGCAATCAGAGAGTGATTGGCAGGACAAGCAGCCTTCTGTGGTAGTGTGAGGGAGCCTGGTGAGAGAAAAGTGACATTTACTGATGACGAGGAGACAAGCAAGACAGAGAGATGGGATTCCACAGGAGGAAACAAATATATCGGTGGGAGACATTTGTCAGGTGTGAGTGTGTGTAAGACAGAAAGGTGGGAGGGGAGCTGCTTTAAAATACTATGCTGCAGAAATCAGTTATTTTTTAATTTTTCTTTCCACTTCGAAAAGCAATATGGTAATTGTGGAGAGTAGCGCAATTAGGTTATTTTAGGAAAGAAATTCAGCAGTTGTGTTACTGAGATGATAACAATTCAGCTGCACACTTTTCAGTAACTACTATCAAGAACAGAGAAAGGTATGTGCCATACAATTTTAATACAATTTCTTTCCTAACCAATTCACTATTATGTTCTCATATTTGAAAGAGATCGTGCCTGAGGTTATGGGTGTTTGTACAGCACAAGTAAATACCATGTTTCTATAAGGTTGCATCAAATGGTTCAAAACACAACATTTCTACACTACATTTCTTGGACGTACTAGAATTTCTGTATTTTAAATATCTGGAAGGACAGCCCCCAGTGTATGAACAGTTATAATTCCTTAAGTGGTGATATGTTGAGAAAGTGTTCTGTAGTTTGGACAATTTCTTCCTATTGTCTAGTACTGTAGCACTAATGGAATTTTCACCCATTTTTAAAATATCTTTTCCTATATTCATTGGGCCCAGCCTGTTTTGTTTTTAAGCAAATTCCTTTCAACAAATTGATTGAATTGTAAGTTATAGGCTTTGATGTATGAGCCATATTGACTTTTTTCAGAAATCTAATAACGGATTTGTAATTTTCCAGTCAGGAAATCTTTGCTATAGAAGAAAAAGTCTAATAATAGTGCATTTACAAAGTATATAGAAAGACTAGGATTATTAAGAGAAGTAGGATTTTGTGTTATTTTTCTTTTCGATTTGCATTTTTATACTTCCCCATACAAGAGAATAAAACAGATTGCTGTAAGTATACCAAATATATTAGTTCCAGAGGTACGACAGGTGACAATTTCAATTCCACTCCAAAGTTTTACACTGAATAAAAGTATCCAAATAGTACTACAGAGATAAAAAACACTTTGATGACTTCTGTTCCACCTTTGGACTATGAATTCTCTGCTGCAGCCCCTTAGTGACACAGCCCCTCTATGGAAAGTGGGCAAAATAAAACATTCTGGAAACCTTTACACACAGTATTAATTCTCTCAATAGATAACAAACAGTTTGCAGTTTCCTAAGCTGAACAATCTGCCTTTTGCTAGCTGAAGACTTCTTAAATAGAATGAACATTTCTTCATCTCTAGAAAAAGATTATGCTGTCTATTTAGCAAACATCTTCATTACAGTGGTTTCTATGGAGGAAGTGAATTCAAATAGGGGGATTCTTTGCCAATGTATGTGGCACTTGAGGCCTTAGTTTCACTGTGTCATAGGGATCTCAAATTTCAGTATTATTCAGCAAACAATTTTAGGATTAGTTTCGTCATATTGCAGAGTATGCAACCAGATCAAAACTAACATTACCTCATTTGATGGTGACGTTGGCCTTCAAGCAAAAAAGACTTGTTTGTTTTCTACAACATCTCTCACTATATCTTCATGTAGGAGCTCTGAACTAGGAGAGCAAATCATCTTTGTCCTCTATCACATTAATCTGAACCATTAAAATACCAGGCTCCATCTGGTGCTGCTTTGCTTTTATGTGTCGTACAGGAGGTGTTTTCATCAAGCACCTTATGCCAATAGGCACATTGTGAATGGCAATGACTGTTTAATACTGGAGCTAGTGTTTAGGTGTCTGCCTTGTCAGTACATTGTGCCAGGAAGGGATGTTGCTTTATTATGACAAATTAGAACAGTCCAGAGGAAAATCATAATTTATCCTTGTCATATATTGACCATATTTCATTTAAAGCACATCTAGCAAATGAAGGGATTTGTACAGAAATACACAAAGGATCCAGTATTCTCCCTTCTTAGTTTAGGGATGCTATTACATATTTCAATTTCATCTTTTGTCTCCAGTTAAGTTCTAATTATGCTACCTTTGCTTAAGTAACTTTTATTTTTATTCTATTTCCAACATTTTTAGCATCAGATGATATAATTATTTATGGAAGTCAGACTACTATGAACTTAGCTAAGCGGAGACAGATGAAAAATCATGTAGACTATCAATTATTAGGAACTTCCTCCCTGCATTAGACTGTAAAATTTCATTTTCATGATCAATGTGAAACTGTGATGCAGTGAAGCCAGCACATTAGGACGGATTAGCCTTTAACTCTTGTCGTTTTATATATATATTTTTTTTTTGTAGGAAGTCTTACACAGTCTGAGCAAGGTTTGGGATTTGGAGAAAGATAAATCTACCTAAGTGCAGTAATCTGAATTGTGAGCTGAACAGTGGTAATCAAGCCTATTCTCACCATCATATTTTGCTTTGGAAAGCACTTCCCTTTCATGTAGTAATGGTGTCATATCTGGAGCGACGGCTGTTCTGCGATATGCTTTCGCAGATTTCTGAAACAACTTCCCTTGTAAAATTGTTGTTTACACCCTTTCATTGTACCAGATAACTCGAGTACCTTTAGTAAGAGTACAGAGTGCGCTTGCTTAGAAATTCACTATGGCCATCTTATTAAAGGATATACTATTGGCATAATGGCAGAGAGGAATGGGAAATTGTCTCACCCAGTGTCTCTGCCAGCAAATGAGCCAGACGGAATAGAGTTTTGCAGCATTAAGTTAAACAATCTGAAATGACTTGTGAGAAAATGGCTCCTCAAACTCTTTCCAGTCCTAATAATACTAGCAGTAAGATAGATAAGGTACAGAAAACTGGGATGTGGGTTGGAGGAACAGGCATCTGAGTTGCCCAAACCCTCAGAGTTTATGGACAGCTATAACTGGTAATGATTCATGTTTTTCACAGGCATCTTTCTCCTTCTTTTAACTGGATCTTGTGTTTTCTTTGGTGCTTTTCCTTTGCCTGGCAGAATGGGGACCTGTGTTAAGTCTGAGAAGGTGCTGTCAGAGTGGCCTTCTGAAACTTTCCCTTTCCTGCAGAGCAGAGGCAGGCAGCATTCTTGGAGTATGTGTGTCCTGCACAACCAGGTGTTGCCGAGTGAGTTAGCCTTGGCACTACAAATGTTATAGTCACATCAGCATGGTGTAGCACTCGACGTAATCAGCACTGCTGGCAGGTGCATGCATTGACTGTGCTACTCCCTCTACAGCCAGGGCTAACATGCAACCTGTAATTCCTCACATTGTGAGTGTGCAGCTGACTTGAGTAACTTGGGGCTACATTATGCCATGCGGACTGCACTAAAGCCTCGCTCCTGAAAGTGTCAGCTGGAGTAGGCTATTCCTAGCCGTGGTCTTGTTAAGTTCACTGGCATCTCTCTTTAGAAAGAATTTTGCACTACAATGGCAAATACAGAGGTGTACAGACCATAACTGAGAGCTACAGGGAAAGCATTGACACTGAAAAGACTTTGGAGTCCTGGCTGACAGTCATATAAGTAATTCTTGTCTTCCTTGAATGTGTGAGCTGAGAAAGAAAAGTCTGAAAAGGGAGTTGAAAGACCTCATGCCTTCATCTTGCTGGAGTACAAGCAGGTGCTCAGAACCTGAGCTGCTGCAAACACTTCTGCATCTCTGTGAAAGGTCAGTAATGGCCCTTCCATCCAGAGTGGCTGTAGTGCCCAGAGAGGTTGTGAGGTATTCACCCATGGAGATACTCAACCATGGTTGAATATCTTCTGTGGTTATCCCTGCTTTGAGCAGGGGTTTGGACAGGATGACCTCCAGAGGTCCCTTCCAACCTCAATTATTCTATGATTCTATGATGCTATGATAAGCACCTTGTTCAGTTCCTGTAGGTTATTTGTATGCAAAAGCTATAATAAGCCTTCCTGCACATTTTGTGTGTTTGATTGATTGTTAAGTTTGTGAAATTAAGTGTTGGACAAAAAATAAATTGCCTTTTTCTGTATCAAAGCAATGTTTCACCAACAAGCCTCTAAAAGCAAAAATGAATATTTAATAGACAATTCCTTAAGTGTAAGCATTTTTTACTTCAAAAAATGATTAATGAGACATATATCTGTATTGGGAAAGCATTGTTTCTATATTTTACACTTGGGATAAATCACAGTGGAAGCTGCCTGACAACATGTAGTTCAATTATACGACGTATTTTTCGCAGTCTGTGATGCTAAAAGTAAAATATTGTA
The DNA here is from genome assembly GCA_013399475.1 of Chauna torquata. Classification (NCBI taxonomy): domain Eukaryota; kingdom Metazoa; phylum Chordata; class Aves; order Anseriformes; family Anhimidae; genus Chauna; species Chauna torquata. The sequence continues at coordinate 103,702 of VXAL01018011.1, read as the reverse complement.
CTTAAGAGACCTTTCCTGGCCAGTAGTACAGTCAAAAAAGTTTGATGATTTCAGCTATCACTGTGTAAAATATTAACATTTGTAATCTAAAATTGCAATGTATAGCTGATCTCTCATGTAAAGAGCCAAAAATCAAATAATGTGTTCATAAGTAAAAATGCATTCTTCTACTCACAGGTTTTAGCTATCTGCATTTTTAAACCTGCAAATAATTTCACATGTTTATACTATCTTCCAGTCCAGAAGAATTAAAAGATGCATCCTATCATCTGTTTTTCAGATTAAATCCATATGAATTTTTATTTTGTCACAAAAATCTTATCCAGATGAGTCAAACCTCTACTCATTATTTACTAATGGGATTATCAAAAAATGTTTGATCATTGTCTCACAGTCAGTTCAACCTCTTCCATTAAGATGGTCATGCTGCAGGTATTTTTAATCCTTTCTCTAGGAAGTGGAGTCCAAGTTAGAATATTGTTTCCATGGTAGATTTACTACATCAAAGTTACCTTAGTGGGACATTCATGCTCTCCACTGCAAGTGAATGCAGGTGACATTAGTTAGGATTAAAGGCATCCTTTCTTATATTGTTTCTTAACTCAAAGGAATTTGTATCTCTTTACTGCAGACTGTAAGCTCATTGTTGCACAGTGAACTTGAGCAGTGAGATAGTATTTGCATTTTGCTTCTACTCAAGTAATGTACCCTGTTATTTAAGTTGCCCCTCCACTCATACATTTTTGTCTATATGAAAGGACTTTTGCAAACATTTTCCCTTGTTACTAACTCTGTTCTGTTCCAGCAGTGAGATCCTGTCAGCTGCTGCCAGAAATTAAGCACTGTAGCTATGACACCTGCTCTGAGTTGGATTAGATGACACATTGCCTGAATGCTGGCAATAGCCAGCCATTTGCTTGCATTACTAACTCCACTGAAGCTGAACCTCTGGAAGCATTTTGCTAAGTAAAGATAAAGCTTTACCCCATCATCAAATTTTCATATAAAAATCATAGTAAACTGTAATCACATACCTCCATCTCCTTATACCAAGTTGTTCTGTATTTTATACATCAGTATCCTCTTATGTCAAAATTGTTTTATTAACAGCTTTCTATTTATTAGTTAGGGCTTTTTTTGCTTGCTTGTTTTTAAATCTTATTTTCATCCTTACTGCTTTTGCCTTACAGTTTCTCATAAGTCAAAAGCTTCTTAAAATCCTGGTTGAAATGTGAGCAGTATATTCCCCTTTTCCACCAAGCCTGTGCTGTGATTGAAAGGATATATTTGTAAGATATTGGCACTATTACTGTCTAGATTCCTTTGATCCACGAATGTAAAAGCTAATGCATTTCAGTATGGAATATTTTCCCTCAAACTGGACATATATTAAGAGTATGTAAGTACTTACCCAGTGGTAACATACGCACTTTTGAAAAGTATTGGCAGAACATTACTGCTGCTTGTCCAGTTCTTTGGAATTACCTTTGTGAATTTACATCTATTTTGTTTTTGCAGAGGAAGAATGGTTTAATAAGCTATAATTTGCTGGGTTTTGTTTTTTCCACTTAATTCATTCCACATGACAAATCAATCTGTGCTGTTAACATAATAGAGTAATTTTCAAAAACAGCGGAAGTTGTGGCAGTTACTGTTTACTACTCTGCACTGAGACATCATGAGCTCGATTATAGAGAGGATTTGTTATTAGAGGAAGGATGTTGATTTTCTTTCCTTTTCTGGCTTTTCCTGCATGATATTCTTAAAAAAAATAAGCTATGTTTGCCAGTAATTACAGCACTGTTCCCATTCTGGCTTTTTAAGTTGCCTTGCTTAAGATGTCTTCCTAATGTAGGCAAGATTTAAGTCTGGTTGCTGGATCTGTTACAAAATCTTTTTCTCCTTCTTTTAGGAAGGTAAGGAAGGCTTTAAAAGCTGGGAAGAGCCCCAATCTTGAGTATTGTTTTGTCTTAAATGACATTAGGGAAAACACATTAATGGTAAATCCTGATTTCTTTTTCTTTCACATCTTTTCCCTATCGATATGCATATATAGAGTATTGGTATTTGCATTTGTCTGCCTAGTAGCCTCAAGGCAAATAAAGTTACACTCACCCAAATGTGAGTCCTACAGTTGTTTTTGTCTTAAAATGACTTGGCAATATTATTGGTAATGAACAAAAAAAAAAGTCTTTATTGTTTGAGGAGAATGTTCAAGAGTGTTTTTGCAAAGGACACTAATCTCTAGCCTTGATCCTAGAAGACAGCTGGCAAATACTGCAAAATGTGGGCTTATCAAGAGATGTTCAATATCATCATAACTTTGCTTCCATTCAGACTAACAATGATAACTTCAGAAAGAACAGAGTCAGGTCAATAGTGAATATATATTCTTAAATCCTGCCATCAAAAGGACCTAGAATGCCTTCAGGAGTACATGTGAGTTTGATAGCCAGGACTTAAATTAAACAGCAGTTAACACCACTCTGTTTCTAGACATGAAAGACTGCTTTCAGAAGGAGAATGAGAACCTGCCCTTTCTTTACAAATTTTCCTTGGCCTAGCTGATGACTAACTTACCAAAGACGTTTATGCTTTTGGAGTTATGTAAATGGCCCCGACATTAGTCTTTTCCACTCCTTACATAGTGATACTGGAAAAGAATATGGTGCTTAGTTTTTAAGCACGTTTGTGGTTGATTTGTTTTCTTTGGGAATACAGTGTCTGTATAAACTTAGTGGTAAAAGAGAAAGGTAGTCTTGCCTGAAGGGCAAGTCTATAATACGCAGGCCTATGGCACTACCTATATTCCGGGATTAGCATCAATAATATGGTGCTAAAAGTGATTTGCCAGCGAAGCCAGAAAGGCTGGTAATTAATGAAGATCTCTGATACTGAAATATGGGCTATAGAAATATCTTCTTGTGATTATTAAGTACTGATCTAGTATTTTCAGGAATTACAGAATATGATTGTTTCAGATCAACTTAAAAAGGAGGTGGGTGAGCAGAAAGAAGAAGGAGGGAAAACTACAGCTTGTGAAAAATAGTAGATTGATGACACTGAAGACTGAAACTCATAGCATATTGACTATCTGTAACCCAGACTGTGGTGATTTGAATTCCATTCTACAGGACATTCTATCATGTTTTGAAGATCAGGATTCAATTAAACTAAATACACCTTGCTAGTGTGTTTAATCAGAATTTTAAAAACACATTTCTGTAAGAAACAAGTTGTTTTATAAAGAATGCCTTCTTTGCACAGAATGTTCTGAATTTTCATTGTATTTTTTCAACATTTCTCTGGAGAAGAGTATGGTTTTCCCACAGAAAATATTTTTTTCTACAACCAATCTCAGTAAGTGGGTTCCCCAGAGAGGCGAAATCTCTACCTGTGGAGATATTCAGGACTCAACAGTACAAGCTCCTGAGCAAATGACTAAAGTTGGCCCTGCTTTAGCTAGAGAGTTAGTCCAGATGACCCCCAGAGGTCCTTTCCAACCTAAATTAGTCTGTAGTTCACTGACTATAATCAAGTCTCTTGTCACACTGGGTTTGTACTGCTCTGAAGACTAGCAAGAATGGTATTATTTGCCAGAAGAAAATCTGTTTGCTATACATATTCTTCCTTAAGAAGTCAGTTTGAAATGGCCAGTTTATGCGAACGTTGGTGGCCTGGCAATTGTCATAACGTGATAATGCAGAGCATTGGTGCCATGGGTCAAAGCCAAACACATACTCCGTTTTTAAGTTTGCAAAGTGTTTTATTTCATTTTCCGTCCCCTTGATTCCTGTGTTAGTTTTTATTTCTTCATCATCTAGACATCCCTTTCTAGCAGATTGCTCATGTCAATAAATAGTCTTCTTATTAAAAGTTCCAAGAGGAGCAATGTTACATTGATTTTTGTTTGTGTATTCCCATAATGTGAAATTGAGTTTATTTCTCCAAACCATTTAATGAGCCAAGCCTCTAACGTCAGTTACAAAAGAAGAATGCTCCTTTCCTCTCAATGGAATATTCAGAAGCCAAAGGATATTAAGGTGTCTAAATACTAATCTAACAAAGAGAGTTTGGCAGATTCCATTCACTGAAGTATTTTTGTAACCAAGATGGTGCTATTGATATTTTCTTTCAGATACTTTGATTTGCTATTTTCTCCTTAGATTAGGAGAATGTGACATGTCATTCAATTACTCCATCTGAATTTGTTCTTTTCTTTCCAGTCTTGTTTTTCTCAGTCTTTCCTAGTGGGGGACAAGATGCTGGAGAGCAGCCCTGCAGAAAGGGATCTGGGGGCTTTGGTAGATAGCAAATTGAATATGAGCCAGCATTGTGCCCTGGCAGCCTGGAGGGCCAACCGTACCCTGGGGTGCATCAAGCACAGCATTGCTAGTCGGTCGAGGGAGGTGATTGTCCCGCTCTACTCTGCGCTGGTGTGGCCTCACCTCGAGTGCTGTGTGCAGTTTTGGGCGCCACAGTACAAAAAGGATGTGAAGCTATTGGAGGGTGTCCAGAGAAGGGCTACAAGGATGGTGAAGGGCCTAGAGGGGAAGACATATGAGGAGCAGCTGAGGTCACTTGGTTTGTTCAGCCTGGAAAAGAGGAGACTGAGGGGAGACCTCATGGCGGCCTGCAGCTTCCTCATGAGGGGAGCGGAGGGGCAGGCGTCGATCCCTTCTCCCTGGTGACCAGTGATAGGACTCAAGGAAATGGAGTCAAGCTGAGACAGGGGAGGTTCAGGTTGGATATCAGGAAAAGGTTCTTCACCGAGAGGGTGGTCGCGCACTGGAACAGGCTCCCCAGGGACGTAGTCATGGCACCGAGCCTGTCAGAGTTTAAGAAGCGTTTAGAACGTGCTCTCAGTCACATGGTCTGAATTTTTGGTTAGACTTGTGTGGAGGCAGGAGTTGGACTCGATGATCCTTGTGGGTCCCTTCCAACTCGGAACATTCTATGATTCTATGATTCTATGTGTTTTCCTTTACAAACACTTAACATGAGCAAACCCAAGAGAACTGGATTTACATATTCATAATTTAACATAATCTCTTTCTTTTGAAAATAACTGAGCCTCCCAAGTGTATTTTGGTTAGACCTTCTGTTGACAAAACTGATAAAACAATATTACAATATACTGAGTAAAAAAGAATCTATATCGAATATAAGCTTCCTGTTAACATCCATCACAGGCTATTTTAAATCAAATTTGACCATTTGTCAAATATTATTGGTGTGTCCGGACCATATTTTCCTCCTGTATATTGGGCTTACTAGAAGGTTCTTTTGTTTGTTGTTTGTTTTATTTTCATTCATGTTGCTTACGAAAAGATTGCCAGTCCACTGCTGACATAACGTCATCTTTGAGACTAGTTTGCAGGAAATTTGTAGAGTAGCAGAGCTTAGTCTTGGTTTTGTGGTATCTACTTGCTAAAGTGGATGGGCAAATAAAAGATAATTTGCAAAATGTACTTTAAAAGAAAAACATCATTAGGAGCTTGATTTAGAATCCATAGAAGTCAATGGAAAGATTACAGCTGAATTCTTTGTCTCCGATGCAAGTCAGTTGGGGACATTTTTTTTTTTGCTGTTCTATCATTTCATGTTGAAATATTTTGCAGGAAGTTATCAGCAGAACAGCAAGATTTTTTCTGGAGTTTTTTAATACCAGAAAATCACTTGTTCCTCTATGCACTAAATCCATTTTTTCTTGCAGGTCAATAGTAATTTGGCTACAAATATTTCCTTGTGTTCATTTTTGAGGACTCCAATACTCTACTTGTTTAAAAAAATGTTATCTCTGTAGTGACTGATTTTTTGTTTGTTTGTTTGTTTTCTGTTTCATTGTTATCATTGGTTTGGTTTGCTTTGGTCTGTTTTTCTTCTGTGCTGAGGAAAATCATATACGTGTATCTTAACTGTTGGAGCTTTAATTCCTGTCACCCTTCACAACGTAGTAATAATGTTCTAGCTACTCTAAGGACATGAACATGCTACAACAATTTCAGTGATTCAAACATCTATCAGAATAGTGGAGGGAAGAATCAAAAGACATCAAAAATACAAATGTCAGCGTCCCACCCTTATAGTCATTGCAATTTCCAGATAAGCAATGCCAGATTTAAGAACCCCCAGTAAGTTGTAATAGCTAAGAATTAATATGAGAAGCATTGAACATAGTACAATGTCTAAAAGACTTGGAAATCATCCCTAAAGCCTAACTAATCCCTAAACTAACAAATTTCTTGCCTGGTTTTCTCAGTCCTCACACTTTCCTTTTCTCATACCCTGTACCCTTTCATTCATTTCCTGGGCATTCCTTCAATTCAGCCTGTGGTAGTTGTCCCTGTTAATGTGATCCATTCTGTTGTTGTAAGCTGCATTGAATGCGGTTTTATGATAATATCATTGATTTTCATTAGAATTTGAACAATTCGTGTTCCAGTATTAATATGTGTCTCTCTGTGTTCTCAATAAATATAGCTTCAGCCAACTCTGCTGTAGCTTTCTTGAAAAGTACTGTTTCTCCTCCTGAGAGCAAATAAACATAAATTTCTCCCCTTTTCTTCACTGCTCGTTCTCTGTTCATCGCTGGACAGCCTTCTGTTAGGTAACAGCTGTTCTGATGCGAATAACCTACATAAATCTCTCTCCACACTACCTACAATCCATAGGAAAAAAGACAGTAGTGGTGAAAAGAGAGAGAGATCTCCTGTGGTCATGGCCCTAAACCTTCATTGGCTCCTGAGCAACAAATCTGTACAATACTGTGCTGGGTGTGGCATCAGATTTCCTTTGTCCCCGCTGATTTTAGTTTTAACATTTAAAGTTCACGTGGCCAAGAGTGACACTGGAGCCTGGCTCTGTCGCTGGTGGACTTCATTAATGTTATAAAACTTTCCTTGATTGCCAGATGTCTCCATTATATGACTCAAAAAGAGACTTCCTGTGTTACACTGAGTGCAGAAAATCAGGTCAATTGGCAGAACCTAATCCAGACTTGCCATTTTAGTTTTAGCTGAGGACCAAGCTTCCGGACCCAGATTTACACACCAACCTTCTTCCTGCCCCACACCTAGGTAACCCATAACTGCATGTCGGCCTCCCCCCAGTGCCCTCCTTTCCACGAGAAGAAAATATGTGTATAGGCTGGAAAAACAGAGTCACAGCGTGGCTCTCAGGAAACCAGAAGGAAAATAAGTTGACGAAATCCTGATAGAACTACACATGCTTGAGGAAGAATCAGGAAGTGGGAGGGGTGACACAAGACAAGAATAAATATTGGCCACCGCCCATGGTTTCTTTCTTTCTTACCTTAAAATGTAAGCCCTGGTGGCTGTTTTGTTTTTCTTTTGCAGTCATCTCTAACAAACAGTGACATCATCTTTGTGAAGTTGCATGCCCCTTGGGAGGTCCTGGGCAAATATGCTGAACTAATGAATGTAAGAATGCCTTTCAGGTAGGTGTAGCTGTATTTTCTCTTCACACTTTACTGTAAAGCTAAAGTAAAAATAACACCAAAATGCACATGGAAAGCTCGTCTATAAGATACCACACATCCTCTGAAAATATAAATGGAGTGCCATAGATACCGTATTCATTGCTCTTTCTTGTTAATGCCTGCAATTTCAGTAGACTATTAGTTTGAAATTACGGTGAGCTGTAGCAGTGCAGCTGTTTTCATGGGGTATTCTATCCTTAGGCCCTTTAACCCCTTCACTGCTGGAGCCCCCTGCATACTTGTGCGCTGCTGTTTTTTAAATGGACATTTCATTGAAATCAATGGGAGGTCAAGAAGATCCAGGTACGTAAGGCAGCACAGAAGGTGCATGTCTGTTGGACGTATCTGGTATGTTCAGCACCTGTAAATATTCTGCTTGTATAGTGCATAATTATGGAAATGCAGGTTATAAATAAGTATCCCATCTAACAGGAGAACAATTCAGACTATAAGTGCTTTTGCCTGTGGAAAAAATAAAGAAAGTGTATGAAATATCACTGATAACCAAATTAATTTCACATCATCATTCAGATTATTTTTATCATTTATTTAATATTATTTGCATGTTGTGCTATGAAATTTTCTATGTAAAATATCTATTTTACTCTGCTGGTTATCAGAACTTTTAAAATAGCATGAAAACTTCCACTTGAACTGACCAAAAACCATGAACTGAGAGGCCTTGATTCTGCTTTCAATTAGCAGGATTTATAGATGCATAACTCCATTGATTTTAATGGAATTATTCCTGAGCAAGAAAAGGATCAGACCCAGAATATTCAACTAGTGGGCTGGTGTCCTTTGCAGGATTTCTATTCCTGTTTTCTTCTTACTTAAGGATGTTGTAGGAGACAAGCTGTAGTATTACAGGACTTGCTAGGAAAAACAGATATGAATTAAGGACAAAATTGCAGGCTTATTCTATATGTATTTTGTTGTTGTTGTTGTTTCATTTACACAGCAAATCTTCAACTGCTCTTTCTTGGCCTTTCAGTGCTAAAGAGAAAAATATAAAAGCTATCACAAGTCATTACAAGACATTCATATTCTTTTAAAAAGTGTTCTAGCCATAGAAACAATGGACTGGGCCAAAAGTGTACCTCTTTTGTATTCCTTGGCATTCCTTGAGATGAACCTGGCCCAGCAGAAGGATAAGGTCTCATGATTAGGAACTCACATTTTAGTCACCGTGAGCAGCTTGTTCTTTCCTGAAGTCCCTGTTTTGAGATCCATTTCTCAGCAGATAGCAAATTAGGTGCCACACAGATTATATAGAAAGCTGTACTTCATGACTACAGCTTCATTCTTTTCATACCCACAGAAACATAATTACTACAGTGTTGCTGAGAGGAAGTTGTGGTGATTTTTTTTATGTCTGCCAGGCAGGCTCTTAATTTTTATTTTAAGAGCAGCAATGCTGTTTACCATTTAAAAACAAGAATCAGCATTTTACAAAATGTTCACTATTCTGGACTGCCTGCTTCCAGGTGCCCTTGTCTGACCCCTTGTTTTAAGGGCTGCTGATTGCTTACAGCTCCCAGTAATTTTAGGTTGGAATTGTCCAAGATTCACACATCAGTGAATAAAATCCTTTCTGTTTCAAAGCAGGGGTCCCAAAACAATGGATACCTCTGAATATTTGAAGCAAAATCAAGTTGATGGCATCTTCAGTAACATTTATCTTTGACCCTTCTCTGCTCCTGCTGAGTAGGGCAAGAGATAAAACAATCCTTGTGGAGGATTTGGCCAAAGGAGTCTGGCTAGCATGACATTTTTTTTCAAAATTTCATTTCACCAGCACAATATGGACGCTAGTAACAAAAATTATTTCAAAATATTATGTGTTATTTAAATCCAAGTTCTGAAAATTAACACGGAATCTAATCTTTTTTTTTTCTATAGTTTATAGAGCGTCAGTGCTGTCTTGTTTTAGAAAGCTCTCAACCATGCTTGCTTCCAAGGCACCAACAGCATTCCTACAATGTATTTAATATTCACAAATATTCAGAATGAAATATGTGATGTGAGCCCTTCATTGTCCAGAAGGGATACATTTCAGTGTTACATGATGGCATCTCTCAGAATACTCTACCTTGATTTAGCAATAACCTCCAGTGGATGACAAAGTCAGAGGAAGAAACTGAAGTTCAGGCAGGCACCCAAATCTTGCAAGGAGTATCAGTCCCAAAACCACACCTAAAAGCCCTCGGATTTTCTTAACTCTCATCGAGATGTGATCTCTGCTGAAAGTGATGGGTCAAATCCTGACAAACCTTGTGGTGTTATAGGCACATATGAGGAGAACAAGAGCAGCAGAGTGGGACAGGAGGTGGACACCCCATTTTGGATCTACACAGGATGGTTAGGGGCCACTCCACCTGCGCTGAGTGATGTGAGCCCTGCAGGGCCCATCGGGAAGCAGGCCAAGAGAGTGTGGTCAGCATGCATCTGCTTGTGCACCCTTGTCTGCTCACTGGTTCCCCATGCGCACTCTCACACAGCTTATTGCACTGACAACAAAAATCAGTGGTGCCGGTATGAGGGGCAGAGGGAGTGGCTGTATCCTGGGGTGGGTGCTGAGCACATACTCGCTTGTTTGTGTAGTCTATAGTCTGTTTCTGGGGATGATAATCCAACAGCAAACACTGGTCCTGGTTGGCACTGCATGTGTTATTGGCATATTGCATCAGGCACCACTTCCCTGGCTTTTCTAAATGATTCCCCTTGCATTTTATTAAATGCAGTTTTAGTAATTCACTACTGGATGTGAGATACATAGAGGATAATTTATTCATATTTGTATTGGTCCTATAAAATTCCTGCAACTGTTTATGGGCTTCTTGGAATTAGAAGCATCTTTTGGTCCCCGCCTTTCACACATGACAAGTAGCAGAAAAAGAGAAGACAATGAGAAAACGGTGACCTTCTTGCAGTTCAAGTGCCACCAGAGTCTGTGTGGCTCCCTGTGACAGTTCTGTTAATCTCTCTTTTAGTTTCTTCCTCCACCTCTTACAGGCTTCTATCTTCAATCTCCTTTCCTTCCTTGCTAGTTCATACTGTAACTGACGATGGGTTTTCTTCTCGACTGGCTTCATTTTTGCTGTTCTTCCAGGAGAAAAATCTATTACCTGCACCGCCGATACAAGTTCATGAATAGGTGAGTACAGTTCTTACACTAGTTCAGCTTATGTTAATTTGGACCTGATGACTAAAATAATCATTAAGGTCAAGCTGGAAGTAAAAGGTTATTAGCTGTGTTTGTAGGAAGGTTGGAGGGAATGATTACACACTCAGACATCTGCAAAAACAAATACAGCATTTACATTTTTAAGGCATTTGCCAAGTGAAAGAGGAAATTTATTTTACCAGTGTTGCCTTTTCTAAAAATAAGGGAATATTTTTCAGTTGATGGAGTCTTTTAAGGAAGAATAAGTGTGTTAGTGCAAACACTGTCTACTTCTTTTCATGTAGCTCATTAGGGAATTTCTTAGGGTTAAAATACCACAGCTACTGCTTTTTTTCATTTCCATCCACCTTGCTTACTTGTTACAGTGATGGCATTATTTATTTATTGCTTCCTCAGTGGGGATGCTTAGTACTTTGTTGGTAGATGGGAAGGCAATGAACCAATTTCATCTCTAGTGTGAAGCTATTGAGTTTGAGAGATGAGTACTTTTGAAGAACCTTTGAAGTCCTTTCACTCAATTATTAAATATCTTAAGGTTGTGTTTGATGCATTTTGTGCCTGACTTTATAGAAAAAAAACCTTCAGTGCCCCAGTTTGCATTTTTTGATACCTCAGACAATTAAATGAAAATGTCTCCAAAAAGCCTAAAAATATATACAAGCTTGGCAAAGACCAGCTCATACACTGGCATTTAATGCCACAGCAGTGCTGATGCAGTTTTTAAAAACGTCTACCATTTGATTTACTGTCTCATTCCGAGGTCAGCAGAAAAACTCGTATGAACTTCTGAGAGAGAAGAATTAGATTTGAAAAATCTGCATTTTGGAGTAAACAGCTGTATCACTGCAGATAATGTCACTATATGAACATCTATGGGAAAATAAATTACATATTATCACTCTTCGGCATGAGCAAATTAAAAAGCAGTTTGTATATTAAATCCCATCACACTATGCTAGTGACTTGAGAGTACCAGCACTGATCTCACATTATGGTGTTTGCTTCTTTACACTACTAAACACCAAATGGGCTCTTTGTGGAGTTAAGACATTTTACATAGTTGGCATCAGCTGGTAAACACACTGTTCTGAAGTTTGTTGATGTTCCCCCACTTGCCATCCCCACCTTACAATGAATATGTAGCACCTGTTAACTTTAGAGTTTGTCGTGATTTTAGTTAAGATGTGACTGCTTTCACTACAGCAATAGATTAAAAGGAAGGAGAAGGTGAAGATTGTAACGTTTATATGCGGCATATGAAATTTAGCCTTAGATTCATTTTCTTATGAGTCAGCGTGTGAGTTGAAGTCAGAATGGGAAGAAGTGCAATCTTTTTCTGTTGGTTTTTTGTTTGTTTGGTTGGTTGGTTTTTTGTTTTTTGTTTTTTTTAAGTTCCTGAGTAATGACAACACTTGGCTAAGTTCAATTTTTATGTTCAGCTCTATGAGCTACTTGAGGCAGAAAAGCTATAACTGAATAGTCTCAGTGGGAAAAAAAAGAAAACATTCAGATCTATTTTCATTTATGTAAAACGCAGATTTACAGCTTCAATAAAACTATTTATTTCCTCTACTCCTATTTCAGTGAAGATTGGAAGTAAGTGAAGCTTTGGTCCATTTTTTGAGCTAAGCCAAACATTACATTGACATTCAGGTAAAATTTGTTCTAAAGAGGACTTTTGTTACAGGGCAAAGTCCAGAGCAGATCTCTTGCAACTTGTCAGTCTCACTTGAATTTTCTCTCTGAAAAATTCTAGTGATCCCAAAATTTCAAATGACAAAACTACCCTAATATATTCTAGAGGAAATGATGGGTATCAGGTACACATACAGTATCTAGAACTCTAACTGAGCTGTGGTTAAAAATTAAACTAAGACAATATCTAGCACTATGATATGCATAAAGCTCTATCAAAGTTGAGACAGAGATAAAATCAATCTCAATTCAAAACGATCGTTTTTATTTTCCCAACTTCCTCTTTCCTTTGGAAGAAAAAATGATTCTACCCTACCCTACTTTCAAGCAAGAAAACTGGTTCTCTGAAATTATTTGAGAAACCCTTTGAGTGAGTTAAGCACAATATGTGTCTTCAGAAAGAGGATACTGAGTAAAAGTTAGGCCTAGAGAGCAGCGGCAAGGCCAGGACTGCAGTGGAACAGACATGTCTTTGAGACATCATGTGAATTAAGACAATTTTTGGCATGTGAGGCTAACAAGTGATTTTTAAAAAGGAATTTAGGAAGGAAATTTTTATCAGGTCTTCCACTCTCCTCTTTCATTGTGGCTGACTTCACAGTGCCTCATCACTCCATGCACTGTGTTGCTGTTGTGTAGGTTGCTCTGCTTTCTAAACATTGTCCCCGTATTCAGCTGAGCATATTAGCACTTTGTGCTTCTCCATAAGGGAAAGTGAGACCTGGGTTAGCCTTGAAGAAACAATTAAACACAGTACATTTTTAACACTGTATGTCTCTTTTCTTAAGACAGAGGGTCATGTAGAGTACAAAGCCTGCATTGCTAGCTCATGCCACTGTTGGAGTGGACTGGAGGCATTTTAAATTTGGTCATTTTTCTTTTCTAAGGAGATAACTTTTTTTTTCCTAGGGATGGCTTTGCTGTACTCTAAGTTGCAAGTTTTGCACAAAGGCCTTGCAACCTTTCCAGACCTGACTGCCAGCAGGGAAGGAGCAGGCTCACTGAGCATGCCAAGTAATCTGAACCTTGGGAGTGGCAAACCAGTCAAATTCTGGGTATGCTCGAGAAGCCGACATGAATAATGCATTGTTCTTAAGTGAGGAAAGCACTCTGTGCATGTCTGCGTGTGCTGCGATAAACTTGCAGCATGCGTATCTCAAATGTGCACATTGACTTGCAGGATGAATGGGAAAGGATTGCAGATTAGCGAGGATGTTAATAGTGTAGAGAATTCAAATGATTTTAGTCAACAAATAAGCATGGACTGGGATATTTAGAAAACCTTTCTCCCTGATTCCTCTTCCCTTTTCCATATCCAGGGTCACTAAGCCTACTGAACATACTGTAATGCAGAGCTTGTAACCTTTGCAGAGGAAGAACTGAAGGCCAAGAAAAAGGGAATCCCTGGGGAGATAACTTACTTTTCCCTTGTCATTCCTATCAGTCTCTGCACAGACTGGCTCAAGGCTGGCAGTCTGGAGGGGACAATTGGAGACAATAGATCTGGCCCTTGGCAGTGGTGAGGTCTGACAACGTCTTGCCAGCACTCAGGCACAGACACTTACAAACTACCTCCACCTGTGCTCTGAACTGCTGGGCTTGTGTGAGCAAAGCCCATTAAGAGTTTATGATAAATTTAGTATAAGTCTTACATCACGCTCACATACACATTGCCATTCTTCTGAACAGTCCCAATGGTAAATTCACACCCCTGCTTCCATGCTATCCACAGATAGGGAATACACAAATGGTATCAAAAAAGGTAGAGCTCATGTAGTTACAATTTTGAATTGAATGCCCATGTTTAAAAATTAGTATTAGCTTTCCTATCCAAGGTAAATTGTGTGAGGGGAGAAGGTTGAATATTCCAGGAAATGTTGTATGTATTTTAAATGGAGCTATGTAATAATTTCATGTCACTGTCCCCCACACTCAGCTGCATGGATATGGATTACCCTCCCTCAAAATGACTGTGCAGAGTTTACAGCATTTGCTGGAGTCACACAGTTATTGGACTGGCTTCTGTCAAAAGAAAGAAAGAAAGAAAGAAAGAAACAACTATATTTCCAGTCCTTGAACTTCATCCAGAACTAGACTTAAAATTCAAAGGATGTTGGTTCATGCCCTTTAGCTCCAGTCCTGGAAAGACTCATCCAGTGACTGCAGTATGTGCATGTCTGTAATTTGTTGTCTGACTTTCGCAGGCAGGGATCACTGGTTAGGGCTTGAAGGTGTGAGGGCAGGTAGGGTTCATTTTGCCAGACACATCTCATCTTTGTTATGTGTTTTCATTATAACATTTTAGTTTGGATGTGAATTTGTTTTATATTGTCTTCTCCAATCAGCTCTGATTCTTCCCTTCCCCGTAATTTCAGTGTGCATCTTGGCATGAGTGTCCTTGCAATTAAATTCACCCTTTCTCCAGCTTAATTGTAGTTTGCTTTTGCCTTCTAAATGTAAGAACCTGTGCATCTGTCACCTATTAACCTGTACACTGAGTATTTTGGTTTTGTGGAGGCTGTAGTAAGTGCAAGACACTACAGTTAAACCAAATGACCAAAATAGCCTATTTTGCATAGCATTAATTGTGAGGTAAGAATCTATGCAGAGAGCAGGAAAAGGATGCAGCTTGCTGGGGTTTAGCTTCCAAAACTCTCTGTCACAATCTGTGCTGTTCTAATGTTTATATGTCCAAAGTCTAGTGTGTTAATTAAGCCTGAAATTTAAACTAACTGAAAAGCTGAGAAGTAAAAATTTAGAGAGTTGCCAAGAGCTTAATGGATTTTTAGCAAAATGTACCATCAGCATTACTTTTCTGTTGAGACAAAATAAGATGTTCCTCCACTGGATTATTACTAATCAAGTTCAGCATGTATAATTCAGTCTGCCTCAGAAATGTCAGACATTGCTACTTTTGTAGTTGTAAATATTAAGTGGCCTAGTTTGCCAGCATATGTTCTTTGTAAGAGTTCTGCAATGTAATGAAGAAGCAAGATATTTCTCACTCACCGTCTGATATGCTCACACTTTTCATGTGCTGCAGGATCGAGAAACAAATAAGCAGGTTTCGAGGATGGTTACCTAGAAAGCCAATGAAACTGGATAAGGAGACACTGCCAGATCTGGAGGAGAACGACTGCTATACTGCTCCATTCAGCCAACAAAGGATCCATCAGTGAGTACTTTATTGTATCATAGAATCATAACTTAATTACAAGATTAAAACTTTTCCTTCTGGATTCACTTTGGAAAAAATCAATATTTCTTAGTCCGTGTCTTAAAGACTACTGTCTTCAGATTAGTTCTTTGTCACACAAAGGGGGAGAGAGAGAGTCCTGAGAGAGCATAAAGTCTGTCTACATTTCTAATAATTAAAGGTCCAGCTCAAAGCTAAAAGAAATCAATGGAAAAGTTCCTTTTGATTCACTGGAATTTCAATTACATCCCTAAAGTAGTCAGCTGGCTAATTCTCTCTTGGGTCAGAACTGCAGTTTTTCTTTGTTTGTTAAAGATGTGATTAAAACTTCTTATTCAGCGTTTCTATCTTTTATGTAATCAATACTAGTCCTAACACTGATGGTCAAAATAAACTAGCACTCCATTTCATTCCTAGTTATGGCTATAAAACAGACAGAACAGAGGACGATGTTGTTTTGTTTGAATTTCTCTGCCTTTTACTTTTACAGAAGCAAAACTGCTTGCATAATGCCAGTGTTAAGGTCTATCAGTTGCACTTGTCCGGGCATACCAATGGCATCAGTGTTGCACCAAAGTTACTAGACCAATCATTTGACTAGTAGAAGCTTTTATTCAGTTGCAAAATGCAAAACGGAAAAAGGCTTAGTGTTGCTTTCAGATCCCATGTCAAACTTTGGAGAAGGAGGGTGTCTTATGGTTAGTTATCACGTTTGTGATACAGGGAGTGATCACTGATTACCTGAGAAAAATCACAAAGAGTAGGCAGCACTGACCCAACGTACTAACAGAAAACTCATGTGATACGGAATGAATCACAGGCAGCTCAAAGACTGAAAATATGAAGTATGTGATTTTATTTGGGGAGAAGACAAGTATAGTTACTACTCTTTGAATAAACACTTCATTCAAATGCCTCACTTTGAATGAACAGTTTTTCAGGAAGTGGATTTATTTACTGCAATAGGAGTAAATAAAATAGATGTCTTCTGCTGCAAATAGTGTCTTTTCAAATACAGCAGAAAAACAAAAATGAATGCAAAAACAGGGAAATTTCGGTAGGAGTTTGCTCCTAGCAGCAGTCACCCCCCAGAGTTATCTCCACTAAATGTCTGTGCCCTGAATAGACGTTGGACTCAGACTAGAGAGTCTTCTGAGATTTGAGCAAAAAGATGGGTCAGTTATTTTGCCCTGCGATAGGAAGAGTATTGTGCAAATTAGTTCAGGAATAGACCAATGATAATAAAAAATTGAGAAATTGGGATGTCTGGACTGATATTTTTATTAATATTAATATTAACCATTAATTGCCATTAAAAAACTGTGGCACATGACTTTTTGTGTGTGTCTGTGTGGCTGGAAGGAGGATTGGCAGATATAAACCAGAGTATTTTTTCATTCTTCTGCCTTGCTTATATTTGAATTGGTAAACTAGCAAGCTTTTTAGTAAATGCTGTTTTAGGTTCATTAGCATTCCCGCTGTTGTTTGGCACTTCTTTTATGTAATTGCAGACTTTGAAGCTCTACTCTCCAGCAGGTCTGATATTTTCTGGTTTGCTTTCTGCTTAGTCTTCCATTCCTGCCGTGTGGGGACCGATACAATGCTGGCTGAGCTGCCCTCCTTCCCCCAAAAGGTCCTGGCTCTGACGGGGTTGTTGTACTCCCTTCATGCTCCAGCCTGTTGGCTGAGTCTGTCTTATTGTGCTTCACCAGAATTTTGAAATATAATGGCTTGTTCAATATTTGTCAAGTGAATTGTGTGCAACCTTTAAAATTGTTCCAAGAATTTCAGGGCATGTTGGTAAGCAGAGCATCTTTAGTATATGCTTTTAATCTTTGGTTGTGGAGTGCAAGTATCAAATATTTGGAAATGTGGAGATGAGATTATCTTAGAATTCTATTTAGAATGATTTTATTAGTATCAGTTACCAGTCAAGAAGTGTATTATATTGAGGTTCACTTACTTTGTATAAATTGCTGCTTACTTTGTGTAAATTGCTGCTTCTTCCAAGATATAAACATTCTGTTGAAAGACCTGTGTATAATCAGCCAGTGGCCTCCCTCAAATATGGGGGAAGTACGAGAAGAAACGAATGGATTTATTTGTTTATGTTTATCTCAGCACATATTAACTGACATAGCAAATACTGTGACTAGCACCTTCATTTGTCTGGGTCAGTTGTGACAGATGAGGGTTTGATCAGTAAGAAAACAATTTCTTTTTCACGTCTACCCACTGGTATGTGTTGTAACCTTCACAAGGACAGCACTGATAGTTGCCCCCTACTAAGAACAGTAACAGAAACACCCCAAAGTTGATAAACATCGTACCTCCATATTAGATTGAAGCTTCAGTTATCAGTTGTCACTGTTGCATTACATAACCTTTTACTTGCTTTTTAACAACAACAAAAGCTGCTAATGGAATTTAATGTGATTTTTTGAAAGCTGTCAAGGCTTTATGTAAATTTATAACCCAGAGACCCACAATACTGTTTTAGCAATGTGAAGATATATAGTTACTGAAATTCTTGAAAAATGAAAACTGCTATCTACAATAATATTATGATAATTTAGCTTGCAGTTTGTCAATGGTAGGAAAAGTCTATGCATTTTCAGATTTGGTGTAGTTAAGGTTTTGCTATCATGCTCTTACCATACCATATTGCCATTACAAATAATTTCTCTCCTAGCGTTATAATGGAGCCTACACTATTGTCATGGGCAGTTACTTGTGGAATTCACATTCTGTTCAGCAGGTATATCATCCTGTAGTCTAGAATAACAGTGACAGTCTCTTCCTTACTCTTGGGCTTTTAGATACAGCTCTGCATCCCTATCTGTCACATGCTTGTCTCAAAACTGACTTGGACAGAACAGACAGGGTGGATCCCAATACGGCATAAATGCTCTCAGCTTGCTGACCTCAGCATTGGGGAGCGTTGTTTAAGCGTTGCTGTCTTAAACAACTCAGCGTTGTTTAAGACCTTTCATCCAACACGGCCATTTTTTGAAGAAGGAAAATATAACTCACTGAGTTCTTGAAGTCCTCAGAGAACAGAGAATAAATGCAAGTCCGTGTGCATTGTGTTAAGGTTGTAGCTGAAAAATGTCACTAGTGTCTGCTTTTTCTTTTCATCACATCTTACATACAGATTTTGAGTTTCAAGTTTATAGTAAATAAAGATCAAATTCTCTTGCTAATCTGGAATCTTAAGCAAGAAGAAGGGATGACTGGGAAGTATATTAAACTTTTCTTTAAGAAATTATCTACAGGAGCTTAAAATACATGATCAGTTTTTGAATTACACTAAAAGTGATTTTTCTGGCTATTGTACAAGTTTTTCTGGAGAGCAAGCTATGTACTTCTGCCGGTTGAACATGTCTAGGAATTCTGTGTTATCGTTAAACAATGCTTATCCAAGACATTCTAAACTATCGCTTAATGATCACACAATAAAACATTCACAAATACAACTGTCTTGGAAGTATAAATCTGCATATCATAGAATCATAGAAACACAAGGTTGTAAAGGACCTACAAGATCATTTAGTCCAACCGTCATCCTATCACCAATACTACCCACTAAGTTACTAAATCATGTCTTGTAGCACCTTGTCCAGGTGCTTCTTGAACACCGCGAGGGTCGGTGACTCCACCACCTCCCTGGTCACGCCGTTCCAGTGCCTGACCACTTTCTGAGAGAAAAAGTTTTTCCTGATATCTAATCTAAATCTCCCCAGGCGCAACTTGTGGCCATTTCCTCGAGTCCTATCAGAAGTTACCTGGAAGAAGAGGCCGACCCCCTCCTCATCACAACCTCCCTTCAGGAAGTTGTAGAGTGCAATGAGGTCTCCCCTGAGCCTCCTCTTCTCTAGACTAAACAATCCCAGCTCCCTCAGCCACTCCTTATAAGACTTGTGTTCCATACCCCTCACCAGTTTTGTTGCCCTTCTCTGGACACGTTCCAGGGTTTGCAGACAAGTTCCTGAGTTTCAATATCCTGAGTTTGCAGACAAGATCTCCATGTCCTCACTGCAGGTTTGGCCACGTACTATAGCTGGAGGTTGCAGAATTCTTCCTTCTATCCTGGTCTTATGTGCTTTTAATTTTCTAAAGTATTGTTTCTTTTCACATGACCTTGTTGACATTTGATGTTTGTCTGAATATTGCAATATGGGTCTTGAATTCCTTGTTTCTTCCTTTCTTCACAGTCTCAGATGTTTTTCACTTCAGCAAAAAAATAGGTAGTTTACCTTTTTTTGATCTAACCACAATTTTCATATCCAGGTCTGCAGCCTGATATAGATGGTGTTTGAAACATGGTCTGAGTACAGTCTGCATTTGTGATAGCCACTGTTAAAGGCATGGAATGTCAGGTGACTGACAGTACTTACAATATGGAGTCTGAGGAGGAAAACAGTTAAATAAAAAATTAAATTAAAAAAAAAAAAAAAAAAAAAAAGCCAAAACAAGCCCTTTTTTCAATAGAATTTAATCTTTTTGGGGNAATGTCAGGTGACTGACAGTACTTACAATATGGAGTCTGAGGAGGAAAACAGTTAAATAAAAAATTAAATTAAAAAAAAAAAAAAAAACCTAGGCCAGATCAGGCCTTGTTTCAATAGGAATTAATACTTTTGAGGTACTGATGTACAGTGAGCGTGTGCACCTTTAATAGGTTGTATTTCTAGCCTTTTTGCTTCTTGCATGTTTCGTTCCCATGCAGATGGAAAAAGGCTAGCTTGCAGAAAAAATGTAGATTTGTTTTCAGAGACACAGCTAACCCTCTGCCCTCCCTCCAAAACAGGCAAAGAAAACTGCAAGAATCACATCTGTAAGATGTGCCTATAACTTTTGCGGCACGGGTTCAGGTTTTCTTTTAAAGGGATTATGGCATAGACTATAGGGTATATCATAAAATTGTCAGTACAAGAGAAGACCAAAATTCATCATATTTCCTAAGCAATAGGAATTCTCTGTTTGGAGGAAAGAAGCTCTGTCTGGCTGAGGCAAGCTTTTTCTTGGAATTTTGTGGAATAGAAAATGATAATTTTCAAGATAGTCTTCTGAGCAGTATCTCTCTTCTGCAGCCACAGCTTGGGAAGGGCTCTATTTATGCCAAACCATTTCTTCTGAAAATTATCAGTTACAAGAATGCATGGTTCACAATAGCTAAAAAATGTTTTCCCTCAGACATTATGATAATTAGTTATTTTTCTACTACATCTTAGTTATTTTATGTAGTGAGCTGCTAGTCATCTGGGAATAGTAACAGTAGTAATTATCTGCAATTTATTTGATAGTTGTATACTAGCTAGGAAAATGCTTTTAATTGCTGCTTAGAGATTTCAGACTTTTTATCAGGAGCTATTTTCCTTTTTTTTTTTCTTCTTCCAAAGGCGATAAACTCTGGTTTAATATTAATATAATATATTACTGAATAAACCCCTTAAAATAAATATTTATTACTGCAGTGAAAATTAGATACAAACTTTACACAATTACGAGATTAGGACAGTATGTGTATTAATTAAAAATCAATTAAAAGTAGAATTAAAATATATACCAGAGATTAATGCAGTTATTCTCATTTTTACTAAGTGCCCTTGTACATGAAGATACTGTCCTGTATTTTTGTCAGATTTCCAAGATATCTGTTTGTCAGGGTGGAGTTGCATTTTACACTTCCTCTGATGCTCAGATTGGCTCTAAGAAATGCCATCCTCACCAAGATTATCAGTGCCCATGTACCTTGAAGCTGCTTCACACCAAGATCATGGATGGGTCAGGAAGGGACTGCATGGACGCTTACTTGGTTTGAACCAGGATGCTCATTCTTGTGTTTATGTACATCTACATTGTGATAACTACACATTTGCAAATGGCTTTTTATAAGCCGGGGATCGCATTTCTGTAAGATTCCTGCTCCTAAACAAATCTTTGCACGACCAAAGCTGGAAACACCCTGTAATAGGTTTCTTAAATTCTCTCTGGTTCTGAAAATTTTAATTGCCTGGTGAACGGAATGAAACGGGCATTACTGAAAAAATAAATAAAGCTCATTCTGTCTGTTGTGGTTTAGCCCGGCAGGCAGCTAAGCACCACAGAGCTGTTCGCTCACTCTCTCCCCCCTCACCCAGTAAAATGGGGTAGAGAATTGTACAAAAAAGTAAAAGCTCATGGGTTGAGATAAAGACAGTTTAATAGGACAGAAAAGAAAGGGAAAATAATAATAATAATAATAATGATAACAGTAAAAGAATATACAAAGCAAGTGTACACAATGCAATGCACAATGCAATTGCTCACCACTCACTGACCGATGCCCAGCCCGTTCCCAAGCAGCAGCCCCTCCTTGCCCCAGCCAGCCCCCCCAGTTTTATTGTTCAGCATGAAGACATATGGTATGGGACATCCCTTTGGCCAGTTTGGGTCAGCTGTCCTGGTCCTGTCCCCTCCCAGCTTCTGGTGCACCCCCAGCCTCCTCGCTGGCAGGGCAATACGAGGAGCTGAAAAGCCCTTGGCTCTGTGTAAACACTGCTCTGCAGTAACTGAAAACATCACCATTATCTTCATCAAAAATCCAAAACACAGCATTGTGTCAGTCTCTATGAAGAGTATTTAACTCTATCCCAGCCAAAACCATAACACTATCTCTGGTAAATATTCCTGAGTGAACCAATTTAAATTAAGAAGTGATTTAGGGGGCAGGGTGATTTGAGAGAGGAGGGTGGAGGAGTGGTTCGGCACTTTCAAGACTCTCTCTATTTTTCTTTAGCAGTTTTGAGGCTATGATGTACCAGATCTGAGACAGACAAAGCCACTAATGCATTCTTCATCCCAAAGAGAAAAATGATCATGTTTTAGGCACATGATGGGAAAAATCACTGATTCACCATTAATAAACATTTTCTTTTAGATAAACAAAAAAGTCTCCTCCAGCCTTGTAAGTCACACAAAATGAAAATAAACAGAAAGTAATCATCATATACCCAATTTCAAACAAATAAGCTTCAGGGATATGTGGTAATATTCTCACTGGAATACTGCAGGCTCATCTTGTTGCTGCTGTTACAGCTGATGATTTTCTTTCTCGGGTGTCAAGTGAGGTACAGACTTGCCATTGCCTCAGCCAACAACAGCTAGCTAGCGCCAGTAGTTTATTTGGCAGTGCAGTGAGGTGGGCAGTTTTTCTGTACAAAGGAGTACACTTCTCATATAGTGATTCCTTAGTTCAGACAACACCTGTGCTTCTAGTTTGTGCTGCTTCCAGCAGCAGGCATTTGCTTAGATCATACATTTTAGTATGTGAGTGTCAGACATTGAACTTTTCAGTGTCTGGGAATCCCATGGAGCAAAGGTACACGTTGGTATGTGCACACATGCTCACTTTGTAGCTTTATAACCAGACCACAGCTGTTCAGCTTTCAGCATGTATATCTTACCAGTACAGCAGAAAATAGCCTTTTCCTGCCTTTTCCTTTTCCAACATAAATTGAAAAGTAAGACCTTTTTTTTTCAAATGGGTGTTGGACATAGATTCAAGACCTAATTTTACCCCTAATGGGTTTGTACAACCTGAAAAATTAACAAAGAGAATGTATGAACAGTAATTCATTGGCAGTTTGTTCTTTGTTGAATTCACATTCACTCGAGGGCCTTCTCTAGATGACGGTTGGCTTTGCTATGCTTTATCCATGGAAAGACAGTTTGAAATCTCCAGTTCAGAGTCTAATTAAGAAAGCTACAAATATAATTTCAAAGCAATTTACCTTCAGTGACTCGTCATGTCATTTGGAGTAGGAATGTAAGAGCAAAATTTCCACGATGACATTTTTAAAAGGGACCTTAAGTAAGGATCAGCTCTGGAACCTTTCCTGCCAGAAGTGCTCTCATTATCTTCGTTGGGATTTTCCTTTTGAGTAAGGACAGCTCACACAAATAAGGCTTACAGGACCAGGCTAATGGATATAACTGTTGTGGAACAAATCACTGATTTTATTATCTACCTATACATTACCTTCACAAGGAATAAAAATAATAGTGTATTAATCCTTAAATGTCTCCTAAATAAAGCCTGAACCCACACTGAGCCTGAAAACAAGCTGCATCACTCTTATCAATATTCAAACTTTTGTGTGTATTGAAATTCTAACAAGGGCAGTAGAAATAGAACAGCTGAGGAAACTGTTCCATCTGAAAGCACCAAGGGTTAAAAGGTCTTTAGAAGACCTCTGCTTTGTGCATTTTATAGCTCAGTAGCATCTGATGAATGTTTATGTATATCTAGTTTGGAAAAGCCTTCAGCTCTGTCCCCGTGCACTGAAATTTGAAGGGTGAGATTCTCCATAGACTGAAAAAGTCTTTCTCCTCTGAATTTGGATGCTGTAGACCATGATAGAGCCCTGATGGCTATTCTGTGAATACGGATTTATCACTCACATTCAGAAAGGAGACAACCTGGAGCACAAAAAGTTTGGAGGAAGAAAGGCCCGGAAAGTGCAGGAGAGAAGAGTGGTGATAAGAAAGGATAGATCCTGCACAGAACTGCATGATTCTCAGCTGACAAGGGCAACCCCTGTGATTTTGGAGATAAAAATTTGAACCTCCCCCAGCATCGTCCTAATTTATGTCAACCTCTGACTGAGATGCTGTAACACATAGTTAAAACTACTTGAGATAGTTTCAACCTTTCAGTGCCTCCCAGTCGTGTCTGCCTACTTTTATTTCCTGTACCAGAGCTCACTGTCCTCTTGGCTGTGCTGATACCACTCTTTCTGGGGCTGTTCTGTAAACAATTCCACAGAAATGATCAAAATGACCAAATGACCAAGAGCAAAAAAATCCTTCATTTTTACATTTAAAAATAGGAAAGGATATTTTTTAACCTTTACCACATGCAATTACTCCCCCAAAACACGGCATAGTTAAGAATAGTCCAGGACATCCAGAGGACTCATGTTTGGCACTCCTCTCTCACCTGTGGTGAACTGTAGTATCTCCTTTGGATCCATGTCTCCATAAGTAATGTTGGAAAACACTGAAGGACATATTCTTGGCCTACTCCAGCGGTGGTGAGTTCTCCCTCTCCTCTCCCCCTCTTGTCCACAGGTGCGTTTTAATGGCACAAGGATGGGCAGGGCAGAACCTCTGCAACTGTCATACTGACATATGTTTTAGGACTGTTTCAGTTAGTCCTCGAATAGGCAGCATTTTTCATGGTAGTTATCATGCTGACATCTTCTTCACAGACATATCTGCTTGTTCCTTCTTAGCCGAGTGAGATCAACAGCTCCAACAATACAATTGCTAAATTTACAAATGAATGCAAATGTCTAAAGTGTTCTTTTAAACCAATACTTATTTCTTTTTAAGTTTGAACAGTGTTTGATTTTAGCCTTTTTTTTTCCCCTCATGACTCAAGAAAATAGAAACAACTAATGCAGAAAGGCTATTAACCTACTTGTCAAGAAAAGTGGTTTAAAGAACTACCTGTAGTTGCAGAATGTCATAGTCATGATAACAAATAGGCAAAATAACATTATATCACAAGGAGAGGAGCTGAACATTACTGTTTTTTATCATTACCTGAGTCAATGTTGCTAGTTTCCCAGATGAGGGGATTCCATTCTCAATTGAATCCTGCAAGAATTCATAGCTAATGAAAATTACTGTGCTGTTTTGATTTCGAAAGTTATCTTCATAGTCCTTTAACATACAGTGCTACCTGGGAGGTGAGATCTTGGAGATGAAAGTCAGACATTAAAAGAAAATGAAACAAAGTGGGGAAAATGCTCACTATTCATTTCTGTTTTACTACAGTCTTTTAATTTATTTCTGCTGCTACTAAAACAGCACAATACAGAGCTCCAGCTTCAGCTGGAAACAGTGCTCTTCCATCTGCTTCAGAATTTAGGCTCTTTTTAATCTGATTTCCTTAAACTTTAGGAATTCTGTGATGATAGTATTTCCTTTTTGTCAGATCCTTCTACTAAATCTTATTTTACATACTTGTTGCTTTCAGCTACATTTGGTAAAGGTGTAGTTGTGTCAAAGATAAGCAGAATCTTATTCAATTCGTGACTATCAGCTGATTGAAATGGGACAGTGGCCCAAATTTGTGCCTATGCAGAAAAGGCAGCCAGCGCACACCAATGCTGTACATGCTGTTTGGTACCAGCCCATAGATAAATTATCACACACATGGTAGTCAGCCAACATGCATAAAACACAGTAGGCACTCTAGGGCACGTGTAGGACTCTGGGATATGGGATAGGGGATATGGGATATGGAAGGAAGCCAGAAGTGCAGTACTGAATAGACTGTGGACACAGAAATGACCAGTGAGTATCTGGGATGGAGTCATGGAATCTGGGAAAGGAGCCATAATCTCTAGAAAATCAGGTTTCACTAATTATGCTGCTATTGGAGCAACTTGTCTTTTACACTTTTACTTTTGAAATTTTTTTACTATGTGCCTTTGAAGCGGAACATAATGAACTTACAGGTTGTCTTGTATGGAATATTCAGCAGAGATTTTTAGATAATAAGAAAGGAGCATGTGGAGTCCCTAACATCCAGAACTTGGACTCCTTACCTGGCTTTCCAAATGAATGTGGAGGTGCAAAGCCATATATCATTTCACATGGGTAAAGATTCACTCTGAAAAAGAGGGCTTTCATTTGGGAAAATTACCTGAGAGGAAAACTGAGCAGCGAATCTCACGTTGTGTGCAAGAGAAAGTAACATAAATACATGCCAAGCTCCCTATTAAGATTTTCTCTTTTTACATCAGATTTGTCTAGCATACAGGCTGGCCTCTTTATGACATCTGTATAATTTTACCTTTTTATTTATTGGTTTATTCAATTCCCTAGAGCTCTTCACCAACACAGAGGAAGAAAACAATCTTACATCCTATCCAAAGTATTTTTAAAAATATGAACCTTTCCATTCAATCGGTAACTTAAGGGCCACATTTTCAAAAAATATTTAATTTCCTCAAATATATGCACAAGCCTACTTCATCAGAGATTCCAACCACTTATCTGCTTATTCAAGTGTCTAAATGACCTTCACAGTCTATTCTGAAGCCTCTACACAACTCAAGCAACTGTAAGAATTCTTTACCAGTATTTAGCTGACAAGCTAAACTAAAACACTTACATTGTTTACATTTTTTCCAGTTACTATAGCAATATGCTAAACTATCTTGTTTTCCTCAAGTATGTATGTTCTAATGACTAATAAATCTGTATAAAATATATTATTCCAGTACCTAAAGGGGGCCTACAAGAAAGCTGGAGAGGGACTTTTTACAAGGGCACGTCGTGATAGAACAAGAGGTAATGGTTTTAAACTGAAAGAGGGCAGATTCAGGTTAAATATAAGGAAGAAATTCTTTACTATGAGGGGGGTGAGGCACTGGAACAGGTTGCCCAGAGAAGTTGTGGATGCCCCATCCTTGGAAGTGTTCAAGGCCAGGTTGGATGGGGCTTTCAGCAACCTGACCTAGTGGAAGGTGTCCCTGCCCATGGCAGGGGGGTTGGAACCAGGTGATCTTTAAGGTCTCTACCAACCCAAACCATTCTATGATTCTGTGATTATACCAGAAAATCTAATCAATACAATATATTTTGTGGCTAATTTTTTTCAATTGCCTGGACTCTTCACAATTCTGTCTAAACTATCGAACCTGCATTCATATATAACTCCATGAGTAGCTTCTGAAAGCTAATTTTCTACTCTATTTTAGTTTCCAGCACCAAACATAGGAGTATCTAATATTTGCAGTTTCTAACATTATTTTGATTTTCAGTAAGCATGGTTAAGAGTCATTTTTACCAAGAGGATGTTTCCATCTGACTCTTAATGGTAAAGCATAATAAAGAAGCCTGAAATAGGAATCAAATATGAATTTTCTGCAGCTGCACTTGCGAATCTTATGCTTTTGCAAATTTTTGTTCAAGTATTTTGTAGTTTTCAGTGAATTATTTAAATGTGATGTTTATCATAATGAATGCTTAAATATCTTTGATCTTTCTCCAGACTTCTCCATGTCATTCTTTGCTAGGGAATGAATACTGTTACTGAGATCATCTCATCCGGTGAATCATCTCACTTAATCTGATGTCCTTTAATCTTCCTTGCACTGGTTCACATAATGTAGATTTTTAATGTGCTACAGAAATTAATGGAACTTAATATTTGCTTTAAACATGCTACTATATATTTCTGAGATGGCCTTGTTTGTGTTTTTATATAGCTTCATCATACACAACAAAGACACTTTCTTCAATAACGCTACAAGAAGTAGAATTGTACACCATATCTTACAAAGAGTGAAATACGAAGAAGGGAAAAACAAAATTGGTAAGTGCTTTTAATGTGGGTGCTAAATCCCATCAGAAAAATAGGAGGAGTCTGTCTGGGCTGATTACATTCTCTTGCTTCGTTTTTGACGGCCTCAGTTTTGAACTGTGCACATCTCACCCATTGCTGTGGCAGGGGCTTTTCCTAGGAAGACCCGATCATTTCACTGAAATACCAGGCTGCTTTCACAGGCACATATGTCACCACACGGGATTTATTACCTCTACAAGGAAAGAGTCTGACTAAAGCAAGAAATATGTACAGATTAAGGACCCTGAAAAAGCAGATAGGCTTATGCAGAAAAGCTTTTACTCCTTCATAAAAATGTATTTGGAAGGAAGGCAAGATTTGTGCTGCTGTACATCCCAGCCTGTAGGGCATCTCCCCAGGTATCTGTTCCTCCCTAAGGGAGATGCAAGGTCCTGTAGCTCTCTTGCTGCTTTAGGTCAAAAGGGAGTTCACCAATGACATCCTCCATGCAAAGGACACCATGCGTAACTGTGGCATCCCTTTCAAATAGTGGGTGGAGTGGGCCTTTGAAGAGGCACATATGTGGATCCAGGAGAGCAGGCAGTGACAGATGAGGGCTGGAGCACAGAGCAGTGGCCCTCTTCTGTCTTGTAATACAGAGCATGTACTGCTTCTGTACCATACAGAGACTGGGGCATCACAGACAGAGATGCAATCCCCATAAAACTCTGCAGCCTATTTCATTTCCCTGCTCTTTAAACCCCACCCTTCTTCAAGACGTGGAGAAGCACCCCAGAACTTAATTTGTCTCTTCCCCAGCTCCTGGGATGAGGGCAGCGATAGCTCTCAGCAATGACAGTGAGCAGAGGGGAGAAAAGAGAGTGAAGAATTCATGCGGTGCATGCAGCCATTGCATGTAGAACACACACCTGCAGTCCCTGCCTGCCTCAAGATTGCAAGTTCCCTCACATATCTACTTGTCTTGTACCTACCATGAACAAAGCCTTGCACAGATCACCAGGCTGAGTGGAGTCCAGCTCGGCTGTACAGGTTTTGCTTTTCTGCCAAAGACACTTTGAGAGGAAACATATTCTGCCAAGCAGATACAAATACTATCACTGAAAGTGCTATTTATGTTGAATTAATACTTCTCATTGCTGTGTTCTCGCTGCTATCATTCCCCTGTCAATTAGGAATGGAATCAGGATCCTTTTCCTTTACATCAATGGGGTTCAAATACTTCCAGGCTGTTAGTGCCAGTATTTAGTTTTATATTGCCATATAGTTGTTCAGTCCTGTTTTGGTGACTTTCCAAGTGAAAAGTGCCCACATCTCAGCAATCATTCATTATTTCTGTCCTAATTCTCATTAAAGAGGGACAAGGCCTGACTGAGTGGGATGTATGATTACTTTTTGTGCCAAATAGCAATCGTTTTGATTCAGGTTCAAGTATGTTTCCTGGTTTTCTACTACTGCAGCCTGTCTTGTTCCTGTTCTGTTAGTCCAGCAGCTTTCATAAGACACAAATTGAACATATTTTACAACATTGTTATTATATGGAAATTAAGTGTTTCTGTTGTATTACTGTCCTAGAGTTCAAAAATGTAAAGACCTTCCCTGAAGTTTTCAGCTCACAAGAAATACTGCCCTTCATCTGTATAGCTTCCTTACACCAAAATATATGGCATCAAACTCCAGTCTTGGTGTAAGGTCCCTGATTTCACTGAAGTTACACTAAAGATGAATTTGGCAAATGAATCTTTAAACCTCAAGCATAATAAATGATAGATTGTGACTAATATTTGAACAAATCTTCTTTGCTTTTGTTAAGTCTTAGTTCATCAAAACCTATAAAAGTTGATTTTTTCTACTTTTATCCCTTACTGTCAATGGGCTTCAAACTTCATTTAGCAGTATATCATGAAAATGTGCTTTGCTTTTTACTTAGCAGTCTTTCTGGTCCTATTGGTAAATAATTGGATTGGATACTTTTCGTTCCTAGGTCTGAATCGATTGCTCAGTAATGGCTCCTATGAAGCTGCATTTCCTCTTCATGAGGTATTTTTCTCTTTTTCTTTCTTCTTTTTTCTTGAAGAGACACTTCCCACAAAATGAATACTTAATTGTGTAAATACGCTCATTCTTACTAATGTTATTATTCTCTTTTGCATGCTACAGCTGCCTCTGACATCTCTCCATTTAGTAGTGCTTTTTTCTTCGAAAAAAATGCTTTTTCTTGCAAAAATAAACGAGGAGTAAGGAGAGTTGTTCTGTATTTGTTATGTAAAAAGTATTTGGATGTAACAAATCAGTATGTTGTCAGAGGGGGAAAATATCATGCTGTGGTTTTCTCTTTGAGATTCTCCAGTTTATAGCCTTTGACTTGAGCACCAGTTTATTATTTCTTAGGAAGAATAATCTCAAATTTCACTGTGGTCAGAGGAAATATTCCTTTTAATGTCATGTTTAGCTTTTGATGTGCAAAAATGGAGTTGGCATAAATTGTATTATCTATCACTAGTGAGAGAGATTCCTTAGATATTCTTTTGTTGTTGTTGTTGTTCATTAATGTCCAGATCTGTATTTTAGGGAAGTTACAGAAGTAAGAATTCGATAAAAACCCATGGGGCAGAAAACCACAGACACCTGCTCTATGAGTGCTGGGCTTCCTGGGGAGTCTGGTATAAATACCAACCGCTGGATCTTGTGAGGTAAAACTTCCCTGCTTTTAATATGCTGAATTATAGGTGGTGTGGGCATAGGTTATCTTTCTTCTCACAAAACCATGAAGAACTCAGGTAGTTCCTGTGTTTTTTCGAAACTGATCCTGAGGTCAAGGGAATCCATTTCATTTATAGTGCCACTACATTCAAAGAAGTATCTATAAAGAAGCTTGTAGGAGGCTCTGAAAGTGAAGGGTGTTTCCTTACAGAGTTTCCTGTCACCACAACTTCTAATACAGGAGTTGCAGAATATATCAGAGAGAAAAAAGGGAAGAGAGAAATCTGTGGAGTCTGGGGAGACATGATTGCATGGCTGGGGAAGTTCTTCCTCCTCAAAGCATGGTTTTGGTAAAAAACAGACTCTCATCGACTAGCTCGTCTTATTTTTTTGCAAAAAGCAACCACAGAAGGGGCCCCAGTTGATGTTTAATGATACAGATGGTATGGAGTTTGGCAATACTAATGACAGGTGAAAGCTTGATGTCTGTCCTGTACCACTTCCCTCAAATCCAGCCCTGCCACATCACCACAGTCTGGATTTGTTTTCGTCTCGGAAGTAGCCTGCAAAGAAGAAGCTCTGAGAAAGCTGAGACATGACTCCAAATTCTCATAGCCCTTCTAAATAATGTTTCCAAATAGGCTTGCATGCACTAATAGAGGATTATGTATTTTTTTATGCATGTATAACCTTTACTGATCATGTTGGCATAACTATTATTGGGCGTAACTATTATTGGGCATTAGTGGGCTTTTTCTGCTTGAAAAGGCAAATGTGAAGCCACAAGAGCCTGTGAATAGTCTTAAGATATACTGGGATCACTGGAGATATTGTTATGAATGCAATTGATTTCTCCTTTTATAAGCCCTGTAGCTGATAGAAACCTGTTTTTATTGATTTTCAAAATTGTTTCTAGATAGAAACAATAGTAAAGAGTGCCTTGGAGTCAGAGGATGTTATTGTTTAAGGCTATATAAAACCCATCCATTTCATAAAAACAGGAGATGTTCAATTTCGATGGAGAAAAAGTTCACAGAGAAATACAGTAAAATAATTTTACTGTCATATAATTTTTAAAATGCTTTAGAAAACAAAGTAATGTATTTTTGCCTCATAATTTAATTCTGAGAACCTCTTATTTCTTTTCAATATATTGGCCTGGACAGAAATAGGGAAATCTTGTCAAAATACACTACAGAAATTTTAATGAGGAGCCAACAGTTATAGTGAAGGTTGTGGGTTTTTTGTTTGCTTGGTTGTTTGTTTTGTTTTTAATTTCCAGGTATGCAATAAAATATCAATGTCACAGTATAAACAACTTATCTTTATAATGTTTTTTAATCATTTGCCAGTGGTGGTCAAGTCTACTGTTCTTCATCAACATTTCTTGTTTGTGAAAGTGCTGTTGAGCAATATCAGGTTTTTAGTTTGGTTTGTGAGTGTGGTCCATCAGACATCTGGAAGGTTTTTTAAGTATGAGAATAAACAAGGTTAGACACACAATTGTACTGGGCCTTGGTAGCAGCCTACTTGAGTGGTCTGGGTGTGATGTTTAACATTTTGTAAGATCCTTTAGCTTTTTATCAGACAGTGACATGCAAATATTTTTCCACAACTACCTTACAAGAAAAGCAAAGTAGCAGACTCCTTAGCTGAGGTCATGGGTGTGCTGTTATGGTTCAGAGTAGGTGCCTATCCAAGGAGGAGAGGGGCAGGGAGAGCTACAAAGCTACCTGAGTGTTCACAGTAGTGTGAGTCTCGGTAGCCATCAAGCTCAGCAGCGTACAAAGCTGCAGCCCCAACCAAGCCTTGCCACAAAGCTTCCTGGAGCACACCATTGGCTGCAATGAATTCACTGAAGGAGGAGTGATAGGAAAGGGGAGAAATGCCTTTTCTTCTCACTTCATGGATGCTAGATTTCTCACATTTCCCTAGCTCCTGCCAAATCTTTCCTATCTACTGCCTCAGGAGCTCATATGTCCAGTGGACTGGAGATTTTTGCTTGAAATGCTGACAACACCAGCAAAAGCTATTGTTCATTTCACTTGGAAGTATCTCAGCCAAGCATACCTTAAACAAAAGCTTTTTTAGTACCAGTTATGCAGCAGGAGCTGCTTCTTTGTTCTGTTTTGTTTTGTTTCATTTTTTTCCCAGAACAACAACTATGTGGAGTGTGCTTGAAGGGAGTAGTGTTGCCATCTGTACAAAAAGAGTGGATGGATGATAGTTCTTCCACAGACATCTGGCCAGAACTCACTGCTGCTAGTTGATATTCCCCTTTATTATATGCTTTAGAAAAGCTAAGGAGTAAATTAGGTGTAGATAATAAAATGACGGTCTTGTTAACAGATATGATATTTCCACCTTAAAGTAAAGTTGACGCAATGGTAAGTGAATCTGTCCATACATTGGTGCTGTTTTGTTTTTCCTTAGCTGTTAAAATGAGATCTTACGTCTCTGGTGTTGTTAATCTGATGCATTCCAGATTTCATTTTATCTCATCAGCTGGCTGTTATTGGAGATACTAGTCACTAGAAATAAATGAGAAGAAGTCATTTGAGGGGAATTGCATGATTCTACTTTCACTCTGCTTTGAAACACACAGCAGTAAGAAGGTGCAGATTCAGCACAATTGCAGAGGCACTGTTATGAATCAACAGATGTGGTACCATGATATTAATTACACTTCTGTTGGAATTTAGTATCCATAGTTACATAACAAGAATAATTTAAGATCCTTAGAATTGACAGCAATTGGAAAAAGGCAGGACTTTCTATATTTATATGCTTGGGGACAATGTAAATCAATTATAACAGTTGCAGTAATTCCTAGGGGCTTTAGATCACCTCCTTCACACTTCTTTGCATAGCTGCTATCCCCTAGGTTGTCCACAAATAATTCCTGCTCTTGCTTGTTCATGTCATTTATAGGACAAGAAAGGGTGGGAGAAAACTATATTTATATAGTGATTGTGAAGCTACCTAAATGAACCCAGAAGCAAAATTAATGCCTGAATAACTTGCGTTATTACTTACTACATTAAATGACTTGATTGCAAGCTGACAACTCCCTTTCAATCCCCCATCAAGCCTTCCTCCCCATCACATTGCTCTTGATATAGCAGAAAGCATTGTGTGTCCAAAACATCCGTTTCAAAAGCTCTAGCTCTCTCAAAACTTCTTTCAGTGGTGTAAAAACTTCTATATCAGATTTCATTCTGACCTGCAAAAAGATAAATGAAGATAGATATGTTCTTGGCTTGAGTCCAAACTTGTCTGTATGCTAGCTCCATGAGTTTCTTCTAGGCATCCTGAAACAAAAAAAAATAATTATATAATGAAGGTCAGTAAACATAGAAGAATCCAATAACACATTTTGTGGGTTTGAAATCATACTTTGTACCTTAGTACATTTCAAAAATGTCCCTTATTGTTAAATACTGAGATTGAAATCTTTGAAGTCAGTGGCAGTTCTACCATTAGAATGGGGTAAAGGGAGAGACAGTTCAACATTAAGGTAGGTTGTATTGGAGAGCTAATATACATATCAGCATAAAAGTGGGAAACTGAGATTTTTATTTTTATTTTTTTCATTCTAATGATACAATATATATGAGGGTAGGAGAGATGGGTTATTCTATCAGGTGCTTGGTTTTTTTGTAGTTTGTCTGCTTTTGAGGTTTTATGTGGAGGAAATTTTCTGTGGGAGAACTGTAAAAGCTACACAACTTTTTTTTCTATTATGATTAACAGCCTGAAAAATCATATGGTAATAAGCTAGCAAAATTAACAAACATGCAAATGTCATCAAGGCTGGAAAACTGCAAAGAAGCTTACAATGAGCAGAGTGATAAAAGTTGAAATTCAGGTATAAATAATGCACAGTGGTGCACCCTAGAAAAAAAAATCCCTGGAATACTTTATATACATTACTGAGTTTTGGGTAAAGTGCCAGCATGCAGGTAAGAGAACTGCCATCGCTGTGGACAGCTCTATGAAATTTCTGTTCAGTATATAGTTACAGGCAAGAAACAAAGAACTCATTCATTGTATGTGGTGCAAACTGAGTTGCAAAGGAATCTCTAAGCCATCTTCTTCTCCTGGGGATGCTGAGTGACCAGGTGAACCCAATTATGGGTCGGAATAAATATGGAACTGCACTGAATGTGGTACCTGGAAAGGTCTCCACAGACCATGTTATTATCATAGTTTGTTTCTACAGCACTCAGCCTACTGACACCTAAGCCAAGACTTACAGAAAAAATGCGCTAACTACAGGGTTAGAGGAAATGAAATATTAACTTGATCCTGATGCTGGTTACAGTAGTACAGCCTGTGAAATACCTTTTGTGAAGCAAAGGGGGATAGTGGAAGATTGAGGCTGTTTGTCCGTATTTAAGCCAATAGGTACCAAAGTAATGTCAACATAGAGCACTTATTTTTAAAACCAGTCTCACAGGTGGCCTCAGATGCCCTTTCCTTTCATTGCAGACATTTGGGTCACTCCCTGTTGTGCACATTCTTCCTGATGCACACACCGAACCTTGTTTGGGTCTTCATCTAAGATGAAGCTAATTACTTGATCTCTAGATCATGAAAGAGTACCATGTTTTGCACTATTAGATGGAAAGGCTTGATAGGATAGGAGATGAAGTTTGTCAACAACATACTCAACTAGTAGGGTGGAATGGAGAAGCATTCATCCTTGAATGCAGGGAATGAAACAAAAAATATAAATCTTGGTGAATGTTAGGTTTACTTCACTGCTTTGAACTATGTACACGGAGAAAAATAAGAACATAAATATTCAGTGGAAGAAAGCTCAAAATATGAACTTTCTTTCAGTGGAACAGACACAGCTTGACATTATGTGTGTAAGCCAAATAATTAGGCCCAAGGGTTCACTAACACTCCTAAGTCAGGGCTCAAAAAACAGTTTCCAGTGTTTCTTCTTAAAACAGACCTGTTGCCCTTGTCAGAACTGAGCATGTTATTGTTAGCTTACCACCTCCTTAGCCTCTAAATTTGGGTCTCTTTTGAATGACAGAAGAATAAAAACAACGTGACAATATTTGGCTTCTCATACAGTGCTGGTAAACTCAAATGATAACAAACAGCATAGTTCAGTCTTGTTCCTACCACCTAGCAAAGCATGAGCTCAGCTCTGACAGATATTGCTAATGCTGGAAATTCTTGAAATTCATTTGAAAACTGATGATTTTGTCTATTCCAAACCAAGTGTTTCTTTCGCTTCCCCATTGCCTCCAGCCCTGGAGCCCATTATGGGGCTCCTCCTAACTGTGAAACTTTGACAAAAAAATGTGCTCTGGTAGCATAAAGGAGCCAGCAATGCTGGCTCACTGCAGTCTTTGGTTCTGGACAGATCAGAAGTTTCATCATGAGTATAAATGTGGGTTTTCATCAGCAGCTGTTCTCAAATTCACTTGACATGCACATTTAAGTTGGCTGCAAAGTCTCTGAAGTTCAAGAATACCATTT
Source organism: Chauna torquata (assembly GCA_013399475.1). Taxonomy (NCBI): domain Eukaryota; kingdom Metazoa; phylum Chordata; class Aves; order Anseriformes; family Anhimidae; genus Chauna; species Chauna torquata. The sequence continues at coordinate 67,557 of VXAL01018011.1, read as the reverse complement.
TGCCTCATTCTTTAAAACTACTCATGCAAATAAAAATTTTCATTATAATAATGATAATTACATATTGATTTGTGGAGCATTCTAATCTGATCATCAGCCTACTGTGCACATGATAGCCAAACAAAGGACAATGCACGAGAATTGTTCCTATGCTGATAAGTCCAGCAGGTTTTCATGTGCTTGATGTATTCATTAATACATAAGTAAAGGTGTGATTGTGTTTGTGAAGAGGAAAAAAGCTAATGAATATGTAGCAAATAAGAAGTTCCTGACCACTTTGCTGTTAGTTTTTGAACAATATGGCTAACAAATTAAGATTGATTCAGACTATTTTCCTCAAATCAGTGTAAGATGAAACATAAAGATATTATTTGGATATCGCTTGCACTTTATTCTCCACCTGTATTAAAAGTCATGAGATTAGTTTTCCAGAAACTGAGCTAAGAAAAGAAATAAGCAAATGAAAATAAACTTGATTGGAGAATAACCTCTGGTTTATTAATTTCTTAGAAATAATTTGGGCTCAAGTCATTTTTTCTGTTATACCAATTTTAGTGATGAAACTGATTTCAATGAAGTTACTTGGGAAGCACAGTTAAATAGCTCAAAAGCAAAGAATGCCATCAGTTTCCCAAACATAAAGAACTAGTTTTTTAAAATGAACTCAGTGTTTCCTCTCTGAGGTCTGTGCTAATCTCATTATAAACTGTGGTTGTGAATTTTTAAATTCATTTTAGAAATGGGCAGATTCCTCAGTGTGGATTGAGAAGCAGGCTTTTTCTTTAGGAAATTCTGGTTCTGCTCTTTAATCTACTCTTCAGATATGATAAAAAATATTTTTCTATTAACCAGCATGACCAAGCAGATTAATTTGCAGGTAACTTCTCTGTGTTGTGTTTTAAAACAGACGGTACTTTGGTGAGAAAATTGGGCTGTACTTTGCCTGGTTAGGCTGGTACACGGGGATGCTCTTCCCAGCTGCCTTCATTGGATTGTTTGTCTTTTTGTATGGAGTCATCACTTTGAACCACTGCCAAGTCAGGTAACATGGGCGCTTTTATAAGGGAAATTACAGCTGTGGGATATTATGAATAATCTAAGAGCTTTTAGTATGAATTGTTAATTATTTCATTTTGAACTGTTGAATGAATACTCAGGACTCCTGGGTTCTCATAAGGTACCCAGTATTGAGCTTCATTTCTTTTGTGTTCCTGAATTGGGATGGGAGGCAATGTTTCTTGCCCAGTTCCAGTTCCTGATGGTGTTGGCCAAAGTAGGAGAAGTAAGGCTTGGGCTCTTTCATTACTGTCAAAATAGGCCAGCAGAAGAGTGGGGAATTTCCACTCTCTTCAAGGCCTTTTCCAAAGGTCCACCTCAGGGAGGCATTTTGCAGATGAAAGACCCCCTCAATCTTCTGCTGAGTGCCCTATCTCTGTCTTCTTGCACACTTAAGACAATCCTTGAGAGAAGTCACAAGAAAGAGTCAGACTTGTCTGTACTCATTCTCACCCTTCTCCAACTGAAGGTCACTTCTGCCTCAAGGAGAAGCTGGAAACAGTGAAGAGGTACTGCTAGGTTGATTTTGAAGAACTGTTCCTTGCAGCTAGGACTACAAATTCTGAAGTCTTGGACAGTCAACAGATCTTAATTATACACATACAGTTGTGTACGTCTTGTCTTCAGTTACAGAAAGAACCAATATTGTTCAATAAGTAACTGACTTTTATTAGTGAAACCTATCAATCCATTTTATGACTGATTGTTGTGCATCAAACTATTAACTTCTATCTTTTTTTATTTTTCCAGTAAAGAAGTCTGCCAAGCTACAGATATCATAATGTGTCCTATATGTGATAAATACTGTCCCTTCATGAGGTTGTCAGACAGCTGCGTTTATGCCAAGGTACATTTTAAACTACGCAAATAGAAATGCTTTCCTGGTAACAGAATTCCTTTCACCTTTTGCATTTGTCTTTAGTGAGCTTGGGTAGATAAAATCTTCAAAGGACAGATCAAATTCAGCCAATGTTAACATCCATTGTCTTTTACGAGGACTCAGTTTGGGCTGTAAAACACTTGAATGCAATTTGTACTTACAGATTCAGCAGTCCCAGAGGTCACATCCTAGATGCATGTGCTGCAGTGTCCTTGGCATCCTCTTTTATCTTATGATAAATACTTTGCACACGGCTCCATAAAACAAATGCTTTGGGTCTGAAATTATGCTCAGGCTTACTGTTGGCAGGGGTGAGTCCCAGGCCAGGCTAGTCAGTTGATATGGAATTCTTTGACAGCTGCATGTCACACATCAAGGGAAAGGTTTCAGTCCTCAGGATTGTCAGGCCAGCTGCACTCATGATCATGCTAATTTTATTAGGGGAAAATAGAAAATAAAGCTGTATTATCATAAATTGATCAGATTATTAATATCCCCATCAGGTAACACACCTTTTTGACAATGGAGCTACTGTCTTTTTTGCTGTTTTCATGGCAGTGTGGGGTAAGTTTTTGTTTTGCTATGAGCAATTGCAGAATGTTTTTCTTAAAGCTTGTGGTGCAACATAGGTCTTTGTAATTTCCAGCACACTTTTTTCAGACTCTGAGAAAAACAATATAGGCTTGATTCTTTGCTGTTTCTGCAAAAGGAAGATGGAAGTGGTTGAAATCAGTTTTTTTATGTGATAATCATTTTAATTAAAAAAAAAAGAAAGAATGCAATATGTAGCATCTGTGTAGGTAGTTATATTCTGGTTTTGTGTGTGTTTTTTGATCTGTTGGCACTGAGGCCTATTCTCTGTTAATACTTAGGGCTTCTCTTAGCTTGGGGAAGGCCAGTTTACTGTCTGCACTAAAATGTATTAATGTATTGTTTTTCCTTCCCTGCAGAAAGGCAGTAAAGCTTAAATACATATGAGCTGGTTGTAATTAAAGCAAAACTCTGATGAAATAAATGGAAGATTTAGTTGAATGACAAATTGATCCAAGAGTGGTCTAACTGTTGCCATGGGGGCTGAATTTTGCCCAGAGGACAGTTCTTTTTCTGGTTCAACTACTTTTCCTGCTGTGGTCTCATAGGCAGAATTGAAGGCAAGAAGAAACAGTCATTTCTGGCAACACATGAAGTCTTTCAAACATGCCCTGAGCATGCCAAGGTGCTTTGCTGCTACTATCCTGTCCTGAGAGCACGTTAACACTTTTAGAAAATGGCTTAATGAGGTGCCTCAAAAATGGCTTCCATCTCACAACTCCAGGTGCTTGAGCTATCTTGACTTAGTCATTGTTTTCCAGTTCTCACTCACATCTTAAACTGCTTGGGAAAGGTGTCCAAGTCATTCTTATAATCTCTATTTGAATCTGCAGATCTCTTTACTGAACTGCAAGAGAGATCCAAAAGACAATGTCAGAGCCATCAGGAGAACATAAGATTAGCTTAATGGTCTGTCTTTGTTCCTTCCTCCAAAACTATGTTTACATCTTAGCTGACTAATTAAATTAGGTCATATTCTAATCAAGCCTATTCATGACATTTCATGTAATACTGATGGTATTAAAATATCACAAGCTATAGTAAGGGAAAAACCCACAAAATGTACAGATTTTCTGTTTCTCCTTGGTATTTCCAGCTTTGTTTAGAGCTACACTAGAGCTGAGCATCACCAAAAATTTCTAAGTTAAGCCTTAAAGAACTTGTAGGGGCACATCCAGGTCTTCCAACCCTTTTCTCTGCGTGCTCACTGAAGCTGAGAATTTCCAAGACAGTGTAGAGACAGGGACTTTCATCTCAGCAAGGAAAATTGACAGGCTAACATAAAATATATGCCACTGTTCCTAATTGTTGGTGAGCTTGTCTTTGGAGTGAAGCTTTTTGCACCAGTGTTTTTGTTCTTCCTTAGCAGTAACACTGCTTTCTGGAAACAACTGTGCACCTGTGTCTTAGCACTGCCCAGAAACAGGGAAAAAGCAGCTCTAGGGAAAGGAAGTCCCTCACTCAAGTAACCATGCCTGCTGTCGCTGCCTGGGAGAAGGCCGGGCAGGCTGAGCATGTCCGGTTGAGCAGGCCCTCTCTCTTTCCTAGCTGTAGTTGATAAGAGCTGCACCCTCCTTGGGTCAGCTTCTCCCTTTTTAGGCATCACTGTCGGACTACCAACCCCAGTGCCCTCTGGGTTTGTCTTCCCACCAGCCTGTCAGGTCTGGGGATTGCACTGCCCATCTATGCATCTCCAGCACCTAAGCCCACAGGGAAGAAAGTAAAAAATACAATAAAAGCTGCCCTCTTTTTTGGCTAGTAGAGAAGAGGTTGTAGGACGGTGGCTCCCCCCAGTTTTGTTGGCTTACACGGTGCTTGTGAGCTTGCCACCAAGAAGGATGTAGAGGCAGCAACAGGAAGGAGGGTGTGAGTATAGGGTGATGGGAATGGGCCAATGCTATGGCTCCACCCGAACTGCAGTTTCCTAACAGTTGGTTGAGACAACAGTGAGACTGTGGAGATATTCACAATACAGTTAGGGCTAAAGCAGTATTAGAACAAGGAAAGCCACACTTCTCCGTGATTTTCTCATCCTGTATTTATGAGTTGGCCTACCTCCTGCCTTAAATGGATTTTCAGTCTATTGGTAGCTGCAGGCATTTCCATCATTTCAGTAAATCATAGGGGAAGAGAAGAAGCAATGGTAGCATTTTGATTGTGGAAATGTTTTTTCTGTCAGCATGAAACAACTGGCAAGCTGGTGACAAATTGGCTGTGAAAAGTTCAGCCTTCTAGATCATCCAGTTTGACAGAGAGTAACATACAAAATAATGATGGCAGTGCTGTTTTTTAAAAAGAGAGAGAGAACGAAAACAAAAAGGCAGCTAGAATCTTGTTACCTTCTTAATCTGGGATTAGCCACTGCCTTATTATCGAGTAACTTGTTCACTGTCTTTAGATCCGTTAGAGAACTCCCATCCTGAGGGAGAAGTCTCAGCCATTTGCTTGAGATTCAGTTTGCTTGGGATTTCAGAAACCAGGCGTGGTCAGGTTGGGCTTTCCATGAAGAAGTGGTATTAATGGTCAGTTTCTTCCTTTTACTCTGAAGACATCTTTAGTTGATGGACAAAGTGGGCTACTTGCTTGCTTTTTAAATAGAAATAAAATGCTTCTCCAGATAATGAGCAAACTGCTGTGGCCAGACTAGGGAGAGAAATCACCACCACAACTATCAATGTGGGCTGCTTGATTAGTGGAGGAGCAAGGAGCCTGGCTGTAGTACTCTGAAGCACTAGTACACAACTTTTATAACGTTTCATTGTGGGGTAAGTGGGCCCCATCAAAGTAAGGCTGGAATTGTCAAGTGCCCTAGGAAATACTGAGATACACACTTTTTATTAAAAAAATATTTTAACCCATCACTTCACTTATTGTATTTCTGCCTTGTTTAAGCAAAGTACTATATAAGAAGTGAAAGTAAATCATATAATAGGAAATAATATGATACTTACTAAAGCATATCCAAAAGACAAAAGACTTAAGGTAATTTTCATTTTAAACTGATGGAGCAAAGGACAAAAGTCTCCCTTTGGTACACTGAAGGAATTCGCTGGTAGTGTTTCTAAGCTTTTGTGTATTGGAGCTTCTGTTGAAAGAAAAAATCCTTCCAAAATTATCAAAGCTATAAATCTCTGCTGCTTATAGGAAACAATAAGTCCCTATAAACACTAATACTTTTTCTCTTGGTGGACATATCGTCATCGATGCTCAAAGTTTCATCTCAGAAACTGGAGAAGAATTTTTCCTTTTGAGAGTCTCTGGTCTTAATAATGTTTTCCAGATGTTCAAAGCTTTCAAAAAGAGGGAAGCAATAGCATTTTTTGTATTTCTGTGCTAGAGGGAACCACCTACACTTTGCCCTTTATATATGCCTTGAGATATGTCAAGCTTGACAAAAACGTAGGTCCAGTTTCTAGGAAAGACTCACTCTCTGTTTTTACTGTCTGAAGTGGATTCGTAGCAAAGACAGAATATGAGAGAAACATGTTCATTCCAAATAGATGTTGTCATTTAAAGTGCAGAAAGAAGTAATTCTCAGAAAAAAATATCTAGGTAAACGAGTTGACTTCCACCATGCTGTTGTAAAGCCAGATGAAAGTATAGCTTTTGCTTTTCCAGTTGGAGTACTGGGGAAAGCTAGTGCAAAGATGTCACTCTCTAGATGTTGCCTGAAGCTCAATATCAAAGTCTAACTAGAGAGTCCAGCTATTTATCATTTCTAACGCTTTGCTAGAGACACAGTGGACTGATGTTAGTTTTGCTGTCTGCTTCCTTCTCTTCCTCTGCATATCTTTGGGGGACTAAGGGACATGAGAGAAGTCCTTTTCATAATTTCTTCTTGTCTATCTAGAAGCATGTTCCTTTGATAAAGGAAGTAGCATTAGAACACTTGCTGAGAGGCAAAGTTGAGAGAGGAAAAAAGGCCTTACATAAAAAATTTAACTTTTTTCCAAGCAATAAGAAATGCCAACATAAAACGTTTTTCTAAATATATCAGTTGGTCTAATAAAAGATACTACTTTCCTAAGAACCCTGCCTCTAACATAAAGCATTCACATTGATGTGCTCTCTGAGGAGACAGAATTTAACAAGGTCCTTTAGCAGTATTCCTGGTGTATAGGATATATTCCTAAGGTGAGAAGAGAGATATTAGAAGTGTTCTTAAATACTATGGGGAGAGGATTTCTGAGAGAAAGTCAGGACTAAGCTATTTGCTGCAACAGGCCATTTGCAGTACTAGTCAAGATCACAACTTGGTTTGAAAGCTTCAGAGGAGGTGATGTTAAGAGAGCTGGTTGTCCAAAGGGATGCTGAGAATTGAGTCGCAAGGCTGAGCTCTGAAGTAGGGCAAAAATAATATACAAAAAATAGCAAAAGACCTGGGAGTTAAGGCCAATGAGAAATGCAAAATTCCAAGCAGGATTTTTGGAGAATTCTAAGCATCTGGTTTAAACATGCCAATTAGAAAATAGGAGAACAGTATGTACAACTTTGTCATGTTATGCTGTCAAAGTCAGAAAAGAATGCTGAAGCATGATATAGAATATTAGTGATTACTTGAAAAGAAGCAGAAAAATTTCAAAATGCAGCCCTTTTCAGAAGACATCAGTAGTACAGTGAATCAATCAAAGATGATTATTCATAGCACATTTTATAATATCTAGCAGGGGAAAACTGCATACTGACCTGGATAGAGGAAAGTGTGGCACAGTAAAAGCTAGAACAGAGCTGTGCAGATCTTGTTTCATACTTAATGATTTGAAAATAGCTTTCAAAAGAAGCTTCAGGAACTGCACATACTAACTCTGAAAAGAGCTAAATATTCTAAACATAGTATGTATAGAGTCCTCACTACAGGTGAATGAAAAACAGGAAAGAAAATAAGTATAATTTGTCATAGGCATATCTGAGAGGTTCATGCCTGTGGACTCATACACCCACTCAAGTCCTGCTTCCAGCTGCTTTGGGGAATGGAAACAGAGTGGTATTAATCAGAATTGTTTCTCCCAGAACTCCAAAAAGGGCAGGGCTACTTGTTTATCCTGTACAAAATAAATCAATATGAGGTGATAGGAGAGAAGCAGCTCCACCACAAGACAAGTCAAGGAATGAACCAATGTGGTGGTTCAGCAGCAGCAGCAGAGCCTCACTAGCACTTAGTAGTTTTGTTGATCCTAACAAATCACACTGCAATTATTGCAAAAAGTCATAGACATTAGGCTCAGCAGATTGAACTGATTTTCTTAATTAGATTAAATCAAAGTAGCCAGTTACCTGCTGTAATGTAACTTCAGCTTTCAGAAAAAGGATGACATGATACACAAAAAGGCCTTCAAACTGAAAAACTACCTCCTTAAACATGCTTTTGGTATCTTACCTTATCTTCTTGCAGTGTTCATTTTCTAAGCATATCTTAGCTGCACTGGCTAATACATTAAACTGTAATAATTCTTACTGGCTAAAAAATTCACTTTCACCAAACTTATGCAAGTGCTTAGTATGATACTATGTCATCATCAGTATGCTGCAGTAGGGCAGATGGTCCGTTAAGGAGATCCTTTTAGGCCTGGATATGGGATACATTGCCAGGCTATTGTGACAGTGTTACTGCAGATACTGTCCTAGTTCATGAACAAAGAGGTTTATGTTCTCCATGGTTATCAACCTGATGCTTTTCACTGAACAGTAAAGGCAAGAGCCAAACCTCAGAGTGGGAGAGGAAGCCTTTCCATTGATGTCAGCTTTAGGCAGCTTCTACATTCTTTTAACAAAAGAAATTTTAAAAACTCTAACCGTAAATAGGCTCAGTATTAATCTCCAGAATATGAATGTATGATGGTATGAGTTTCCTTCATTGTTCTTTCCATCACAAAATGGACATACAGTCATGTACAAGCATATTACAGTAGCTTGAACAGTCATTAAAGGCTGCTCAGCACAGAATGTGTAATTGTCAGCTGTTAATGCCACACCACATATACACGCTCAGGTAGGGTAAAAGACATGGTCTGGATTAGAAAGGTATAAGACACATATCCCAGTTTCCTCAGTAGTAGTCTACAGGTTTGCACATTCACCTGAATGGGCTTCCTGTGGATTCTGGTTCCTGTGTATTTTAAATGATCTTCAAAGAAGAGAAGTTACTACTTTATGTAGAGTAGCCCAAGTAAACATTTAGCTTCATCAGAAGTCTGCCGTGTTTAGTAATGATGACTCACGGGAACAATTTTATTCTTTGAGATACCTCCCTTGGTTGGTTAGAAGTTAAACATTTTCATTTAGCACTAAATGAAATCTCTAAAGCCTCAGTCATACGCGACACAAGCAGAGTAATCCTTAGAAAGCAACATGATTTGAAAGCAGTTTTGATCATCAGCCTGATTTCCTGTTCAAAGGAACACTTTTATGCAAAGAAATGAAAATAGTGTAACAGCTTCATTCAACAGTTCTGTGATAGTACTTAACATTTTCTTGACTTAAAAACAATTTTGTTTTTGTTTTTGTTTTTTTTCTATTTGCTCCAGCTACTGTTTTTCTGGAGTTTTGGAAAAGAAGGCGAGCAGTAATTGCTTATGACTGGGATTTGATAGACTGGGAAGAAGAAGAGGTTTGTATAAAAAAATTTACTCCCTAGTTTTTAATACAAAAAGATTTGGTTGAAAATGTAAGCACATTGTTCTTTTGGACTTATTTTCAATTCATTCTTCAAAATTTCATAAACTAGGAAATAAGCATTTTCTCCTTAGATCTTTCCTCTGGAATGTGAAGAAATTTTCCCAGGCCAAACTGTCCTCTCTTTTATACCTTTATAAATACAAATTGAGGGAGGTAAACCAACTCAAAAGACTTAATGCATGCCCTGTTGGTAGAATAAATCCCATTAAGTAGCAAATTAAACAGTGAAAAACAGCCTTAGTCTTTTCCTATGTTGGTTACCAGAAAGGAACAGCATGCTCCTGGGACTGAGAGCTGATGTCTAAGGGGAGCTAGCAGGTATTATTGCACAGGAGAAAAGCAAGATTCAGTGGGTATGGCAGGAAAAGTGCTCCTTGAGGGGATTTGGATGTACAGGTGTCCACAGAGTCTGCTTTCTTTATTCTCCCGGGACTGTACTGAAGCTGTTGGAGGGACGGTAAGAGACTGCTGGAGTGGTATGAATACAGTTCAACTTCTATATTGCTTCCTCTGTGGAAAAAATTCTTTTTCACTAATCTTGCCAGCAGAGAAACAGACTTCCGAGTTATGGGATTTTTGTCTGTGTGAGGCAATATAGTTCATTGAGGCCATGAGATGGTACAATTGCTCATTTGCTGGTACAATGTTTTTGTTGTTTTTGTTGTTTGGTTTTTGTTTGTTTTGTTTTGTTTTTCAATGCTTAATGACTAAGAAAATAAGCCAAGAACCTAAAATGAAATCACTTACACAACTGGAAATTGGTTTCTTTTTATCAACAGGAATACCACTATTTGTGCACATATGCTGCTGAGTCTTGGTGATACTACAGGACTTTTGTTGTATATTTAGAGAATACTCTGATACTGATCTACTTCTCTTGAGATTAGCAGCCTGCTCTTGCCAATGCTGATGAGTCACAGAGAGAGCACACTAAGACAGTCCTGCCTAAGCTTCAGATATTGCTCAGCACTAAGCTGCAGTGATCTTGTCCGTCATGGCTAGTTGCAAAAAAGCCACTGCTGCTGCTGCTGGCAGGTAGGGCAGAAGACAGATACACCAAACTGCAATTTTGAAGTCAGGATGCCAGCTCAGTGCCCCACAAGGAGAAGGAACTTTTAAACAAAATACACCAACAAGTACAGGATGAGGCCCTTTTTATGTTTTGCCCAGGAAGCCTGGTCTTTCAGACATTTACGGTTTGGGATGTTATATATCTGCACCTTTTGCCATTTAACCTTCCTGGAATTGGGATTTATGCTGGTTTATAAAGCCATCCACCTGATTTTTTTACGATCAATTTATTTACAAATACCGAATTTCCGGGTGAAGTTGTCTTTAGGTGATGCCTTGCTTTTCCTTTTCCTTTTTTTTTTTTTTTTCTCTGTAATAATAGTACTAAGTGATTTCTGGCTGCTGTGGTAATGCTTGGAAGAGCCTTTTGCTTAGGCATGAGCACCACAGCTCCAAGCCCATTCAGGACCAATCCCTATTCTGTTTCCCTCTGCATGCACATGCCCACAACTCTACTTGTAACCTTGCTGCTGCCACTGAAAGTTCTTGTCTTCTTGCAGAGCCTGGAGGAAAGCTTTACCGTGGAGGATTCATTCTCTGCTTTCTAAGCTTTATTGGAAAAGCAGTACCATGTCTGTGCCTTAGAAAAAAAAGACCCATCCCATCAGCTGGAATAAACACTGAAAAGACAGAAGACAACAGAGTTGTCGGATTTTTTTCTCTTCCAGTCATAAAGACTGCAGGAGCTTCTGGTAGTTGAAACTATCCTCACAGAAATGTGATGCATTTATTTTACGATGTTTGTCAAACAACATTACTTTTTATAAAAGATGTTTATGTCCCACTGGCAGATTATTTCAGTCTGGCCTGCAGAACGACATTCACATATCTGTAATTTTCAGTTGAAAATTACCTACTCCTTATGGATGGTCAGCTGGTCTTTTTTTCTCATACCAGGCTTTTTCCAGTGAGCTCTATCAACAAGGCTGCAATCATGTGTTCCACAGCTATTCATTGAGGCAATTCTGGAGGGAGTTTTGTCAGTCTCTACACCAGGAAGTAGCAGCCTTTCAGAAGCAGTGTGCCAAATGGTATGTTTTTCTCCGGAAGTAGAGTTTAAACACGCCAGTAAGAACTCAGCTGGCTGCTTCTCAGAGATTTATGTGACCAGCCATCAGAGCATCAGTATCTACTTGGCATTTAAGGCATCACCTCCTTGCTTCTGCTTTGTTCAGTGTGCAGTGGGATCCCAGAGGTGGGAGCTGCTTGCCTCCCAGAGGTGTCTTCTCTGGAGATGCTGCAGCTGCCAGTGCCCAACCCTGCTGCACAACTCAAAAATGTTTTGCTTTAAGGTCAGCTCTACTGATCACTGACCCCTCTTCTAGAAGTATCAGATACTGCACTTTTCCATTGCCACCAGGGTCGTTGCTTAGCTTTGGCCCTGAGACAGTCACAGATTTGGAAGCAGGTGTCCCAGGGTGAAAAAGTGCTGAGCTTATTTCCCTGTTCCGTGGTTTGAAGTCCACCTCTTCACTTTGCAACTGCCTTCAGCTGCAAGCAGGATGACCTGCAAATCACAGGCTTTGCAAAGGAGCCTTACTTCCATGGGTGGCTCTGCTGTCATTGTCCCAGTGATCAAGATTCAGACTTTTTTTAAATTATTATTTATTTATTTATTTATTTATTTATTTTGTGTGTGAATTCCTTTTCTACATCTGGGATAAACAGGACAATATATCCTTGGACTAGGAAGAATTGGACTTGCACAAGAATTCACTTGTTGAAGAACTCAGAAACCTCCTGAAAGAAAAGGATATATTTCACAAAGAAATTTAGAGTAGCTCTTCTAGTGCAGAAAGGTCTGGTCTAAGGCAGTACACATTAATCTGTATTTGATACTCCAGAAATCAGAATGGCTTCTCTTGTGAAAAAAAGAATTTGAATGATGCGTGTTCGAGAAGGAGGGAAGGAGAACAGTCTGTTTTATTGAAAAATGTCTGTAGATTGAAAAAGACACATCTTGTGGAGTTGATCATGAAGTTGTACGTATGTCAGTGAGATGTCAGCAAGAACTTTGTCTCCATAAGGTGAAAATTTTACTCCTAAAATGCTGCTTTCTAATAAAATCTCTGCTAATTAGATTTCCTCTCTACATTCCATTCAGTTATCACTGGACAAAATCAGTCGGCTTCTTTTATTAGCTATTTCATATACCTCAATTAAACAGTTCTAATTACAATTTTAAGTCAGAAGCATCTGTTAATGAAGATTGTTATTTTTATTAACATTAGCTGCCATGCCTAGCTTTTGCTTGTTTTAATTTTCATTGTCAAATTGAAAAATAAGGTTTTGCTACAGAGTGAAATTTACCAGCAATAGATTGAAATAGGCGTTTTATAAGGCGTCCTATCATGTTGCTATCACTTTTCTGTTCTAAATGAAGAGACAAAGAAACAAAGCAAAGAAGATGACAGGAAGGAGAATTTAAACTGTTCAGATACGCGACCTTGTGAAGTCCTGACCACTTTAACTTCTCACCCAAGGAAGGCACGCCAGAGCCCCTGGAGTGTCTGGGTCCCTGAGCCTGGGGACACAGGCACAACGTGTTCTGGCTCTTTCAGCCCTGCATATCTGTATTTCCTTTCCTTGTAAATGAGATGCAAGATGGGAGACATGGACAGCAACTGGGTCTTGCTTGGGGTGTGCAACAAGAAGCCAACTGCATGGAGTTCCTGGGACTCTGAGCAGAGATATGGCTTCTGTCAGTATTTGTGGTGTACTTCTCTTTTTCTTCAGTGTCACTTTCTGTATATCATTAATGTGAGCCAGATACAGGACTGTTCACTTCCTGCCCAAACCTACGCTCAGCATTGCTGAGTGTCATTAAACAGGTATGAAGGTTCATGCCAGTTTCAGTTTTCTGTGGAGATGTATCTATAAAAATAGCATTTTCATTATCTGAATTGACTGGAGATTGTAGAAGATACCTAGATTTATAGACAGGTGTGTACAATAAGACTTCCTTATAATGCAGATTGTAAAATGTAATCAAACCTTGGCTTAGACAGGGCTGCAGAAAAGAAAGGGTTTCCTGCATACGGCTCAGTAAGTCAGAGCTCTCGCACAATTTACAGAGTGCAATTCTCAAGTGCCTCGCCTCAATGTCATCATCTCACATCCTTTTGGATGTCCCTGGGCACATGGGAATACTAATTGTATTGTTCCTCTTGCTGGATTCTGGTCTTCTCAACAGCCTTCTGCCCTGATATGGCAGGAACAGTGTGAGCAGGGCAGAACAAGAGCAAGGTAGTACCCTGCCTCCACAGAAACATGCTTAGCCTCTGTGTACACCCCAAATAAGGTTTGCTGTGCCAAGGTTCAGAAGTTTGTTTCCTGTATGCCACATTGCATTCTCACTTTCCCTAATATAGTTTTTACACAAGCAAATTTTGTTTCTGTGAGTTTAATCATAGGGATAGGGAGAGAAAAGATACATTAGCTTGTCTGGCTCAGCTACCAGCTAATGCAGGGCTGGTTCCCTCAAGCACATAGTTAGTCACACGAACAGTGCAGCCAAGCATACATGATTCTCATCTTTATTTAAATAGCATGTTACATTTGGAGATTAAGTGTATTGAGAAAGTTCCTTCAAAATTTGAGACTGAGAATGAGACATGGCTTTTTTTTTTTTTTTTTTTACAGAGGAATTTTATAAAAAGGATGTAGGACTTTATGATATTTTTATTCACATTTTAAAGGCTTATATGAGCAGCCAACATTTACCTATTTCAATGTAGCCATTTAAGGTGTGCTTATTTCTAAGCTATTAGAACAATTAACCTATAGCTGTAATCAATAACTTTCAGTCAGGCAAAGTTCAATTAAGGGCAGTTGAAATGTTGGAAGCGAATGAAACTGGTGAGTTGGGCTCTTAACTGTTACAACGAAGTGCACAGCAGAGGCCTAGCAGAAAAACTGCAAAGGCAGTCGATAGCTGCCTTTGCTCTCCCTCATAGCCAGCTGTACAATGACCCAGTTCCCCAGGATGCATCAGAGCATTCCAAAACTTGATCCAATGTACATGTTCTGCCAGCAGCTGTGAGAGTCCACCCTAGCAGCCTGGTGCTTGCTCTTGTCTCTGACAGCCCCCTGATGTCAGACTTGGGAGAGGTGGCCCAGGACGCGCGGCTGTTGGTGAACTCCCTGCATGGCAGGGCAGTGGGGTGGCTGTACTGCAGCTGAAAACCATGAGGTCTTAGCTGAACTGAGGGCGAACCCTGTCTTCTAACAAGGCTCTAAACAGATGTAACCAAGTCTCAGCCCAAGAAATCCCCAGGTTTCATTTCAGAACATGGTTATTACAGCAAAGCAGAACTTGACATTTCTGCTGCTGAAAGCTGCTCCTGCTATTAGTATTGTCCAAGTTAGGAAGCGGTTGAGCAATACTGGGTGGCCTGGCTTCTTCAAATAAAGAAAATCTTTTGCTGATGATGGGAAGGTAACTGCCTAGCCAGCAGCAATTGAGTTTGGAAAAAGGAGTCTTTCCCCCATCCCACCCCCACCAGCATTGTTGTAAAATTTCAGTATCAATAGGATAATATCAGGCTGGAAAACCCTGTGATATCAACCCTGAAATGACATGGTTTGCAGTCATATAGTTTGAAAAAGCATTGTTTAAATTAGTAGCCAACTGGGAAGTTTACTAAATGCTTCCAATATGGTTTTATGGGTATAGTGATGTATTTGAGTCTTCATGACAGATACCTGATTTCCCAGCTCAGCTTTTATAGTGCTGTGCCAGCTGCTAAATTCAAAGATGTAATTCTCAGTAACAGTGATCTGAAGAATGATCTGAAGTATGATCTGAAGTTTCCTACAGAATCTTTCTTAGCTGTACTGTACATGAACATTGTCTGTCTGTTCTTTAGGAGGAAATACGTCCACAGTTTGAAGCCAAGTACTCCAAGAAAGAACGAATGAACCCCATATCCGGGAAGCCAGAGCCTTATCAAGCATTTGCAGATAAATGCAGCAGACTCATTGTTTCTGCATCTGGAATATTTTTTATGGTTTGAGAACTTTTATTTATTTACCAGTTAAAAAAATACAAAGTAACATTATCTCTGCTGAGAGTGTATGGAGATACTGGATATGACTGCTTGAAAGAGAAATAAGCTCGAACTTGTTTACTGCAGACTGAAAGACACAGCAAATATCCTGAGTTTCTGTAAAGTCCTACATTAGTTTACACTTCATTGAGTCTCACAGTTAGTTAAATCTTTCCTTCAAGGTCCAGATTCAGGAGTACTACTAAGTCTATATGCATAGAATTATATGTAACTATACAAGTGCTGGAATAGTGATGTTATCACATTTAGGCACTGACTTCAGCTGACTGAATTTCCTTACCCTCCCTGTGCAGACAGTGCAGAGTGGTGGAGGGATGCCATGGAGGAGGCAGTTGTTCTTTGTAGGCTCTACAGAGAACCTAACTTGGGTGCCTAGAGTGCTTAAAGATATTTGTATCTCCGATTTTTTCAGTGTACTGCAGAGGAAAGGAAAGAGGGTTCATACTCCTAGTGTATCTGAAATGGAGAAACTGATGTTCCTTGTCTAAAATGAAGCATATCTCACCCTTCCAAAGTACAAAGCTAAATGCAGCAGTGAAATCTCTCCTAACAGAGCTGCATGCATTTCTGCTCAAATGCTCCCTGTCTCTAACTTCACTGAATCTGTTATTCACTATTATTCACATGACAGCAGTAGCAGTAGGGTTGTCTTGAAAACACAGTTGTCATCAGCTTGGACACAAATAGAATTTATTAGTGCTTTTCCAGGTGGCTAGAAAATGCTGTGTGTGTATAACTTGAGGAGCTGTGGAGAGCTGGGTAGTTGATGTAGCCCAGGAACTTTGTTTTTGAATACGATGGAAGGGAACAGGGCAGAGGGATTGTAAGAAACTGAAGGTTTCAAATTAGTCCAAAGCAGTCGTGGACAAGAAAGGCGTTATGGAGGTGAACTGTGCTCTGCTATGTCATGTGGATGGACAGAGACACACAGAAAAATGTTGGGCAGGAGGAGCCAATGTACTGGCTGACTCAGCCCTTGAAGACGTTCATGTCTGCTCAGGTGTTTAGTCTCTGTCCAAAATTAATTCTATACCTGCAACATGGTGCGCATTTTCCCTTTTTTTTTTTTCTTGAAGGGGACAGTTTTCACTCCCTACCCTTTGAAAAGGCAGTCGTTAATATTCTTAGCCTAGCGATAGATCTTGCTCAAAGTGCCAGAGAGAGTAGCCTTACTCTGTATTTCGTACTCCACAAATCATCTCCGTAATAGTCCTTGAAACAGGACGAGGATTATTTTCAGTAATGATAGTTTTAATTTTGGCATAGACTGGGCTTCCAATCGGTTAGAAAAACACTGATTTTTCCCCTTTTAGGTAAAAATATCCCTTAAAAAGAATAGCTTTAAGCACAGGAGATATGCTTACCAAAACTTCAAGTTAGAGCATTTCTCAAAATCTCACAATGCAGTTATAAATACAGCTTGAACCAGATTAGTGGTTCCCTGTTACCAAAGGAAAGGGGTCCTTCTTCTTGCCACTATGCAGGGAATCCAGAGGCAATCCTCTAGCTCAGTAACTCTGCAGTGTTTCTATGTGCTGCCAGTGTGGTAGCAGAGAATCTAATAAACTAGCCCTTCACATTTATACACACCTTTACTTTTCTTTTTCTTCTTCACTGTGATTATGTCAAAGTTGTAACTAATAAAATATGAAAACAGCTTGATTAGCGCTTAGTGTTTTCAAAATCATTTTGCCCATTCAGTTAGCTTAGATATGCTTCAGTTTTGACAGGTTTGTTCATGCATAACCTCAGAATACACCAAACCTCAGAATACACCTAGCTTTTGCAAATAGTCATCTGTCTTCTACTGAAGAAACTCTCCCTATCTAATAAGATAGCTAACAGGTGCTGTGTCAGCATTTGTATAAGACAAGTCATCTATGCTAATTCCCAACTGTTTGTACTTCAGGTGGTTTGCTGAACTGTGACATAAATTGGTCACGATGGAAAAGAGTTGTCATTTAGTGCTCAACTGTTGCATATGGAACATCAAGTGATTTAGCAGCCTGGCTCAGCTGCGTGGCTTTCACATTATAACTGCCACATTTGCTGAAAGTCTCATCAGAGAAGAAATTACCAGGGCAATTGAATTTGTTGCCTTCCCTAGACAGAATCTCTCCAGAACTGTAGCAAGAAACAGCTTGCCAGAGTTGTTGCAAAGGCAGTGCTTACAAACGGAGACATTTTTTCCTGTAAGTGTGAAGTACACCAAAGCACAAATTCCATCCCAAATACAACATTATCACACTGGGACTTCAGTTTGATACTAGCCTTTGCACATCATGAAACATGCATGTAAAGAAAATTTCCAATTTCCAGAGCTGGCAGTACTGTTTTCCACATTAATGTTAAGGAGCAGGTACATTGTCAAGAAAATGTTTAAAATTAAAAATTATTTTAATATGACTTTAAAGGTATTTCACATTATGGAAAATAAAATAAAGTTCACAATACAAGGAAAATTCGTGTTGAAACCTTTCTCTAGAATCAAAGTTGAAGTATTTTTCAAGCCTTTCTCTTCATTGTTTGTTTTCAGAATTTCAGAAAGTTAACTCCTGTTCTATTGGAAGTTTTCAGGTTCTTCTCTCTGTTTTTTGCTTTTGTTTTTGTTTTTTTTTCTTCTTTCAGATATGTGTGGTGATTGCTGCTGTTTTTGGCATTGTTATTTACCGTGTTGTGACTGTCAGCACTTTTGCTGCCTTTAAGTGGGCTTTAATCAGGAATAACTCTCAGGTTGCAACTACAGGGACTGCAGTGTGCATCAATTTTTGCATCATCATGCTACTGAATGTGGTGAGTAAAACTAACATATCCAAAGTGAGTTATCAGATTGGCAGATATCTCAATCTGCAGAGTACTGAATACTTTCGAATCCTGACTTCAGCAGGAATGGAGGTTACACAGTGCCTCACTAAGCTGGAGGTGACATTTTTATTTATGGACATCACTCACCACTTATGTAAAGTACAATTCTGAAACCAAAACATTATGTTCTAAAAAATATTTTAGGGAGACACGCCCATGCTCCCATTTTATCCTTAGCCTTTTTTTCCTTTTTTGTGTTTGCAGGTTTCAGTCTGTTTCATTAATATTCTTATTTTTAATAAGTGTTTTGATGTTCTTTTTTAAATACAGTAGCCAAGTGTAGTTCTTATTTAAACTAGTTTCTGTTATTTCATCTTCAGTTTTCATGGGAGTTTACCAGTGAGGATATGCATGTACAGATACAATGCCCATATGCAGAAGGGCTGAAAACTTCATGAGGCTCAAGCAGACATGACGTGTTCCATAAGCTGCTTATGGCCTTTGCCAGGCTACAGCAGAGATGTAGTCTGGGTGCATTTTGGGGGGTGAGGCTGGCTGGCTGAGGTTAGCTCACTGTGGACGTGGGAAGTGGTTTGGAACTGGAGTTCGGGTGAAGCAGAAAATGGCATTTCCAAGTGGCTACAGCCCCAGTAAGAGAATTTAGCATAGATTAAATGGGGGAAGAGTTTCATCCTTTCATCAAGATGCAGGTACTTCTGAGTATTGCCATGATAACAGTGTGGCTTCTATTAATTGACCTTGGCAAGAGATGTATGGCCTTTTACTTTCAGATAAGTGGTTTTTGTCAACTGTCATTGTAAGAATGCATTTTAAGGAGAGGAGGAATCAATCTACAAATCATCCAGGTACTGGAGCCAGGGCAGAGTATCTCTGCCCACTCAATGGCAAGAGTCTTCTGTCAAAAACATGTTAGGCTTTGTTCCAGAAGATATGCTGACCTATCTGAGCAATTTATAGGGGAAGTATAAAGTGTTATGGCCTGCACATTTCCGAGTGCTGGCTTGGAGGCTGTTTTCTTACCTGTGCAATATCCAAGCGTTTCCGTCATCTAAAAAATAATTTTAACAGTCCCTCCTTTATGTAGCAGGAGGTTCCAAGAAGCTTTGCTGCAAGACTTCACTTCTCCTTTGGCATAGGCAAGACTAGATTGGTAATTAGGACAGTCTATCAAGAACTGGTGACTATGTTTTCCCTAGGGTGGGACAATAGGCTGAGAAAGGGCAGAAAGAAGAGGTAGAAGCTGTTATTCTCTTTGCATTTGTACTGAGGGCTCTCTTCTTCTATGCTAGTTTTGATTTATTGTTTGTTGTCTGCAGCTTTTGGGGATTTTCTTTAATCTACCTAGAGCGCACAATAAGCATAGAAGAAATAAAAAGAAAACTATATATATCTATGTCAGCATAGCATCCATTTCCAAGCTCTCAGTATAAGCCATTGTATATGCAGTGAAGCAGCAACAAAGCAATATTCCACAAACAAAAATATTTGGTTCTCAAAGAGTTCTACAGCTTAGAGAAATTTTTAAAATAATGGAAGATGGCTTGAAGGTGCCTTTTGAGAAACTTTGTTTTATTTCCCAAAATATATCAAATAAATACAGCACTGCGAAGATGGATTTCTTAAGCCTTGTGCTCATTGCCATGCAATAAGCACCACAGCCTTAGAGCTGGATATGGCTCATGGAAACAAAAGATCCCCAAAATATGAAACTGCATTAGCTGCATTAGTAAGAGAAGTTACAAACATAAACCCTTACTTCCCATGATGGATGAATGTAGTTTACTGAAGGACAGTAATGGCATTTCTCTTGAAAAAAAAAATTCTTTTTTCCCCATCAGCAATCAGGTAGTTGAATCGTCTACAAACAGTGACTCTAGAAAAGCAACAGGAGAGAAAGCTAAGCCAGAGTAATAAAACCAGAATGGACCCAGATGTGTATAACAGTAGGGAATTCACTGCTAGGAAGCCTGGAAAACAGCCAGTGATGATGATATAAGTTGACAACCTCTCTAATCATCAGGGGAAAGCTATAGATCACAAGTAACTTCTGGACTGGACGCTCTGAGAGCTAAATACACTGACACATCCATCACCACAAAATGACCTGATCTTCAAGCGTAATGTCACCCTGGGCAGTCATGCCGCCTGACCTGGGAACCTAGGTTAATAAAAGCTGTTAATTCTGGTGATACTGTCCATAGAAAATATGAAAAAAGAACCAAATATAATCCTAAACAAGGTCCCTTGGGACGAGTAGTGATAAACTGCAGTAGCAGATAATCTGGTCCAAACGGTGTTAACAATCTCTAATGCAGTTCCTGCTGTTCCATGAGGAACAGCAGCAACATACAGTTTTGATATCCACACCCACAGAGCAATGTACATTTATAAAACAGTATACTCCCTGCTGAGATCAGGCTATAAACCAGCCAGACATTTAGCACTTTTACAGTTGCCCTTAGGAGATACTTTTAAATGTAGAGGAAACTATCTTTTTCATTACTTGAATCAAAACTGTTTACACCAAAGGCAGCAAAAAGCTGTTCATAGCAAGGAGTGGTTGCTAACACAGATGAGATAATTCAGGATAACTTCAGTTCTTAAGCAGTCAGTTTGATCTGTAAATTGAACTTAACTCAATTTAAGAAACAGTTTCTAAGGACAACTGCAAATGAAAAGAAACATTGCTTACATGCATTACAGGAATAAGTAAGTACTTGAGCCTGAAATATGAGGAGTTCGGTACCCAGTAGCATCAGTGAGAATTAAGGATGTTTAGCATTTTGTGGGAACAGGCCCTAGCCTCATTTAAAGCAAATGGAAATGGTTGTATTAATTTACACTAATACTGATGGTGGTGGTGTTGTACTTTATAGGTTCAAAAGCTCTTTGCAAATACTAATTGTGGAAACCTCCCAAGTTAGTTCTTGTAAGCTTTATTAAGTTAGCAGTCTCACAGAGAGTCTGAAACCTTGGTACATGCTAACCTCAGCGAGTGCCACTTAGGATTTAGAGTAGTGTCACTGATGCAGGATAAGAAATGTGTCTGGAGGCAGGGATTACTAAAGACTCTCTGAAGAACCCTGTCTCCTCGGTGACTTTCATTCCTTTCAGCACCAAAGAGGAAAAGGAGAAAAAAAAAAAAGAAAGAAAAACAAAAAGGCCCCAGAAAACTGCATCCCAGAGCATACTTTAATAGAGTGGTTTTATCTGTGAGATAAATGTTCCATAAGTAACTAAATCAAAAATCCCAACCATGCTACATCTCTGCTTTGTGAAAAGTTGTCAGACCCTTTTTCACTGTGTATGTAAAATAGGGGCAGTGACATTATTTTTTTCTATATGTATTGTGGATGAAAAGAGCTGAGTATAAGCTTTACAAGTATTGGTGTTCCTTGATAGATTATATCATTATTGTATTATTACTATATAGCTTTATTATCATCATTAACAGAGTGTTACAGGGATCATCTGAATGTCAGATTTAACACATAAAACCAATTACTTAGAAAACAGTATTATATTTTTTGAATTGGCCACATGCCTAAGAGGCTCTTTTTTCTCTGTTACAGCTGTATGAAAAGGTTGCTCTTTTCCTGACAAATTTAGGTAAGTGGTTTCATTCAATTACAAAATTGAATGATATCGTGCTGATTTTTTTGTCCCTATACTGTGACAGCACTCAAACTGTCTGTATAAATATGAAAAGTCCTGATTAATTTGAAATCTATAGGAATTAACCTGCAGTCCTTGGTTCTTGTTCCAACCCCTTTCCTTGTAAAAATTTAAACAAATTGTTACCACGAGGGCAAAAGCATAAGTTTTCAGAGAGACTGAGCACTCAAAACTCCCAGGTTTTGCAGAAACCTGGGAACAGGGGAATCACTTTTGGAAGCCAAATTTGTAGCTTGAAACTAAGGTACTTACCGACTCTCAAAGATATCCCTTTAGGAGGGGCAGTAGTTGGCAGGGAAAATAAGTAGGTGACTCATCTACTTTACCAACACCTGAACTCTAGGGGTGTTCTAAGTTTAAGTAATTTTTCAGGTCAGCCTTAAAGGTGATCTTTATGCTAGAGTAAGGATGACATGTTTATTTGGTTTTACAGTCAACATGTACAAGGGTAGCAATGGGCTATCACTCATCTATCTACAGCTCAGGCAGTCTCTGGAGATCCTGATCACGCTGGAAGATTGCAGTGGTTGGTGGCAGTTGGCAAGGACTCCTTCATGTCAAGAAGCCTGAAATGAGATGCTTGCTGAAGTCCTTGCTTGTGTATGAGAAGTTGTTTGAGGAGATTATTTTGAGCTTGTGGATTATTTGTGTACTTTGATGATGTTCAGTAACATATTTCGGACAAGGACTACAGATTTCCACCTCTGCTCAGAGGAAACAGCTGATTTTAGGTAGAGTCAGGGCTTTTCTACATCTGGAGGAAAGTCAGAGGTGATGTGTTCTAAGTGTGTCTGTGTAAGGTAGCATTTTATTCTGTTGTTTCTTCTTAGAGTGAGAGTCCTCATTTTTATGTTCTGAATGTAACGTGTTGCCATCCTGTATCCATGGAAAAGACACCTACTAGTTACAGTTAAAAAATATGACTTTCAAGTATGTGGTTTGCACAGGCTATGCACTTTTACTCCCTTTGACACACTGGGGACAGTAAGATATGGTCTAGAGACCTTGAAGCTTGATTGCTTTCTGCCAGTTTATCACCAAGGTAGGTCTGCCTCTTGTAGCCTCCCTCTGCAGAGAGCACTTCTGTTGAGGACTCAGTGGGTCAAGCTTTTCTGACCATGTTCAGCCTGTATTGTGTTATTTACTCTGGTGGCCTAAGTAGCTGATTTGGTTTGAATGATCTTTATCGGTGTAATGAGCTCAGACTGGAACTGGCAGCAAAGCTACATTCAGGATGTCCTTCTTCAGACTTTATATGACCTTTTTGGAGCTCATGTCCATGTTACTCCAGAGTTTTGCCTTTCTTTCTGATACGCATATGAGCAAAGCTTCAGCTGCAGCAGCCCTGTTAAAGTCAAACTTGGCCTTCCCACATACTGGCATCAAAAATCCACAACGCTTCATTTCTTTCTGCTTAGCTGAATATGTATGTACTGGCATGCACAGACTTGGGTTTCTTGACAGGCATTTCCAAATTACTAGAGCAGTCGTGAATTAACAGTCTATTTTACAGTTTTGTTGAGGCATCTACTTGAAATTTCCTCATGGGTAGGGTGGCTCCAATTAAAGAGCATCTAGTTTATCATTTTTGTGCCTGTACTTTAACAGAGATTCCTTTGGAAGTGCACATACAGGTACTACCGTTATGATACCCAGAACCGCCATAACTACCTCTACTTCTCCTCTGATTACTCCTGTTCACAGCAACGGATGACTAATAAATAGGCCTGTGCCAACTGGAAAGCAGTTGCAGGACATGGTGCAGGTGTGTTGGTGTAGTAGATGTTTTGTTAACTCCTGTCCTGATTACTCTTTAGATGAAGATTAAGGGCCAAGCTGAAGACATATGTCTTCCCCTTTCCCATTTGCCTTACCCATCCATTGCAAAGTATTTTTTCTCTGTTTTCTGTGAGGAGGTACCTGGGACAAGGAAAGTGGCGCTCTGATGATACCTGTAGAGTCCTTAGGTGCCAGCATGGTGGACACATCCATGAAACAGAGCCACAACAAGGATTTACTTCAGTTCAGAGTGACATCTCTAACAAAAAGGAATTTACACAGCTTGTAGTGGTGTGCTTTCTGTGCGTCTCATCATGGTAGACTGCAGAGCAGGAAACGAAAGAAGAGTCTGAGTCTGTAAGAATATTCACATTATCTTGCAGTCCTCTGGGAACATACGTATCCAGATATCAGAACAGATTTCTAAGTCTTTACAAGCTAGCTTGCTGTGTGCTTTTTTTGGATATAATTTTTACTATCAGCTTATATATTGAAATCAGTGTGCTAATTTACAAACATGTTGCCAGCTCAGACAGGTGCCTCCAGCCTTTGTGCCAAGTGTTAATCTGATTAAACCTCTCAAACTCTGCTCTCTTTCTTCACAGAGCAGCCTCGTACCGAATCTGAGTGGGAGAACAGCTTCACTCTGAAAATGTTTCTTTTTCAGTTTGTCAACCTAAACAGCTCTACATTTTATATAGCGTTCTTCCTTGGAAGGTAGGATTGATATCTTCATCAGAGGAGAAATAAAATTCTCTGTAATGAGACAAAATGGGACCATATTATCACACATCTTAAAATGCAAATTTCTTACTAGCAAAGTGAGGCAAACTACAGTTTTATTTTCCTTTCAAAAGCCCAGAAACAGACATGTGGTTTTCATTTCCTAACACCATACTGACTTAATGCTAACTCTTAACAATTTCATCACTGGGAACTGATGCCGCCCCCAATATATATATGTAGGTCACTTCACTCTCTCTTCATGTATGTAATTTGTACAGATAAGTAAGTAATACAACACTGTGTCTTTTTCTTTCTGAGTACTGAATACTTTACTGCTTTTATTATGAGATTTGAACTGTTAGCAGTGAATTAGGAGCTATCCAATGTTTTTTCTGCGCAAAATGAAATATGTATATATATATATATGTATGCCTCTTCCTGCAAGTTCTCTGAAAGCAAAAGAAAAGCCTTATGGTAGAGATGGATTATTGGGAAGTTCTGGGAGCAATTCCAAGAGGAAACATGGGAGAATAGTAAGAAAATTATGTTTTCCTAGAGAAAACTAACTGACATAAGCAGTTTTATTCAGATTTTCTCTCTGCTCTGTGTATGCTGAACATCAGACAGCACAGTACTTGGTATTCACTTAAAACTGGAAGTAAAAATACACTTAGCCCTTCATGTGAATTATTCCAGGAATCCCTAAATCTTTTTATTGTGCTACATCTTTTATAGTTAATCATGCTAAGGTGACATTAGATTAAAACAACAGTGTGAGCTTTTTTCTACTGCTGTGAACAGACTGCTCATACAACATCACTGATATGAATTTGTGTTAAAGATTTACAGGACACCCTGGTGCCTACCTAAGGCTGATAAACCGGTGGAGACTGGAAGAGGTGGGTGCTTGCTCTTGTGCTGCTGAAACAAGCTACACCTTGATTTATCTGCTGCCCACAGATGCAGTAAATGCAAGCAGAGGCAGACACATAACTCTGGCTAGGTATTTTTAAGTGTGCTATTGGGTTTTCAGTTGCTTTTGAACTGCACACTACTGACACTCTACCATCTGCTACAAAAACATCAGTATATTGATATATATGCCCGTTCAACGCTAGCATTTTCAGTCTGTGAACAAACTTCCTAAAAGAGCTACTGGCATAATGTTGGACGTCTACAAAACCAGATGAAATTGGAGAGGAGTGAGGGATTGGTTTTGCAAGTCAAGTACCAATCCCGCTTTTTTGGCAAATACGTTCAGAATTCAAAAACCAGTTATTAGAGGTGAACAGCAGCAGTTTCTGTATCAGTCATGTAGCCTTCAGTGCTGCTGTTTGCGCAGTCAAATCTTGTGGTTTCTTTCCTGCTTTGCAGATGAATAATGGAAACAACTTCACAAATACATGACAAATGGCAAGTGGAAAATGCAGGTCTTTACATTGCCAACATGAATTTACAAACACTTCCAAATATCTAAATATTTTCATTAATGCAGGTCATCCAAACATTAGCAAAAAAAATGAGTAATTTGAAAAAGCTGTCCTAATTTTGAAGTAGTAAATTCTGTACATTCACAGAAAAAGTGATAAATGAGCAGACAGACTGAACATCCCTCCAAAGTCTGAGAGGGACCAAGTTGACCTAACAGCTTGCTGCTGCAAAAAGAGGACAGTTCTGCTCTTCCTCTGATCCTTCCCCCAGAAGTTCGCTCCTTACTCTTCCTCTGCACTGGCTCTGGTGTTTGTCCAACCTTGTGAGGAGCCTATTCAGTTCCCTGTATCAGCAGGAAACTTCCTTTTTCGAGTTAAATCATTCTTCTGATGAGTTTCTGGGCTGTATCACCTCACAGAGGGATCAGAGAACAGGGGAAGAATGTCACTTCCAGGAGCAAATAGGGGAGGAAGGAGGAATCAAGCTTGGGAGTAAAGTGCAGCAGTGAGATGTTGTGGGTTGGGTCAATTGCTGGTGGAACCTGTCATTAGTAGTCCTTACTATTTTGCCTTTGTCAGAGTGAAAAATAATGTCTAATAAAAGAAATGTCTAGTAAAAAAGTCTCAACTTTATCAACCATATCTATGCAAGGTCTTATTAGGAACAGACTTTAGCATATCATACCTAGATATCCCTACAACAGCTGTCTCTTCACTTGTTGGATGAAGACAAGTGCAAGACATTTAAATAACATGATATAACCCGGTCGAGTGTCCCTGGGTATATTCAGGCTACCATGTACATAGCGCATTAGTAGTGTTATGGCTGTAACATCACTGCTACTTCATTAGTACTTCACCTACCTTTCTTAGGCTATATTTGCTTGTGTGACTGATTCCTAAAAATAGAACGATGATGATTTAATAATAATGCTAGTTAAGTTAGTTAAAAACATCTCTCTGCTACCCTGTTAATCTAAAGAGAAGCTAAATGAGGTCTACACAAACCTCAGCAGGGACCCTGACACTCAGGACTGTATAATGCATATGTATTAGAAATTCATATTGCGTTTTGTTACAGGTCATAACTAACATGAGGTTTTTCTCCCTAAAAATTAAAGAGAAATAGTTCCAGTTCTATGACAGTAATCTGTTTCACTTATCCATAATACCCAGGATTTAACAATACAGCTTGGACTTCACTGTTTGGATCTGCAAAGTCAATTTTACAAAATACTGTTTGAGGGCAGAAAGTTTGGGGCACTTTTCTGTTTCTTCTTTGTGGTATCACCTAAATTTGTACTAGCTGAGCATCTCTCCCCAGACTGGCACAACTTCTTCAAGGCCTAGAGCCATGGCTAAAGCAAGTAAGCACTCAGCCAGAGACACTGAGAACTGCTGTTTGACAGTTAGAGATTTTCAGTTTTTCAAGAAGAGAATAGCTTTGAGGAGTCCGCTTAGTCATATACATTAAATACTCAATAAACAGTATCAGGACTATCTCCTAGGCATAAACTCTTTGCATGTGCAGCCAGGAGGAATTTTCTCTTCATTTTTTGACTTTAGGCATAGTCAGACTCCCTAAAAACTATTGTAATTATTGGAGAAACTCGGTAGGTTTTGCCTCTGTCCTACCCACAGTTGCACAACATATTAGCAATATTAGTGTGAAAACTGCACTTGTTTTAACTGATTCTGACTCCTGCAGATTAGATGATAGGCTTAAAGGGCTCATAGTATGATACAGTTTCATATGCTCCCATGAGTTTATATTTTAAAAAAATTAAAGAGAACAGCATTTAATTTCCTTTAAGTAAATTATCTAATATCAATTTATGCTCTTTAAGAAATGCTTGAAACTGAGCATTATTTCTATTTAACCTTTTGTTTCTTTTTTTTTCTTTTCTGTAGTGCCACCCTAGTGGATGCCTTATTGATCTCTGTATGCAAATGGGTATTATAATGGTGCTAAAGCAGACCTGGAATAATTTCATGGAACTGGGCTACCCGTAAGTAAACATAATGCCTTTGCTTTTGTAGGTCACAGAAGAAT
The DNA here is from genome assembly GCA_013399475.1 of Chauna torquata. Classification (NCBI taxonomy): domain Eukaryota; kingdom Metazoa; phylum Chordata; class Aves; order Anseriformes; family Anhimidae; genus Chauna; species Chauna torquata. The sequence goes on along the minus strand of VXAL01018011.1, from coordinate 39,726 downwards.
ACTAAGTTTATTGTTTCTTTATGACCAGTTACATGAAAGTAAGGTACAGTAGCCATTACAATAGAAAACCTCCCCTAAGATGGAGAGCTCTTAAGTTAGATTTCCAGACATGTAGAGAGAGCTATTTTTGTTTTTTTTACATTGGACATAGTTTGCAAAAATGAAAGTGATATTAACAAGTAAATAATATGTGGGAAGTAACTGATTCCATTAAACTGAATTCCCTGTTTTAAAATTCCTTAAAAATATCTGTAGGACCACTGTATTCCTTGCACAGGATATATTATATGTATCATTTTTTATCTATACCAGGAAGTTCTAAATTGGATTTCTCCTTGCTGGGTGATAAAAGATGCCTGAAAGGGCAGGTATGAGCTGGAAAAAATGCACTGCCAGCATTTTCACTCTCAGAGATAGAAAAATGTACTAACTGGTATGTAGACAAATTCTCTGGTGATCTGGGTATTGTGGAGCTGTGCCCTAGCTAAAAAGGTTGACCATTATTCATTTCCTATTGGTTCATTTCTTATTGATTAGTATTTAATGAGCATGATTAATAGAGACAGTTGCTGCTAGAGACAGTGTGGCAGGTCATCAAGGGAAATTAGCAAGTGTGAAAACATAAAAGAGAATTGACATTGTCAGAAAGTTTGCCCTTGCAAAGTTCTGCAGTTTGGAGGATTTGCTTCGCTGCAGGATCCGCAGCAGAGCTAGTGCAGAGGTCAGTCCCTGAAATGCAGAATGTGTCGCAGCAGTGATTTCAGGCAGCCTCAGCACTGATCACATCCAGCAGTAATGAGAACGGAGTAAATGATTTAAATGCACGGAGTAATGGGCAATCAAGGTATTCAACATTCACTATTCGTCTTTCTTTGCGGGTTGGCGCCTAGGGCTGCTCACCAGGATTTTGCAGCTCTTAGGGCTGGAGGAATTAGCTGGAGTGGGGAGGCGGGAACAGCAGCAGCAACATTGATCCCTCTCTTTCCACTCCTGCCTCTTTTGTCAGTTTTCATTAGATCTTTCTGCTACCTATTAATAGGGATTTTGAAACCTAATAATGATCATTGAAGAGGGTTAAAGAAGGTGACAGAAGTAGATAGGAGGAGGTTGTTTAAGAACAAGTGCTTTAATAGGGATTAACTGCTTTAGGAAAAGTCAAGTCTCTTCGCTTTAGAGTCACAGCACAAACCACACAGTCACAACAATGTGAGAAGCTTGAACTCATTCTGTTGGGAGATATATTTGCTCTCCAGACCTTTCACACCACCTCTCTAGCCCTGAAATGCTGCAGGCAAGCACATTTCCTTTTTGTATGAAAAAACACTGCCATTTCTACTAAGAGTATGATTGGAGCCAACAGCACATGGATGTCCAGAGGATTTGGAGGCAACCCTGTAGTCTAGAACATCACTGCCCTTCCATGCATGTGCTGGTTACTGCCCGCCAAGTCCCAGGCAGCGCCAGCACTGTGCCACTCCAAAGCTGATAGTGGGGAATATTTTCCCATAAGATAGCCCTAGGAGAGGAGCCACAGCAGCCTGTTTTGGAGAGTGCTTTTTTGCATCGTTTCAGAGTGGCAGCCCAGCCCTGGTGTGTGCTCCTGCAGGGACTGTGAAGGCATGCAGCGGGAGTCAGAAGTGCTGCCCAGGGCTCCAGGTGTTCTTTAGCAACAGGAAGCCCAGTGCCTGCCATCGCATCTTGCACTGATATGTGTGACGTTGGCTTGTGTTTTGAAATTTCTGCCTGAAATTTAAAAACTAGGTTTGAAAGGTATCAAAGAGAGGTCCTAAGGTCTGTGCGCTAGAGCCATTATTGTTTCATGGTTACATGTGTTCATGCAGATGCTGGGATGTCGGTGTGGTGCTTCTGCTTCATACAAACACCACCTCGAGACATTTAGAAGTATGTACCATTTCTCCTCTCCTGCACTGTATCTACATTTGCAATACCTAGGAAACAAAGTATAAATTATTGCTTCATTTGGAGGCAGGAAACTGCAATTTCGAGTTGATTTTATTCGTGGAAGAAGAACACATATCAATATTAAAACCTCATTACATTACATTGCTCATATTTTGCTCAAATATAAATCAGAAAAAGGCATCTCTGAATTTTACTGTCAGTCTTCAATATTAGTATCACTGGTTATGGGTTTCTGCTCTCACAGAGGAGGAAATTAACTGAGATCCCTCTGAGTATAGGTCTCCCACACACCTCATCCCTCAATTTGCCTTCTTTGCAGGAATTCAGTTCTCAGCCCTCTCACCTTCTCGTAGTCAGGACAGGAGAGGTAAAGCCCCATAATCATCAGTCACAAGCATATCTCATTCACAGGAAAGGACTTTTTAGCCTATTTACACATTGGTGACTGGCTGCAAGCTGCAAAAAATAAGTTGATGTTTTCTTGTACTTCGAAATTTTGACACAAAGTCCATGCTTGTACTTATATTTGCAATTTTTCTCTTGTACTTGTAAATTCTAAGTTTCAGTGCCCTTTATTCAGTTGCACCTCCACTTCTTTAAGGAAGACAGAAAAAGCTATAACTCCTCTACTAAATGGTGTACATGGAAAAATTGTCTCCAGGTTTTAAGAAAAGACGTGATTGGCCAAGCCCTTACCTAAATCCAATGGCCACTTGCCTACCATTCACAGAGAGACCAGGCCAGGCCACTGTGAAGACAAGAAGCTAAGCATAGTGCAAGGAAATGATTGAATTATTTGGCTGAGTCAGCACCTTCTACCTTGCTGAGATGAAGGGGCCCACGACAGCTTTAGAGAAAAGCAGTCATATGTTGTTTTGCTTTCTATGCTAGCTGTGGCTTATGTCCTTTGTTGGCCAAACGAGTGCAATTCCTTGACCTGGAGAGGCAACAGTGTTTATTTCAGATGTGGGCACTTGTTTCCATTCTGGCTCGGTGCCTCCCATGCTGCCCCCATACATGCTTTTCTTCAGGAACAGCTTGTTTCCTCTGAAGTCCAGTTCAGTTTCCTGTCTTTGTGAGGTGGAGAGTTCTCTTATGTCCGCCGTTGATCTCTTGGTCACCACGTGTTGTCAGTAGTCCACACACATCTTTCTGCCCTTCGTTTCTCTGAATGTTTGGCTGTAGACAATATAATTCCATTCAAGGTTGCTTCTTCCCTTCCAGGAACACTCGGGGACTGTCACCCCTGTGTAGTGCAGAGCTGTGCAGAGATGCTGGCTTGCACACATGAAGGCATCAAGCAGCAATAACACTCTGGTTACTGGTTTCTCATTTAGAGCTTAACTATCTCCACACAACATTGCATTCTGCCTTATAAACAGACCCTGAAGTGATTTGCCATTTTGTGTAGGCAAAAATAAGATAAATAAGTAACAGAAAGATATCAAAGTCCCGTTTTCATTTTAACAACATCTCGGCCTGAATAACAGCCCACCAGCCTTATCCGTTTTTGTACCTATTGCACTGTGTCATCAGCCATGTGTATTACTAATGCTATATTTTCCTGTGCATTGGAAAATTCATTTTGAAGGTATAGTGCTCACACTTAGTCTCTTCCAGTTTAGTGATGAATAGCAAGTAACATTCTTTACTTTGTCTCTTTAATTTATTTGAATATGTAGGCTAATTCAAAACTGGTGGACCAGGAGAAAACTGCGGCAAGAGTATGGCACACAGAGAAAAACAAGCTTCCCACAGTGGGAAAAGGACTACAATCTGCAGCCTATGAATGCTTATGGACTCTTTGATGAATACTTAGAAATGAGTATGGCACTGATCTTAGTTCTCTCTCTTTCACTAGATTTTAATGTTACTGATTTTTGTTGATGTGGGCTGCTGTACTCTTTTAACTATTGCTGTATGAAGCTAAAGAGGCTGCAAAAATGGTTCTCATTCTCACAAATCAGGTGAGGAATGGGAGTGAGTTTCTAAGAACCAAACCAAATCAATGTAGCTAACCACTCAGCTGCTGGTTTGCTAACCCCACATTTATGAAACACTTCTGATTCCGGCTTTGTATGGTGATGGTTGTTTTCCAAATAGCAGCCCATCTCTTCACCTGTCTATGTTTCTCAAGAACTTTGCTGGCTTTTGCACAAGGAAGTTCCCTTGGGCTTTTATTTTAAACTGTGTTGAACAGACCTGCATGCTTGTTTATGTTTGAAATTCACCATCATTTATTGGCTCACATTTACAAAGTAGCTTGCTGTCAAAAGGTATTGCTTTATCCAAAGGAAAGGAGAGGATAAGCGCTGTAACAAATGTTAAAGAACAAAACACTTTTGCCCTATGAGACTGAACTGTGTATATCATGAAAGCTTTTTTTCTTTTCTCCTTCACACAATTCTTTTCAAATTAATGACAAATTTGGGAGTCTGAAGACCTGCATAACTTACATAAGGTTTCAAACTGCTGCCCACCTGTGCTGTAAGTCCCAGTCTTTGCAAATATTGAGAGATCGTGGTTGATCCTGGAGTAAAAATGCCAATTTCTAAAAGCACAGTTTGTCTACCTCCAAGCTTCTCTCCAAATTACAAAATCTAGGTCTTGCAGTCCTTCCTAGGGATAGATGTGCGTTTGTTCCTGGTCATCCTCTCTCTGAACTTCTGGCAAGGAAGTTCTGCACAATAATCACTAGATTATTGTATGGCACAGCATGATAAGGAACGTTTGTATGTGTGATACTTCATTATCATAGACCTTGTAATTAGAGTTCAACAGCTATACTGTGACCTTTCCTTTTCTTTCCTAGTTCTTCAGTTTGGATTCACAACCATTTTTGTGGCAGCTTTTCCCCTGGCACCACTTCTGGCCTTACTTAACAATATTATTGAAATTCGGCTTGATGCATACAAATTTGTTACCCAATGGAGAAGACCTTTAGCTTCAAGAGCCAAAGATATAGGTGAGTTCTTTGTTATGTGTGTGTGTTATTTTTAGAGCAAAATATTGACCTCTTCAAGTAAGAGTGGATTAAGGAATTTTCAGTCATCTTCCGCATTAACAGCATACAATTTGACTGTTCCAAAAAGCTCCAAACATCTGATGCCAGTCTATTTATGCAATTAATAATTTACATTGGAAAAGTTTCTTTTAATGATTTTCTGAGTGACTTAACAGCCAAGATGTTTTAATGAAGTGATCAGTACTCTCTGCAGGTTTTTTCTTGTGGCAGACACACTGTGTGAACACATGCCACTACTGAGTTTGAATATAATAACCAAGAAGAGCAGCAGATACATCAGTCACATTAAAGCAGCCACCATTTGATAAGGGTACTGTGTATTTTCAATTTGCCTGGCCAAAAACAAGCCCCCCTATGACTCAGTGGCTATGTCCACTAGGTCCCTAGGTACATGAGATGGGATGGGTCTAGATCCCAAGAGACAACTTGTTGTCAGTGAGAAATGCCTACATCGCGGAACATGGGGTTCACATAACTTTGAGGTCACTCGGCCACACACTGCTGCAAGGGCTCTCCGGACACATATTGATTATAAATCTCCTCCATCCTTGCAGTGTGCAAAAGCAGAACACTTACAGGAAGGACACTGTGAAACAAACTTACCCACCCAGTGCTGAATCTCTGGTGTCTTCAGAGGGGTAAATAAGATACCTCACTGCCCATCTGCACTGCAAAAAAAGAGTAGCCCTCACCATGAAATAGCAGAATCCCAGCATGTAGAGCCAGAACTATGTAGAGCAATCTAAGAGCAGAAAGCTCTCAGTCAAAAAAGTAGTCTTTTGAAAGTAGTCACATCTATGTCTGAGTAAAGCCTTGTGTGTGAACAGTGTGGCTGTATGAGGAGTTCAGGTACAAGCCCAGACATCAGCCAGTACACAGCATACACAGCTGACAATTTCTGAAAAGACAGTTATATATTTTAAAGAATAAAAGCATAGAAAAACATGTTTGTTTGTTTGTTTCAGGCAGATTCAGGTATTATTTCTCAAAATGAGTTGCGTTTGAACCCCTATTCAGAAAAGTTTTTAGGGCTAGCATGATGCCTCATTAAAATCAATGAGTATGTCTAACCTGCCTTTGGTTTATTTCTCACTGATGATCAGAGTTGCTGTGTGTCTGTACCACAAGATCTGTCAGACAGTTAAAATTGGGCCCAAAATCTCGGGTGATGCCTGGGGCCATTGTATAGCATTAGCATGCCATGAAGACTTGCATGCAGAGAGGTATGTGCTGACCAGCCGTACACAAGTTTCATACAAGGCCTCTGTGGCCTGCAGGTCATGGATTACAAATATTCATGGCAGACACACTGTGTGAACACATGCCGCTGCAGACCCTCCTCAAAGGCTAGATAGTCATCATCATAAGCAAGGAAGTTCACCACATTTCTTAAAACTGTCCACATGGTTATAGGGTTTGCTGGAGCCAAACCTTCATGAGCATATTTACTGGCTTCACTTGAGATACTTTGCAGGATAAACAAAATTCCCACCCATTGGGAACATAAGTCTGGTCCGCTGAGGTCCTGCTGTTCAGTAAGAAAAATAATTTTTATTCAATGACTCTGATAGAAACTACATAAAAAGGCTTTTGGTGGTGGGACAACTGCTTCAGATCATGCAGTGTTTAAAGTATTTTGGTCCTTGTTTTTCCTGGAGCTAACATACTATCCTTATTATACAGGAATCTGGTATGGGATTCTGGAAGGCATTGGAATTCTTTCTGTTATCACAAATGCATTTGTTATAGCTGTGACATCAGATTTCATCCCTCGACTTGTTTATGCTTACAAATATGGACCTTGTGCAGGCCAAGGAGAAGCTGGACAAAAGTAAGCTTTTCTTTGGGAAAACAGTTGTGCATGAAAATCTTTTACTGCTTGAATAGATGCAACAGTACTGTTTGAGTATGTACTGATTCCACTAATCCAAATTTATTGCTTGTGCTTAGGTAACAGATATCAGCCATAGATATTGATTCTTTGTATATTCATAGAGTGGCTTGCTGAGTGACTATAATCTGTGAAGTTTATTCAAGGAAAACATGCCAGAAGTGTTACAGAAACTTGGCATGTCTAATAGTATGCTGTATAAGCTGCATTTCCTAGCTGGTGTACATGGATATAGTCCTCTTTTCATTCTGAAGCTATGCAGATATCTATTAGTTACGGATTTAATCAGCATTTTAAACTTATTCATTAAGCTGTATTTCCTGTATTCAGTATGCATTGTTCCAAAAAGTAGTGTCTAACAAGATGAAGCAATTCCCAACTAATAAATCAAGATATACTTACAGAGGAAAGTAATTTGTTTTTCTTCTAAAACTAGAGTCCTTAGATTACATCTTTCAGGAGACATTTGTGAACTGAACTCCTGCTGCCGAAGTGGATTTTCTTTCAGTGTTGGTAAACACTGAGGTTACATTAGTGTGTGCACACTACCAGCAAATATGAGCATAGATGCCGCATGGCAACTTGTAAAATCTAGACTGTTGGACGGGGCGAAGGTCACTGAATCCAGCTCAACACAAATGGACACAGTTTGCAAATGATCTGGCAGCTCTGTTAGTAAGAACCTGCTGTTCAAAGAAACACAAGTTAAACAGGACACAGAATTACAGAGCTTACGTTCTGCTATTGAACATACGGCAGACTGATTTTTCTTCCTTGCTGTAGAAAGTGGGTTCTTCTGTTGCTGCTTTTTTGCCATCTTTTGGTTGTCAATACTGTTTAATCATACTGATGGAAGAAGAGGAGCTGTTGTGGCAGTTCCTGATTAGCAATGCTGCTAACTTGCTGTCCTAGGAGGAGTTTGACAATTTAGTAGGTGCCTGGGGAAACGTTCCGTTTATTTTCATGAAGAGTTAAAGTCTCTTTGCTGGTAAAGTGTTTGGTCTGGTGCCAGTTATTGCTGAGCATGTGCCTCTGCTTGTGCTATGACAAAGATCCATAGGACATTGAGCACTGTCAGCAATTTTCCTTGCTACTGATTTTCTCTGAGCCACTGTGCATAAAAAAAACAATGCCTTTGGAAATATGATTTTTGTAAAGAATCAAATGACTCACTGGTTTTGAAACTAGTTCCACTTATGGGAAGTAGCCTGGCTCACAGAGGAAGCTTTTGACTTTTTACAAACCTCTTGTACAATGTTTTCATACCTTTGCTTCTTTTCTGAGTGAATTTCTCAGTTGAAACCATCAGATATTAATCCTGTGGAGGAGCCAGCTTGGATAAAAACTATTTATGTCATCATTCTGGATATTGCTATTCATAACTGCTGTTACAAAAGCAGGAAGCTATTAAAAAATCCACAGGAATATTCAATTTTATCAAATTAAGGAGTCAAGAATACCTACTGTTAACTAACTTACATGAGAGAGGTTCTCTTTTCTTTCCCAAAACATCTGTAGGTATTAGATCCATGTAACACCCAGTGATACTAGAAAAATACTGAGATTAAATTAAGTTCCAAATCCAATCAGTATGGAGGTTTTGAGTCAAAGCTAGATGGTACTTAAATTTAATTTCTCAAAGATTTTAAAATCTATAGTTAAAAAAAAAAAGTCAACTCCAACTGTATAGAAAATGATATAATGGAGAATACCTTACAGCTTTGTGAACCTCTGGCAAAACAACCGGAAATAATAACTCAGATTTTAGCTTTCCGGTTTAGCACTGCTGAATTTTAGTGATAACAGTACTAGACCAAGTCCACCAGATCATGCCAAAGTGGATTTTTAAAGATCTGTGTAGATCCCCAAGACTGTTGGATACCTGTAGCAGTTCTTGGCAGGACAAAATTGATTTTCAAATATTCTTTTAAAAGTAGTTTTTCACACCTCAGTTGCCTGACCTAGAATTCCTCATTTCAGATACTTGTCTAAATAACTGTAGAATTGTTCTTGAAATCAAAGCACTATTATAGCAGATCTGGTTCAATGGAGGTATAAGAATTGCGTTCTCTTGCTGTCTTAAAACATCCCTGTGGGTCAGAACTGCCTAGCAAAACTGTACCAGCAGGGGTATTTAGAAGCCATGCTTATGGTAGCTAAGTTTGTTCATTGATTACAGCTTTTTGAGAGAACTGTGTTTTGTGCAGTAATTACTCTCATCTTTTGGGTTCTAATGCAGTATTTAAAGACAGTGTGCAGTACATCATGCAGAACAGTTTCGTGGATGGCTAAGATTGTACTTGACCTCGTGCTGTGTTGCAATATATGTTTTAAACATCTTTCTGATTAGCTCAGTTCAGCATATATGTTAGGAGAATGGAGATAGGTTGGTTCAATCCTTCCTTCTTCCTGACTCAAAATCTGGCAGCCTTGTATAATTCTGTCAATGGTATCTAAGTTTTAGATTTGAAGATGATTTGGGTCAAAGACATCAAGAACAGTGGGACAGCACTGAAAACAGATGGCCATGATGGTGATGTGGCTGGTTATTCCAGGTTTTGCTAGCTGCAGTCTTTTCTTCTCAGTTGATTGGAGAATTTAACACTTTCTCAGCCTCACTGCTCTGCAGCACACTGAGCAGTGTGCGTAGACTTACCTGTGCTTGAGCAGTGCAGAGTGAAAAGCACAATACATGTGCCATATCTCTCCTCAGTATTGTTAATAACAAATCTGAGCCTCCTCGTGACTCTTATAGCCCTTTGTCAGTCAACTGTGTCCTACTCAGTGTTCTGCAAACTCTGCCTAACCCTCCCAGTGCTCATGCTCAGCCACCCTGGGATTTTTTAATACTGAGTTCCTCTGATTAACTGGACATTTTGTAAAAAGAAAAAAAAAAGTTTTATTTCCCTTAGGTGGTATAGGTGTATTGCCTTTCCATTTAGTTTAATGTCCCTTTGTGCTTGTACCATGAGGGTGACAGTGGGAGTATTCTAATTATCTTCCTAGTCCCACTCATTATTTTCCCTACCTCTCTTCTTTTTGAAGGTAACCAGTCCCAGTCTTCTCCATTATCTTCTCCAATAAAAATCTATCACTGCTTCACTTTTCCTGTGTTTCTTTGGATTTTTTCCCCTCTAGGTGTATGGTTGGCTATGTTAATGCCAGTTTATCAGTATTTCTGGTGTCTGATTTTGAAAACCGTTCAGAGCCTGCATCAAATGGAAGTGAATTCTCTGGTTCACCATTAAAATATTGCAGGTAAGTATCTGATCAAAATACGTCTCTGCTTTAAGACATTTCAAGGGAGAAACATCATGATAGATTTGGGGTTGGAACTGATTTTCAGAACTTAAAAAACATTAATGGAAAAAATTAAATGTGCTATTCAAGGACACACTTGCAGTACTTCTTGGTTGTTATTCTCATGATTCCTTCCTTAGGAGAAGGATTTCTTCCTTCAGGAGAAGCTGAAAAGTGGATATCAGGCAGGTATTCCTAATACAGGATCTGTATGGTGTCATGGCTTAAATCAGATGCAAGCATCATGGAGAAATATGGTATCAAAGGGCCAATAAGGGGTGACTGATTACTTCATATCAGTGAGATGAAACTGTAATCAGATTTTATCATGACCTGTACACAAGGAAGCCATAAGGTTGCATAGAAGTGACCTCATTGAGTTATTTCACAGATCTGTCTGGTATAAACAGGGTTTGTCCTAAGCCACCTTTATGAAACATCTATTCTAGTATTTCCTAACTGCTGAATGGTTAATATGTTTATGTCATTGCTTATGGGTGTAATTATTAGTAATAATCATATGCTTCTGGTTTGAATCAGAATAAAATGAGCAGTCAATCATCTTTGTGTCTTTGTCATTAGCCAGCAGATTGGGGAAATAGCAGACTGTAACTAGCCTTTGATGAGAGACTTGCAACTGATTAATTTTAATGGTCCAGAGAATCAAGGCCTTAAATGGAGTCTTAGGCAAAAATAGCAAATGACAAATACTGTTGCCATTTTTCTATGGCAATACTAGTTTACCAGCATGAGTCCTGGAAGCTGCAGATACAGGTAGCCCCAGTATTTTTCACTGTGAAAAAATTAAAATACACTTTCATGTGTGCCTCAGGAAAAAAAAGATACTCTGTGATACAGCAAAAGTCAATGATACGTTGTGATGTTTTGGCATTTTTATTACTAATAATAAGTTCAAGTGGTATAGCATAGTGAGCTGGGGGATTGACATTAGTGCTTTCATTTAAATAACTGATATTTAAGACTGTTGAAATTTATTTTGCAGAAAGAACATGCCAATGTTGAATCCATAGATAATATTTTCTGTGGAGCAGAGCTGCTTTCAGAATACTTCATTCCACATAGTTTGCCATGGCATCTTTTAATAATGTTTTTGGGTTCTGATCATTCTTCCCCCTCTTTAATTCCTTTCCTCCCCAGCTTCAAGCATGAGGTTGCTGCTACTTAAAGCCAGTCCTAGAAATCCCATCAATAAATGCAAAAGTTGTCCCCTTGATATCCCTCATATAGAACACTATTAAAATCGTTGCCATAAATCTCTAGAAGATAAATCTGTTCTTGGAGGGACACTGAACTGTTATATATATCTACCCTTGAAAGAAAGTGAGCATCTTACTTTCCTTAGCTGAGTTTATCAGCTACTTAACCCATCTGAATTCTGCTAAAACATCAGTCATTTTAATTGCATTTTAAGCCTGCTATTGATAGTGAGGTAAGGAAATATTATGTCCTGCTATAGTGTAGGCATTTTTCCAGGAAGGCAGTCTGTCTGAAAGAAAAGCATTGGCTATATTCAATTAACTTCTGCTCATCTAGAACCCAGATGATGCCATGCTATTCTGGTTGTTGATAAAAGGTTTCCGCATTTCTTCATGCATGGTGCCTGGTCCCTAACATAGAGACATACCCTGCTGACCTGGGACTTGGTCCAGGGGCTTCTGTTTTCAGGATGCTTAGGATATTGTAAGACATCCTAACCTATGAAGTCAGAGTACCATTTGCAGAAGGGCAGATCATTTCGGTTTTAAGAACTTGCACTAGAGATGACGCAATTTGATAGAGGTTTGTTGCTGACTTAGACATCAAGACACAGTTTATTTCACTTTGTGTAGCACCCTCCGCAATCCAAGAAGGTGAACCTTCGGGGAGAAATGTATATTATCTTTCATTGAGATGAAATAACCATTTATTTCTTTTGTTCATCTGAGTTTTCTTTAGTTTCTTAAAACTAACTTAGAGATCAAGCTTAAGTGTATTATTTACTGTGTGATTTTCAATATTTTTTATAATGAGTTTTCTGTCCCATGTAGGAAACAAATTAAGGAGAATACAATCCTTCCACTACTTTTAAATTGTTTCTGCAATAGTATTTTGGAGTTATCATATTGCTAACAGAAATTGGCTCCAGAATATGTGGCTTTTCCTGATTCATGTTTTCTTAATGTAGTTTTGGAGTCTTCTTGGATCCAGCTTTTGCAATAGACATCTCTAGTTACTTTACAGAGACCTGAAGTCTTTCTTACACAGCCCTTAACCTGCTGGGACATCAAGAGGTGCAGTTCTGGCTCCACTAAAGTCAGGGTCAGTTCCTATGGACTTCAGGTGTCTGGGCTTCAACCAGAAACTTCGGAAGAGCTACTCATGCTTTATACCAGGGCTAACTAACGGTCCAAAGGCCAGATGGAGACCTGGGGTGGTTTAGTATGGTCTTTCTGAATTCTGAGGGCTGTCAGAGTGACAAAACTGGGGACATTTATAGTTTTAAAATGAACTTGTAGTTGGGAAGAAAGCAGCCCTCAAAACAGCAGAACATCCCACCCTCCTCCACATTCTGAGAAGGTGCCTACAAGGCACACGTTGCACTTCCAAAGGAGCCACTGTAGGGTGAAACTGCTGGTGCCGAGCTCCCGACATGCTGTGTTTGCTTCAGCACTTTTGCTTCATGCAAGCGCTAGCCTGGTCCTTTGCACTGCATCTCCATTAGCAGCTGGAGCATGAGGTGCACTCCTGAGCGCATCTTCTGTTAGGTTCACCTTGAAGTAAACCCATTCGGATGCTCTGAGATGTGAACCAAAGTGTTGCAGTTGGAAGTGACTGGGAGATTTGATTCAAAAGCACACGCCTGATCTGAAATAAAACATTAGTCTAAGCCCAACCTAAGAAACAAGCAAATGTTTTGGTAACTTTTACAGTCTGAATCGAGATCATTTTGGTGCAGAAAATGCAACAATCAGGAGCAGCTATGTTTTGGTTTTGCTTCACAGGCAGCAGGGCAGGAGCTTACTAACTGCAATACTCTGCTTATCTTTCAGGTACAGGGACTACCGAGACCCTCCTCACTCCCCAGTGCCCTACGGCTACACACTGCAGTTCTGGCATGTCCTAGCAGCACGGCTGGCTTTCATTATTGTATTTGAGGTCAGTGACCATTCAGGTGATAAGTCTATAGAACAAAAACAACAAAATTAAGCAAATTTCCATTTGAAGCTTTTTCATTGGGCTGTTCCATGATGCCAGCTGTTGAGCTTCTCATGTTAGTTTCTGCTTTTCATATTGTGCTTTATATTCTTCTCTCTGTTTTTTGAACAGTCACAGGTATTTAGGTTTTAACAAGCTAGGGAATGTAGCAGTTTAAAACCTATGACATTGACGTGCAAAGTGGTGAAAGAAATGATGCTTTTATTTACTTTCTGAGTTTTGGCATTAGTATCCTGTTCAGGCTGGAAAGCTGTATGTGGACTAGTGGGTGAGTAAGGGGAGAAGGAACGTGATAAGAAAGGATGAAGTCAGAACAAGTGAAAAATGAAGATAGTTTAAGTTACAGTATTTATTCATTTAGCTTTTTTCTTTGTTTTAAATACCATTCATTTCCACAGAATGATTAGCATCACAAAGCTGATGTTGATAAAAAAGATTCAATACCTTTTTCATAGTATTAGTGCTTACTGTCAGAATCTCAGAAATCTTTAAAACAAACTAGAGAAAACCCAGCTTCACGTGACTGGTATTCCCATACTGATTTTGAAAAAGAGAGAGGGGAGGGTAGATAAATAAGCTGTGATCATTTACAAAACAAAATGCAGCTCATAAGGCCTGAATTTCAGGTGCCTGAATATTTCCTGTCAGAATCCAGGTGCTCAACATGAGCAGTTTGAGATGCCTTTTACACTGTGAAGAAGCCAAAGAGGGAACAAACAATTTTTAACCACTCTTTACTCAATCCTCTTCTCTGAAATCATAGCAACAGGGCTTCCAACACAGATATGGAAGCTGTAATCACCATAAATTATTGACATGCTGTTCATGAACACATATTGCATTTCTGACTCACATTACTGTGTAAATTCATTTTGAAATGAGCACTCAAAACACCTCTTTGGGTCACAGAACATCTGAGCTTTTGAGTTAGAAGAAAAGTGAAGGGGAAATATTTTCTAGATTATTTCTTGCCTAGGGCTGTCTTGGTGGCTCAGCAGAAGTCCAAGGTCTGCAGTGAATTCCCCCTGATTCTAGTTTTCAGCCCTTCCCAGATGAAGAGGGGATACAGCATCACAGGCTGGCATCTCTCCTTGCCCCATGCTGGGCTAATTGGAGACCAGTCCTATGTAGATTGGCTCTTCTGTGGTCTCTGCCACACTCAGGGAAATGTTAGAGGAAAGAAGGAAAGATTTGTCAGAGGCCTGGTGGACTTCAACTCTTTTTTTTTTTCCTGATCTGCCAGTACTGAGAGCCAAAAGGACAGAAAGAGTGGCCTTAGCAGGTCAGCCTAAGGATTTTTAAGATTGAAGAGAGCCTGGCTTTTTGACACACATAGGCACTTGGTATGTAGGTCGTTGGAGATCTTCAAGAGCCATCTGGACATGGTTCTGGGCAACCTGCTCTAGGAGTCCCAGCCTGAGCAGGGGGGTTGGACCAGATGACCTCCAGAGGTCCCTTCCAACCTCAACCATTCTGTGATTCTGTGGAAAGGCAGCATGGAATAAAGACAAAGGTAACTGCAGCAAGACAAATCAGTCCTGCTGAAGTCAGTGCTCAGCCAAATTTTCAGCCTGTTGTGGAACAGCTTTTTGGATCTGCCCAATGCTTGCACAAGAGAACTGACTTTGTTTTGCCCCAACCAAAGCCATAGGCTGGCTCATAGCTGTCTCCCTCAGCAGGGACCACTCCACTTATTGGCACTGCAAACAACTTCCTTAACTATCTCTATGAAATCATAAAGGTAATTGAAGCAGGAAAGTTACCTGTCTTTCACTATGGAAAACCCTAACAGGTGTATTGTGGTTGCTACAGCAGTTACAGTACTGGATTGCCCTAAGAAATAAGATATTCAAGGCAGGGTTTTTTCACAAATGAAGTAACTACCTCAGCTCAGACACCCTTTTGACACTGTGCTAACTAACTGGGTGTAGTTATTTTTGGCTATCTTAGACTCCCTCAAAAACAAAAACAAAAGTACTTCCTATCACTGTAAAAGGAATTATTTTCCAGGCTAAACTGACAGTTCAGTGACAATGCTAAGACTGAAGAAGCTTTTTTTTTTTTTTACAATTTAGCAGACAAACAGCAATTAAGGTATTGCAGGTTTTTTTTTTTTTTTCTCATTAGGGAAGAATACATGGGAAAATATGTTGTATTTTCTTTTCAGTGGCTTTCAAAGGAAGGGTTCTGGTTGGAGAAGTACCTTTATTTCTCCAGTCTAGAATGAGTGTTCTTGCTGAGATGGAGGACTTTTGTTTCTCAGCACCTCCTCTCAAGTGGAGTGTGTGAATCTCCTAGCTCCATCTTTGATCAAACAAAAGAGGACATTCGAGCAGTCAAACTCAATTAAGTCACCCATTAAACTCAAGCTTTGCTGTGGCGTGCCTAAAAAGTGAGGGACAGAGGATCACTTTGTGTTTAATTGCTAGGTGCAGTAAATAGCAATATGGCTTTGGATTAGAGATACAGATTATAAGAAAAAATGCTTTCTTTTGCATGGGTAACTTATTGCTCCCAATACTGATGCAAGAGTTTTCCAGCAACACGAAAGTATTATATCATTTGATCCTCCTCCTGCAGAGCAATCCACTAATACCAGTCCCTGCCCAGACAACCTTGCTGCAAAGACTGACTTCAGGGGTTGAACACACAGGTCATACAACAGTTTTGAGGCTTTGTTTGGCCTCAGCTGCTCTTGACCTTTGCTGAGATCCATAGTCCACTGACTTTGGCTGGAATTTTTGTGGGGGGAAATCATCATGATTTGGTTTCTTCAGAGTTAGTAATACATTTAGTTATAACACAGCATCTTTGTGTGAATTGGAAGGAAAGTACTTGTTTTCTTCCTAAGATTTTCATTCTTCAACCTTCTTTTCTTTTCACAGCACCTTGTCTTTTGTATAAAGCACCTGATTTCCTACTTAATCCCAGATCTCCCAAAAGATCTGAGAGATCGGATGAGGAGAGAAAAATACCTGATTCAGGAAATGATGTATGAAGCAGAGTTAGAACGTCTGCAGAAAGAACGGAAGGAAAGAAAGAAGAATGGAAAGTCTTATCACAATGAGTGGCCATGATGGGGTGAGGAAGAAACTGCTTAAAAGAAGATAGGAATTCTGTTTATAAAAAAATTCCTGGTTTTCTGCGGTGGAGAGTGCAGTGAAAGAGGAATAGTCAATCAGTGTTGTGCGCACTTAGCACATGTGTGCCCATGTTTAATGTGGTGCATACCGTGATAAGTCTTTTGAAATTAGGGGTCTTACAAGGCTTAGTCTTCTCTGGAGCTAATGTCAGCATGAGCAGAGCAGACCGGTGCTTAAGTCTCTGCAGTTTCCAGGAAGCTCCCAGGCATGACTTAAATTCAAGGCCCTGAACTTCAAAACAGTTATATATCTTACAGTGCTTTACAGAACCTAGTGATCTCACGGCTTCTCCTCATGAGCTAGCTGCTACTTCGTAACCAGTGACTGCACATTAGCACATGACAGTAGGTGTCCACCTGTGTGGCCACCACCTGCAGCACATGCATAGCAATGATGTCCTCTCCCATGGTGGACTAAGCTGTGTTAGCTTTCATTTACCATCAGTTAAGGTCACATATGTGGACTGCCTCCATAAGTCAAACAATATCTAAGTATTTTTTAGGAGGAGATGCTTGATCACGAGTCCAATCAACTGGTCTAACAATTCTGAAAAAATTTATGTGTGCAGAAGCGCTGGCAGATAGACAAGCATCCAAATGTGGCCAGAAGTGTCTAACTGTAGGGTCATCTATTTGGAAATGTTATTGTGAAAGGTTGGTAACAAGTTTTAAAGGTTTGAACAGTGTCTTTCCAGCTATAGGACTGTCTGCTCTCTGAAGGAAACAAATCAGGCTAGGACATCTTACCCAAAATTGCCCATGTAGTTGTATTGCAAGATCACACCTAGGCCACACCAGGAATTAGGGTGTATGATACACATAACAGCAGACAGTCTGTGTCTTAAAGACCTATCTGCCTAAGTAAAAAGAAAAAAAAAACACAGATGAACAAGGTCAGCAGAGCAAGAGAACACAGTCATCCAGAATCTTTGCTCTTGTAACTTTTTCTTTATTCCTCCTTCCAATATCTAAGAGGGAGAGGGGTGGGGAACAACCAGACTGTAGTAGCATGAAATGGCTTGAAATCCTTCATGCAGAGCAATTCTACACAGGCTGTAGAATTAGATTGGGCCAAAATTGGCCACTGGCTATATCCTTTTGCATATCATTTAGCGTTAAGAAATTAAAGAATTTGCAGACCTTTAGTCCAAAATAATAGAATTGTAAGTCTGAAGACTGCAGAAGTGTTGGATGGAGCAACATGAATCAAAATGCTGTGTTGTGAAAGCTCTACTACCTCTTGTCTCAGAATGATAACACTGCAACTCTTGCAGAACATTCAGTGGCATAATCAGCCACAATATGAAGAAGGAGGTTCAAAAGCCAAGACTGTAAGAAGACAAGTGGAAGCAAACGTATGTCTTGGTGATGATACAGCTAGATACAAAGTACTGGAACTGGAACTGAACCCTCTTCCAAATAACTGGAGCTCCATAAACAGTATACTTTTCTCAGAAATATTAAGGAATAGTGAAATCATTAGTTTGAAGGGATTTAAGAGGGAGGAAAAATCAGCAAGTTGTTTCTACAAGTTCCTCTAGAAACCATTCAATAGAAGGTCTAGCATTTGCCCTTCTGGACAGACCACACAATGCAAGAGCCTATGGATGGATGCCTCCGACTCCACAAGACATCAGGACCACTTGCACCAAGACCACATATTGCCAAATTAGATATGTTAACTTCTTTCCACTGCAGGGTAGAACTGTGCTATTTCTATGGGGAGGAAAGTTTTAATAAAAGGTAGTATGGCTTGGTGGAAGAAAATGTTTGCTCCGTGATCTCTGTAGCCACTGCCTGCCTACACTTTGCTTCCTTCCAATAAGGAACCTCCTCCAGTAGTGACCATCATCCTACATGAAGAGGATAAATGGCACAGCAGCTCCCATTAGGTGCTCCTGGCGCAAGCCTGGAGTTCCCATGAGACGGCATAGCCACATAAGGAGTTGCAGGATGAATCTGTTCTCTATTGACTCAGTGCCAAAATGAGTGAGGAACACAACTAATGGTTATGGGGTGTATTCCTGCCTAATAAGCAAGTGGACTTGTTTGTTCATCTTTGCTTCAGCTTCCAGCAGCTGTGGACACAGCCCGTATGGGCAGTGCAGAAATGGGGATATTCTGTCTCTGTAAATAGGGGGTGGGCGTTAGGCAATGCCATTCTTTGGTACACAAATGCCAGATGGCTTGTTATTTACCATCCACCACCTACAGGCATATATTGCACTTGCAATCTGGATACTCTCAGGCAGGATCACTGTGCAAAATCACATTCAGACCAAATTCACATGAGCAATTGGATGAGATTGCATACCCTCTGTTTAATATCTGAAATAACAGATGACTAGCTTAGAAACTGTTTGCTAAGTAGTAAGAGTTGTGAGTCATGCATAAAATCAGTCTCACCCAAATGAGTGTGAACCTTTACAAACTCCTGCAGTAAAATAAAGCTTTGTCAGTGTAGATCTCAGTAACTTCCCAGAACTGAATTGAAATCTAATAGAATATACGCTGACTTCCACTCCGAAAGAATCACAGCAATAAAATGTGCCAAAACAAATAAAGTGCATCAAAAATACAATACATAATAATTGCTTTTGATACAAGTTTTTGACACAGCTACATTGTGATGCATTTTCATGACACTACCTTGCTGGAGGTTGTGTCCTGCTCTGTTCAGTCTGAGAACATGAGTTGGCTGTTTAACAAGCTTGTGCTGAGTACGATGCTGAAAGGGGCTCTGAACTCCCTGGCAGATCCTGAGTACATTTCTGTCACTTAATGTTGACCAGCCAACCCAGCGACGTTTCAGTGCTTCTGTTCTGCAGAATAGATTTCCCTTTACTCCTTCAAAGCTATATAGCGGAACATTCAGGAAAGGCAACACCTTTTTATTTCATTAATTAGGAAAATACAATACAAACAAAAGGCTAATAATAATAAATGGAATTTTAAATGGTCTCTAGATAGCAAATTTATGCCATTCCCTTCTTTCTGATCTGATGATGGGTTTTGTTTAAACCTCCGGGTGACGGTCCTATATGTTGTTTACTTATTCCAGCTCCACAAGAGCACTACCTTCAAAGGAATGAGAAAAAAATGCAACCTCAACGCATGCCACAGACATTTTCAATAGAAAGCAGGACAGCACACATCAAAGGATTTACTGTGAAATCATCTTGCATCAGCATACGATTGATCTCTGTAGACCACTCTTGACAGCAAGCATGTACTTCATGAGCAGTTACACGCCAGTTTTTAAAACCAAGGAAAAAATTGTATATTGGGACTGTTTTTCAGCCTGTTTGCTACTTTTTTTGCATTCTGTCCTGTGCTGGTTTTACAAATCTTAGAATACATGTAAATGAACAACCTGGATACTCTGACAAAAGAAAAAGAAAAAGCCTAAGTATCGAACATCATCTGTGTTCAAGCCACCAAATACTACAACTGAAACCCTGTTTACAAATCAGTTCTTTCTTTATTTTAAATCTTTCCGAGGGGAGTTATGTTATTTACCATATATATAATATATATGTATAAAGTATATAGAGAGACTGTTTATTTGTAAATAGAAAAAATCCTATGGAGGAGAATGTCAAGNAAAAAGAAAAAGAAAAAGCCTAAGTATCGAACATCATCTGTGTTCAAGCCACCAAATACTACAACTGAAACCCTGTTTACAAATCAGTTCTTTCTTTATTTTAAATCTTTCCGAGGGGAGTTATGTTATTTACCATATATATAATATATATGTATAAAGTATATAGAGAGACTGTTTATTTGTAAATAGAAAAAATCCTATGGAGGAGAATGTCAAGTTCTCACACTTACTTAAAAAAAATCATCAACATAAAGCCATGTTTAATGCTTGTATAATGTGACGCAATAAACTTTAAAATAAGTTATGCATATGAAATATTTGTGATTTAGCATTCATGAGTTTTTTTCTGATTACCTTATTTGTCCAGAGAGCAAACAGCCCAGTTGAGTGGAAGCAAATGCAAACACAGACCAAAAAGGGCCAGGATCCATCACTACCTTCTCTCTGTGAATTCTTTGTGCATTTGCATAGTCAAATATTGTTCCTGTTGTGTTTTTAGTTCACTTTTTAATGTTCCCACTTGTTTTCTCTCTTGACCCTGCCGGATGCTGCATGTAGTTTGGACAGTGTGGAGTGTTCCCACTCCCATGGAATTAATATCGGCTTGGCCACCCTTCATTTCTTTGTTGGGTAAGCTTTCAGCTGGGAGAGATGAAAGATCAGGGTGCAGGAGTGTGATGGAGACCCTGAGAATTGTCATGCTGCTGTTACACGGGCAAGGCCCTGGCTCTGCATCCAACTAGCCAAGGACAGTATATAATCCCAGAGAAAATATTATTCAAAATTAATTGCTTTAATTAGTGATGTCAATTAAAGCAACAAGCATATACAAAAAAGTAAAGCAGGAAGAGTCACTTTTTAGCTCGGCAGCAATCATGGGAGGTTCGCTAACAAGAAAAGGGGTAGTTGCCAGGGTCATCGGCAAAGTTTAAGAATGTTTGTCTCAACCTCTTACAGCAAGGTATTTGCCCCAGTAAAAACTCATCTTGATGTGATTGCGGACCCACAGATATCATCTGGCCCAAACTTCCAGTTCATACCAAAATAAAAGTTAAATGACTGCTCAATGCTCAAATAGTGACTCCAAGTAACAACTTACGTGTTTTCTCTGTTTTAATAAACTATGTGAGTTCATAGTACTGGGAAAAAACTCCGTGACGCATTTTTTCTTAACTATGATAACTGGAAAGATTAGTCTTTACTCAACGAACAAAACAGGTAGAGGTCACAGGTCATCCAAGACAGTTTAAGGCAGTATCAATTACAGTGCAAACAGGGATCTCGGCACAGAGTGGTGCAACGAAGGCTGTACTGATGCCGTTTGATAAAACGGGGATCAGTCACCCTCCTGAGGAGCATGTTCAGATGGGAGTTCAGCATGTGGGTTGGGAGTGCTGTAGCCGTACCAGAAGGCACATAGGCCAAGGGCTTGTGACAGGCTTCTGTTCTGGCCATGGCTTACTATGCACCACTGAGCAGAGGCACACAGAGGGACACCAGTCCACTGTATTTTGGCTCTCTGCAGCAGAGTGGAGATATCAGCACTTACCCTTGATCAGATCTGTGGGCCGAAAGTACCTGGGAAGTACAAATTATTATACTCCAAGGCTCAAGAACTATTCTGCAGCACAAAATGCGGTATCAATTTCTGCCATGAAGACAAGGCACAAGGCTGGGTAGGCTGCACTTAACATCTGAGGTTTGGGAAGCATAGCCAGTTCATTCACTCAGTTGACTAGTTGTCTCAGAGAGACTAGGACAGTCCCAGAAAAAAGGCTCCTGTCCTGAATCCCAGAAGACTTTATTCAGCATGCTATCGATTTTCTCAGATCCTAGATATGGGGATACAAGACATAACACTCGGGATTCATCCTGCTCGCTCACAGCCCTTCCGCACAGTGGCTTGAGGCACTTACCTGGGCACAGCAGAGGAATGGGAGACAAGGGGCTGGCCCTAAACTCTGCATTGGATTGTGCAGGCCCATGCTTCAGGAGGCAGAGGGGAAGCCTGCCTTCGTCATGTAGTTTTGCACTGGGTTAGCCAATGGAGATGTGCTCCTGGTGGCAATCCATGCAGGGTCCATCTGGCCTGTACTACTTTAGGAAAGGTCTGCTCCCATTTTTAATTCCTAATGTTTTCGGATCCTGTCAGTTCGTCTTATGCAGGAGATCATCAAGTGCCCACTGTCATAGGGGTAGAGAACAGATTAAGTGCTAAAGGGCCCAAATCAGCATAGATAAACTATCACTGTGTCAAACCACAAGTTACAGCAGCCCAGCATGTGGCACAACTGCAGCATAACTTCTAGAAGGTGTTTAAGACGCACAGTTGCTGTTTGATTTCAGTCTCAAGCATGACTGCTTTATAAGCTTCACAGCTTGGCTTTCCTGCAATGACTTTTATTTTCCAACTTGATTCTGTTGCTGTAGAGAAGTTTTAAACTCCTACGTACAGCTGTAGTTAAAAGTCTGCAGTACAAAAACAACACAGTGGGTCAAAGAATCTGTTCCCTGCTGTACCAGAAAGCACACAGGATAAGGAAGCTACAGTGGTTTTCACCCTTCCAAACCAGAAGTAAATTACATGGTCACGGATAGATGTGCTGTTCAGCTCCTCTTGGCAGCCCCACCAGAGGATGAGCCATCCCGTGCCCTGCAGCCATGGAAGAGACTTCACCAGACTCCAGCCTCTGCAGTCCCTTCCCCACCCAGGAACTGCACAGTGGACTCTGCCTGCCTGCCAAAACACACGATGTGCTCTATCCTGATCTGGCCCAACCTTGCAAGTGAATCCCCAGCATGATGACAGGGACTGCGTGAACACAAATGGCAACAGCAGGTTTCAGCTCACAGCTCCACACATAACAGCAGTGGCAACTGCAGGTGCAGCCTTCTCTTTTGTCCAGCACAGCAAAGAGGGCCCTCTTCTTTCATTAACATCTTTGCTACTGTACACCCAGACCAGTGCAAGAGTGGTCTTGGGCCAGCAAGTGGTTCTGCTATCTGGCACTGAATAAAGAGCTCAGATAGCTAACTTCATCATGAAAGCCAGCTCTGTAAAGGCAAGACGGGGCAGAAGAGCGAGGTGGGGAGTAAAGGGCAGGATATTACTGGTGCTTACTTCCACCCATCTCAAGAGACACTCTTGTAGCTTCCAGCAGTGAGCACACAAGAGGAGATGCAGGTAACCAAAGAATGAGTGGCTTAATGAAAGCAAACACATATGACAAAACCAGCAAAAATAAATATGCTCTCAGGATCAGTTCTACAAAGCGACCAGATGCCGCTAAGTACATCTCCTGCACACAAAAAGAGATCCACTGTTTCTCACCATCTGATGCACCCTGCCAAGATCTCGCAGTACTGATCTCCACATACCTTCAATGACTGAAAAATAAAAAATAAAAATAAAAACACAGAGAACAACAGTCATGTCTGGGAGAACCGTGCTCTTCCCAAATAAAAAATTTACTCCAAGAGTGAATTGAAATTAAAAGCAGTTATTTTCCAGGAGGCTCGAGAATATCAGGCAAATATTTCACACTGAAACATTGCCTTAAGCCCTGTCACCAAGATGCAGCGTGAGAGAGAGAACAAGAGCAGGAAAGACCTGATTCCTTTCTTGACTAATGTCAAGGTCGTGCAAGGGTGACAGTACCATGAAGCTCAGCAGACTCCTGCCTGTAACCCCAGCAGGGCTGGTAAGTGACCCAGCACAGGAATGTCAGCAGTGCTTTACATGAACAAAACTGTCCTCAAGGGCTGCCATGGCCCCATGTCATACATGAAGGCCATTGACTTTGTTCTTATCGCTTGCTACATCCATTTCAATGTGGCTGAAAGCAGGGTTGTCAGTTCCTTCGGCTGCCATAGTAGATGTTTTCCAGCTCAACACTTCCACTTTCTCTGACTGAAATAGAAAAGACAAAAGCCATGCTGTGAAATGGAAGAAACAGTCTTCCTCTCTTTGACCTGCAAGGAAGCAGAGTCAGGCCTGACTTACAGAAAGCCTCGCAGGAAAACATGTCAGTTGCTGACAGAGCATAGTTATTCTTTGCAGTAGCTGGTATTTTTCTAGGGGCATGGAAAGTTTCTTATTGCATAAGGTACTAGTTGTGTACAATGTTCTTGTCACATAAAATGTTCTTGTCCTGCAAAGTGTCTAAAGTATTTTGGGGTGTGCAAAGTTTTAATTGCTGTTTTCATGTCTAGCGTTCTGTCACCACCAAGTGCCTGAGCTATTGGCTCCCAACCCTTGGTCCTTGCTCCATCTTTGACACGAAAAGCAAGTTAACATGCATTACTGCTTTGATGCTCCATCTTCTCTAAACATAATAAGATGTTGAGCTCTTCATGTGCCCAAAGTTGTTCAGTTGCCTCTGATTTATCCTCAGCAATTAATTTTCTGTACTAGTGGTGATGCCAACCACTTGCTACCCAGCTCCCAGCTATATAACCAGGCAGAGACTTGTGTCTGACTCCAGGCAGAACATAGTATGGCTGTGGACATTAGCTTCTACATGTTTGGTGTAGGGTTTTTTTTTTTTTTTCCAAAAGACTTCAGAGATTAAATTCCCAGATGGTGAAAACAGATGTTGGTCCATTAAAGACTGAATGACAACACCTGGATAGCTGCTCTCCAGTCTTGACATGGGCAAATAGCATGCAGTATTGTAAAAAGCCCCTTATTTCTCTGGTGTTCATATTCAGCAGCTAAAAGACATGAGATTATACTAAAAGGAGTTACTGTCATGCAGGAGAAACATTTTGCAAACCGGACCATCTCAAAGATATTATCATTGCCTGTACTACAGCACTCAAAAAGCACTGAGCAAAGCTGAGCTTGCATGTTCAGCATCCTGACGGCACTGAGAGGTCATCTCTAGTTTATTTTAAAAACTATATTTCCCCTACGTATTCCTCTCTAAGGGATGTTATTTCCACTCTACCCAATAATTTCTCCCCTTTTCTTGTATCTTAGGGAGGGAGATAGGAAATAGATACACTGTCTAGAAATGCTTTCTCTCAAACCATAGCTGATGTTGCAAAAAAAAGAATTTAGAGAACACGTTTACAAACAAAGGAAGCTTTGCTGAGTGCAACGCGTGCCTTGGACCGGCTTCCAAGAGACTAGTGAGGGAGTGTTTTGGTAGAAACCTGGAGAACAACTGTCTCTTGTCTCAGCTGCTGCTCTGTTGTTACTCAAACCAAGCTGTGGCCGAACATTGCTTCCCTGCCTGTGCTAGCTGCTTTTCTCTCACCCGCCTTGTACTCTGCTACTGCCTTAAAGCATCAGATGCTATTCATCCTGTTCAGAAAAGATAAGCCAGGGATTATTTGCCTTTGTCCCCAAGAAGAGAGAGTGCTTTAAATCCGAGGATGCATAACTACACTTACTGTCTCCGATTTAGACTGTGAGAAGTTGGACAGGAAATCTTCTTTGGTCAGCAGGAATTTACGGTCTGTGTTCTGCTTCAGTCCTCCTATAAAATAGGCAGGTTTCAGCCAGGTTTCCACATGTGAATGATATGTCAGAGCCCAGCTACGGGCCCCAAGCCAGGTGAGCTGGACAGTCATGCAGCAAAAGCCATCAAGCAGTCACAGGCTGGAGGTTACTTTCCTTCGGGATCATTTCTTTACAACGATGTATCCGCTGCATCTCAAAATATAAAATGATCCTCAGGCTCTACTTGAAATGCCTTAGCCCTTTTTCAGTTTCCTAGATCCTCCCCAGGTTTCTGTACGAAAAATGTGTAAAATGCTGAGACAACCATCTGAGGGTGTGGGGGGCTAGTGGGATGTAGGCACAAGGAAGGTAGTGGAAGCCAATCTGTCTGCTGAGTTTGGAGTTTTGTAATCCTGAAGAAAAATAAAGAGAACTCATCTCTGAAGTAGTTCTAGGTCAGGCTAGTAGGTCTGAAATCTAACAGCACCAAAGTCTGATGACTGCTGTAGCAGGAATCTGGCCAGGCATAGTGGGGAAAGCTGTGAAAGCAGCTGCTTTTGTGCTGTTTCTGCCATGCACAATGCAGATGACAAGTGCAGTTTGCATCTCTCCTAGCTGCAAGAGCAGAGAGGTCGCAGGCTAGAACTGATGTCCCTGCTCTCACCTGTTGCTTTTAGCCCTTGCACAAATAGTACAGAGCAACTAAGAAGCTAACACAGCCATGCACAGGGTCTGTAGCTCTTGGGTACGTGCTTGGGGAACGTGGTGAAATCATGCACTGTACAGGCACAGACAATAGCCCTTGAGTAGTCTGAACTCACTCAAACTGCTTTTGTCCTCTAGAAGAAGCATGGGTGCATCTCCTTGCCTTGAGTTGCTGCCATGTTCAGGGACAGCCCTTAAACCTCAGCCCCTGCTGGGATCTAATAAAACAGGAAACGCAGATTGGGTTTTTTGACCCTCAGGTAAAAAACTGCTGAAACTTCTTTTTCCTTAGAAAAAGTAATCTTTGCTGTGATTAGAGACAAAGCATTAGGATGCAGAAGGGCTAAGGGGAGGAAATGAGAGTTATGATGGGAACATTTACACAACAGAACAGAATGTCCCAAGTTGGAAGGGACCCCCAAGGACTGTCGACTCCAACTCCTGGCTCCGCACAGGACTACCTGAAAACTAAATTGTATGTCTGACAGCATTGTCCAAATGCTTCTTGAACTTCAGCAGGCTCAGCGCCATGCCCACTTCCCTGGGGAGCCTGTTCCAGTGCCCGACCACCCTCTTGGTGAAGAGCCTTTTCTTAACATCCAGCCTTTGCAGCAGGGTCACCAGCACTTACTGTGGAAACGAGAGTTCTCTGTTTGGTCATCTTAGTTTGAAACAGATCTAAGACTTATGTTCAACCTCAACTGTGGAACTAGTACCTGTTAGGAGGCTGATAATTATTCCCACGACTACTGTGATAAGTGTCCCAAGTGTACTGAAGTAGAGGTAGGACAAGGAATACCAGTGGTCTGCCAGGACAGGCCTGAAAAAGAGCAGAAAAATAGTTAGAGCCTCCGCTTCCCTCCTCCAGGCAACCTGAAAATGTTGTCTGTTTCCAGACAGAGTATAAATACAGAGTTACTTTCTGAACCAAGTGAGCTGGTACCCTTGAACTACCTCCATACAATAAAATGTGCATTGAAGATCTGTTATAAAATTTGCAGAACAAGTGCCTTCACAGGGGAGGATACTGGTCAGTGCAGTGAGGCAACCTGTGGGACTGAGCAGGTAGAACAGGACAGTCTTGTCTCTGCTCGGAATCTAGTGCAGAGCTGAGCACTCCAGCTATCCAGATGAAGGGATAATATCTTTAGAAGGGGTTGCATTATTTAAAGAAAAAAAAAATGGTAGGACATCAGCCATGTGGAGCTCTAAACAGCCAGAAAGAATAGGGCAACTCTAACACCTCAGGTTACATCTTGTTTTATCTCTCTGAGAATGTGCTCTGTTGCTTCCCCACAGCCAGGAGCAATGCTGGAGGTCTTGTGTGAGAGGTGCTGTCTTTGAGACTGGATGTTGGGCACCAGAGCATCCATTGGGCACCTGTGTGTGTACCAGAGTGTCCATTGCTGATTATTGCACAATGCTCTGAAGTGCAATGATTGGGAATCCCTAGAAATGCGTTTGTTTAGCTCCTGTTCCAGCTGTTCCCTGTATTATCATTTGTAACTGTTATGGTTAATTGTGAGTGCCCAAAGACAGACATATGGCAATCGCAGAGGGGAGAAAACCGCTTATATTTTTCCCATTATACCAATCATGATCTCTTCTGAAGTAACCCAAATGCTAGGCAGATGTTCATGTTGCTTTAAATCAAACACATGCTGTAGAGATTGCAGACGAGGAACTTGTATACCTTTCTGCAGCTTGTGTGCTGAAGATTGTTGTTAAGGGATTTTCTGTCCATGTAGTCAAATTGTTCGGAATGGATATATTACAGCCTGCAGTTGAGAGGGGCAGCGGCATAGTCCTCTCTGGAAGCGGAGGATAAAGCTGAGAACCGATTCCAACCCAAAGTGAAATAACAAAGCCACTTACAAGACCCACAAATGCACCCTGCAAAACAGAAAATGAAACTTAGGCTTGCAAGGAAAGCAAAAGTATATTTAAAAACAACATCAACAACAAAAACTAGATGAGTAAGAAACAAAATCTAAACTGCAAGCTCCATAGGAAAAGTAAAATACAGAGTTGGGGAGAACTGGGAGTTTACTTCATCTCCCTTTTGAGGAGTACAGTGTTTGCTTGTGGCTCCTAAACACACCTCTTTTTATTTTGCTACTATGAACTTACAGTCAAAGGATAGCTTTGGGCTGCTTGGTATAGGGAAAAAGCTGTTTTATTTGAGGCCCCCCTTGAATGAATACAAAAGCAATTTTCCCTTTTCCTCACGTGATTTGTTTTTGCAAAAGTCTATTCAGGGTGGGTTTGCTGTCTGACAGCTAGTGATTTTTTTCTCCAGCATATTCTTAAAATTTGCAGGTATAAAGGTAAAGGTTGGTGATTAGTGAATCTTACTAATAGTCCTCTCAGACTGATCCATGGACCATACTCCCACAGTTGGTCAAATACTTTTTTCATGGAGTGGCTTTTTCCTCTGGAAATGCTGACATCATGATGCTGAAGCTCTCTAGTAGAGCACTCCAATTCAGTCTGCCTTTTAAAGAGGTCTGTTTATCCCCTCAGACTTCCAGATGTGTTTTGAAGACTGCCTGCCCTCAAGGCCGTCTGGTCCATTGGGTTCTCCAAGGGACCATCTCCCAGAGCTGCCTGCATGGGGGTAAGCGCGTGGGCCCCATTTTCCCAGCCTGACCCCCCTTCTGCTCAGACAGGCCAGCATCCTCCAGGTATACTGCTTGTTCAGCCACAGCTCAGGACGCTTGGCTCCCTGCTTCTTCTAGAACTGCAACTTCCAGAAACCCTTGACAAAGTTTCGTTTTTGTTCAGATTTTTTTTTCCCCTCTGGTTGCTTAAGTTTCTTCATGGGATGGAAATTCAAGTTCCTATACAGTCCTGTTCATCACTTCATTGGGATGAGGAGGAAAGGGAGAAAGGGTAAAGATCCACATGGAAAGTATCAAAGATATATCCGTGCTGCCCAACACAAAATTATCGGCGGTGGAGGGGGAAGGATATACCCAAATTTATCAATAAATTTTGGTCCAACAGGGCTTTAAATTTCTACTTACAATTCCATTTGCAAAGGAGCAGAGGATTCCCAAGGCAAACAGGCCTAAAAGGGGGCCACCAACCATGCCAAAAATGCTGAGTGCTGCCTGTGGAAGGAAGAGAGTCTATCAAGTGCTGTGCAAGAAAAGTTAAAGTCTCCAACAGGGCAAGAAGGGAAGATGGCGAAAAGGAAATTATGAGTTTTTAATTGGTGTCTTCTTAGCTGGCAGAACTTGGTATAGTGACATGGGTGCTCAGAGCAGAGGCTGAGGCTGTTTGAGGCCAGTACCCAACAAAGAATAAAAGCTAATCTCATAATGGTATCCAGGAATTATTTCCTTACACAACTCATTATGGGTTATTCAACATGGGCATGAAAAAGCAGCCTTACACCCACCTGCAGCAAGGCTCCCAGGAGAGATGCCAGCCCAGCCATAGCGATGCAGACTCCGCCATAAAACAGGCCTGTGTGGGAAAGGCAAAACGATGTGTGCCGATGTGTCCACTGGTGGAAATGGTTCCCTCTAACCCAGCAGGGCCCTGACATCTCCAAAACAAACCTGCTAGCATCTGTTTGTTGTTTTTTTTTTTTCTTAGAGAGCCTAAATTGGCCAAAAGGCCAGGTTTCTGTTTACATTAAGAGGAGATCATGTAAACGTGACAAAATCCTCTTCCTGTACATCACTAAAGATTAGTTAAGCACTTGATCCTACATGGCACCCATATGGATTAGCCGTAGCGGCATTACCACGCGTACTGTTCCCATTTCTCAGCTAATCTCCTGTGTTGTAGTCCTTATTTTGAATGAATAATTTTGCTTCTCAGTCTAAAGTCTTTGCAGCAAGAAAGTAAATGATGGCAGATTACTGGGAGGTGGCAGGATGACAAAGAACATCCTGGGCTACCAGGATGTAGTGTCTCTTGCCAGCACCCACAACACTGGCTCATTTGTTTTCTCCACCTCCACCCCTATTGAGTTTCACTGCACAAGGGCACAAGCAATAGGTTAATCCCACTGTTTAATGTGACAGCTCAGGCAACTCATGACAACACCAGAGCGTCAACAATTTTGGCATAAACACTGCTTGCAATAATGTTTAAGAAACTGCTCTCAGATGAAAATATTTCATACTTGTCACCTGTCATCAGTCCACTGTGCTATGACACTGTGCTGGGATTGTGTTTTTTCATGCCTATTGTGTACGCTGCCTTGGGCCACGCTTGCAGCTGGTATCAGGCAGCACAACCAGCAGAGATGGCAAGTGTGCGTCAGAGATGTAAACCACCTGCTCGGCCCAGCTCTGACCCTCTTCTTTGAGGAAGGTCATAAAACATAGGAGCTCAACAGACTGCATGTCTGAGGTTATGAGGGAAGACGTGAAGTTGTTCATTTTCTGGAGTGCTGCAGTTCACATATCACTCTGTTCACAAGGGTTGTTACAAAATTATTTCCAGTGCTCCTAATTTTTGACAGATGAAAGAACAATAACACCTATTTTAATCCAAGACATTTGGTTCTGTACTATTGTAGATCAATACTGAATACAGAGGCAGTCTGTCTTTACTGCTTAAAGATCAAACAAGATGGCTTTTTTCTTTTGCTCACTACAAAATAGCTTGTCCCCCATCCTGCGTGAAACTTGCACAGCTGATCTCGGCTCCCCCAAGTATTGCACCAATGTAATCCTATTGGTTTGAATGCACTTACTCTTGACTTATGCTGCCATAAGTGAGATCTGAATCAAGCCCTCACTTTGTAAAGCAAAAGTGCAAGAGATTTTCCAGACATACTCATCCCCATGGAAATCCATGACAGCTTCTTTTCAGAGAGCGATCTGAAGCGTGGCCTAATGAGGTCTTCAACAGTCACAGCAGCCAGAGCATTGATGCTAGAGGACACTGTACTGCAGAAAACAAGATTTATACATTTCTTTTTTATCTTAGATGCTGACATCATAGATAACAGATAGATTACTGGCAGAGAGAAACTGCTACTGTCTAGAACAGTGTCAGAGAACAAATGCAGCTGCTGTATTGGTTGAAATGACTTATTACTGCAGGTGATGCAGTTAATAGCTTACAAAAGTCATTTAAAATAATTGCTCTTAGTAAAGACAAGGCAAATCTTAATGAAAAGATGGGGCTGGAGAAGTCAATGAAAATATCTGTTACACGTGGCTATGCTATAAACATTACTGTAGCTATGTTGTGCAACTACCTGTTTATAATATTCAAAAATTCCTATGACAGAGGGGCTTTAAAGCACAGAGAGGCAGGGCTTGTTAGCACCATACATCACATGTGCCTAGCTGTTTCATCACACTGTTAATAGTAAACTCCAAACAGCTTTGAGCCTTAGGACCTCAGAGCACTGCTACTGAAAACTATGGATTTGTAAGCTGCAACATCAAACAGTTCATAGTGTTTTTCTTGAAGAACAAGGAAATGAAATGCAGAAGTTTTAGTAAACATACAACTTCAGTTTTAATAAAAAAAGAAAAAAAGAAAAAAAGACACCAGATTCCAAATAATTAACTTACCTTAACGTTCCACTGTAGGCACTAGCCACAAAAAGCCCTGGCACTCCTGGAAAATCCTTGAGAATATCCAGCACTAGGTAGGGCATTAGCTGAAAAATTTCAGAGTACAAGAAATATTACTGTCTTGCCATAATTTTTCTTTTTTTGCTGTATTGTTTTTTTATAACTTTCTCACTGGTATTCTGCCCAGCTCTTCTAATTTTGAATGTCCCATTTTGCACTATTTATTGCTTTTCTACAGAGAAAATGGTTCCTAAAACATTCACTTGAGATACAGCCAAGTCTGTTTAGATAACCTAGCAGAGGTGAGCATATAGCTGTCAGGCTTTCTTTCCAGTGACGACCGTATAGGTAGCTAGCACTGACCAGCCAGGTAGTCTGGATTGTACATCACTGTCAGGCTTGGGTGCCACAATAGATGCTTATGTCTGCAGTTGACACCACAAAAAGGTTTTTAGATACAGTCCAATAACCTTAGGGTACATGAGAACTATTTCTGTATTGGAAGCTGTGTGCCATTTGTTGACCTTTGCAAGATCTGAGTGCTGGAAAGAGATACAGGTTTTAAGATTTTCTGCCTGTGAACCATTTTTTTTAACCAACAAGTTGGTCTTTTTAGTATCTTACTTCCAGGTTCCACCAAAAAAATTTGACTGACAGGAGGCACCCAATAGCCTTCAAGAATGCACCCTGGCTTTCCATATCTCATCTTATTCTACCGTTAAAGACTAGACGGTCCTGCCTCCAGTACTCCATTATCTCTGCTCTTCTCCTGGCCTTCCAGCAATTGTCCATGGGGATTTGTCCAGAGCCTAGAATTATCTAAGGCATAAACAAACAAACAAAAAGATCTGCAGCTGTGTGAGAGCAAGAGGATGCTGGGACTGACCAGTCCTGAAGACAGGTCTGCTGCTTTCTCCAGGGTATTCCCTCCCGCCATGGTCTTAGCTTAATCTCTGTGCTACAGCATCACCCTATACAGACTCGGACATGTCCTCCTTCCCATCCCCCAGCTCTTGAACCCCACCGAGAATGGTTATGCATGCTCAATAGCTGCTCCCTCATCACCTTTCCCAAGGGGAAGGATGCCCCTTCCTCCTGCTGAGACACAGGGCCGTACCTGGTCGAGTGCAGACACCTGCTTTGCTGTCCACGGGTCGCAATCCTTGTAGATGGAGTACAGGGCCAGCCCGCAGAACGTTGCGCAGGTCAGGATCGCCCAGAGACCCACCAGGTTGATGTAGAGGGACCTGCTCCAACACGCACGGAAACACCATGTTAGAGCTAGACATCCCACCATGCTGCAACTGATGGACTGGACCATGAGTCCCCTCCAGAGCCGAGCAAGCAAGCGCCCATGCCAGAGCTCATGTAGCATGGAGGAAACACTCCAGTCAGTGGCTGCCCACCTGAAAGGGTGTCATGGTGCGGCTCTGAGCAATTCTGATATGGGCTAACATTTTTAAATATACGAATTACACTTTGCTCTTGGTAGCACGGTCTGAGCGCCTGTCCTCCAACATGGTCTACTCAAGAGATGATAGGAGCAATCCATGTGTTTCGTCACGTGCACGAAAACAAGGCAAGAAAACACCCTTTCCCCCTCACCACACCCCTTGGCAGAGACAAACCCCAGACAGATTTGCAAGGCAGGGTGCCCCAGATCGAAGAGTGGGGTACCTTTAATCAGCACCAGCAATCCTTTGCCTCTGGAGTTGCACTACCACACTTACACAATGCTGGAATTGTGCTCGTAAAGCAACCAATTCACCATTTCCTCCTGGCAAAGTCTCCATGGAAAGCAGCAATGAGGCACGTGTTCCCTCCTCCTGGGACCTGCTTTGGAGCCACTTCCAGCTGCTCTCTGGATCCCAGAGATCAAGGGGTCGCCACCAACCCAGAGCTTCCCCTTTAGTAATTTAGTAGCTTGGAGTTTGGCACTGTCAAGGAACCCCATTTCCTCCCTATGTCCTGATGGGAACTACAGCTGACACAGAGACAGAGAAGAAATGCGGGGTTGTCATGGACTAATGCTGCTTTTGCCACACAAAACAGGCAGCCTCTATTGGCTGTGAAAAACAAATTGTTCTCCCCACCCATTTCCTCCCCCAGTGAGGGCTTTTCCCTTCTATCTAGCTATCTGATCTTCTCAAATGTTTCTCAGCTCTTGATGACTCCTGGGTCACAAAGTTCTTCATACTGCAGGTCACCTACAGTGGTCAGTGCAAGGAAACACACCCACAGGGAGCCTGACCTTGAAAAACAGCGTTCCTTTCGTGCAGTTGCCTCCTGGTTATCCGCGTACCATCCACTGATAGCAATTTAACTGCCTGACAGATCGCATACACCGGACCTGTGACAACCGCTAAGACCTCTGCTGGGTGGATCCCTGGAGGACCTTTGGAATCTGTGCAAATATATCCATGCCTGCACTGCTTCAGAGGGCCTTTTAGGGCTTTCAGTTCCCAAGAAAGGAAGGAGCATCAGCCTTTGGACTGCTCCAGAGGATCATGAGGATGAATGAAGAAGTAAACCTAACTTTATAGACCTTGTTAGGCATTGAAACGTGTATTTTTACAAAGGAGTAGCATAGGTTAACTAGATGAGCTAGCAGTTTTATACCATAGAAAAATTACTGGCAAGCACAATGGAAACTCTTAAAAAAGACCTATGTAAATAAAGGCTGATTTGATAACACAGAAGGGAAAACTCTGCATTTATGCTTCATATTTGCAAATAATGCTGGTCTAAACACAGCACTAGCAGCACTTTAAATTTCTCTCTAGGCTAAGTTAGTAAAAATGAAGTAGTCCCCTTCCTATAGACACTTACATACTGGTTGGATGTCCAGCATCAATTTAGCTGAAGATGTTCCTGCATTGGCATAATCTACCTTGAAATAAGGCACTCAGAAGCTGATGCAGCTCAAAATTTAACCAATGAGTTAAATCAATCCAACTCTTTTCAATTGATGCAATAGCAGTATTAGCCTAAAGCCTGTAGGAAAGATTAGAAAGTCAAGAGAAACACACAGAAGCAAAAGAAATTGTATGCGTCCAGCGATTCCTGTTTTTAAACTGTGTCAGTGTTTGATAGTGAAAAGAAAACTGCTTTTTTCATCTGATTTACACCCCTAGCTCATGGTACACCCTATGACCAAACACTGGAGTATAATAATTGTAGCAGGAGTGAGGTGTTCCCATTAATTCTTGATGAGTAACACAAGGTGGAGTTTAGGTAAAGTAGGCACTCTGACTGTGCAAGGCTTATTTTCGGTTGGTTGTTTAAGTCTGGCTGTAAGATTTCAGCACCGAAACATGCCAGCTCATGACCCTGAAAGGAAAGTAGAGGAAAAAGTGCTAGTAGCCCCTATTTTTCTGAAAACGTAGCTCTCCTGCTCTGAGTGCCTGATATTGTTCATATTCAAGCATTATGTTCAATTTGCCTAGCTATTGTTTGAGGATAACAGCACGTGTTGCCTACATACGTACGGGTGTGTTTCTTGAATGGGGTGAAATCCTTTCCCAAAGCCTGAGAAAATTCCTACTTTTGTGGCATTGTTTAAGGCCTTCCTAGAAACCACAATTTGGGACCCATGAAAGAATTACTTTCTCAGATCTGATTTATTATTAAATAAAACCTTATAGTAAATGCCACGGAGGTGTAAAGCTTTCTTATTTTGATCTGATTACATTTGACACTTCTATGTACAGGTTAAATGGCAATAAGAGGTGCAGGCCACCAACGTGACTTACCAGATGTGTTTAATTACATTTGCAAATGAACTAGATAGTCATCACAGAATGACAGTGTTTACAGTTGTAACAAACTATAACCATTACACAAAAAGATTTCTCCATGCAAAGGAAATACCAGGAGGCACAAGCAAGATGCCATGGAGTTCAACTACCCACACCAGCAAAGAGGACTCCAGCAATTAAGGCTGTGCCACCACTAATGTGGTATGAGCTATAGAATCACAGAATCATAGAATCATTTAGGTTGAAAAAGACCTTCAAGATCATCAAGTCCAACCAA
Source organism: Chauna torquata (assembly GCA_013399475.1). Taxonomy (NCBI): domain Eukaryota; kingdom Metazoa; phylum Chordata; class Aves; order Anseriformes; family Anhimidae; genus Chauna; species Chauna torquata. The sequence continues at coordinate 3,890 of VXAL01018011.1, read as the reverse complement.
ATACACCTGTACCTTTATTTGTAACTCTTGAATCCCATATAAAACCCTCTAGAACCAGATAGCCTCCAGTCCTGGTTAAAGCCACTGCAACAGCCCAGAAAATCTGCCCAGAAGCTGCCATGGTACCACACTCCCCTTGGCCACACTCTGCCTCTGGGACACCCTGGAGGTGTCCTCCCTCACAAATTAGGCAGGGAGGGTGCAAGAGGGGCGCAAAGCCCTAAGTGGAGCAGGTGCTTGGGAAGGACAGTCTTGCTGGCACACAAATCAGGCACAATGTATGTGGCTGTTCTCTTATACGCAATCATTCCAGGCGGCACTGCAGGTGTGGGATGCACCTCCTGCCTCTGCAGCGCCGAGAACTTGGAACCCAGCCACATGCCAGAGATTGTGGAGAAGCCACATGATGTGTTGGGGATGTGGCACTGTACGCTGGAGATGTGGCTGATGACAAGCATCATAAATGTCTGCAGCATAAATGACTGAAAAGTGGATTTCCATTATTGCCAAAACCAAAATATTTCAGTTCTAAATTGTATATGATTTTGTGGGCATTTTATGAAGTGAAAACCCTCATAAAACTCCTTCCCTACTACATATCACTGTATTATGGAATTCAGGGACTATAGTTATGATGTGCATTTACATATTTCTCCTATAAATAGACTTTATGTGCTTGGTAATAATTCTTACATCCTCAGTTGTGAACTATGGGAATGACACTAAAGATAAAGGAAAGATAATAGAGTTAGTAAATAGACTCTGTTCGAGAGTAAAGGCTGATTGGAAATATTTAAACTCAAGGAAAACAGAACTCTCTGCCAGTCTCCGCACATACTCTGCCAGTATGAATTCCCATAGAAAAAGTCATGACTATTGTGAAAACAAATATTGTGAAAACAAAATACATGATTCCTCAGCAATTTTATCACTGAATAAAACATTTCTGTATTTTCTCATGTTTACACCCATCAGTATGGAAAAATCTTTTAGGTAAAATCCCCTCACTTGTTTAGATTTAGTAGAGTAGCAATTCAAGATGCTGTCTTGATAAGGCTTCAGCACAAGTAAGTACTATATTATTTGGTCTTTAGGTTGCATATAAACTTAATGCAGCTATTTGTATGCAACAATAGTGGCACAGGGAAACAGTCTGGCAGAAAGTTGAATGTTACAGTCATTTATATGTAATTCAAATACCAGCATTTATTGTGCCAATTTGTCTTCTACCTGGTCCACAAAGTAGAAAGCAAAAGTTATTACCTTTTACAAATAAGTTTTATATAGACAAAAAACATTCTTTTAAAAAAAAACTCCATTATAAAGAGCAGTCATTGCTAAATTCAGACTTTAAGAGTTACCGTAGTCAGACTTACATTTTTGCGTGTAACCTGTTTTTGCATGCAATGTATCTCTGTACTTGGGACTGGTTAATGCCATAAATGCCGGTCCATGTGAAGGTCCCACCTATAACAATCGTCCAGAAGGTGTGCCTTTGCAAAGGATTGGGATTAAAGCTAAAACGAGAGGGGGAAAAAAAAAAACAACTTGGAATATGAAAATCTTCTCATTATCAGAAGACTTTAACAGCTAGGAGAAAAAAATTTCCTCTTGCTTATTCTAATATAAACTCTCTTAATCTGGACAGATTTTGAATATCCAGATATTCCAACTTTACATGAAATCACAGAAAGCAGATTTTAAACTCAGACCTGAAATCCTGACCCAGTGAAACACTGATCTGTCCAAAGGTGAATTTTAACTAATTTATTTGCCTATAAACTATAACCATAAGTAAAGCAGTATGATGCCTGTGACTACTGTGATGAAATGAAGTTCCAGTAGAAAGTCTAATAGTCTAATACGCCTGCTTATCTAGAGGACATGAGTCTTAACACTAATACACAGGTGTGTTTGCATGCCCAGCCTTTGTGGACAGAGCCTCTTTTTTTTTTTTTTTTTTTTTTTNTTTTTTTTTTTTTTTGCTGATTTAGCTCTAAGTGAAGTGCAGATTTTAAATGGCATAAGTATTTTTTTTAAATGCCCCTTTAATAGAGCAATAAATTATGCCTGTCTTGGTGAACAATGTAATATTAATTCACATATTACATGCCTTTATTCCTTTTCTTTTTCCATCTGTGAACTCTATGACTGGGGGAAGAAGCAATACTGTATAACCATTGCAAATCAGCCAAACAAACTGAGAAAACACTGTTCACAAAAAGAAAAACAATATCAATAGATGAACTATTATTTACTGAAGAACTTGGTGAAGACTTTCATAGAATGACCTGATGAATATTGTGAACTGATAAACAAAATTACAATAGGTAATACATGCCATACTAAACCTTTGTAACTAATTGCACTGGCTGAAGTTTCTCAGAGGAATCACCTATTCATAAAAAGTACAATAACTTTTTTTTTTTTTAACTTGGGTTTTCTGATTCAACACTGTCAGAAATGAATATTCTTGACCTTGCAAAATTGTATTTTCAGGCTGCGATTAGTTACAATAATGGACAGTACAATACTATTAAAACTACTTTTAATATTTATTTTAGGGAAAAGAAAAACATTTCCCCTTTTCAGATTAGACAAAAACTGTTATTTTCCCAGTTGTTTTGGTTCAGGAGCTGAAATGCCAAATCACTTGTTTGCAAATTGTAATTATAAGTCTGTCCTCTTCTATTCACCATTCACTTTCAGTGGAATCCAAAATGCATCCTTAAGACACCTACTTGACAAAGCAAAGAGATTTTGCTCTTTACACAATTTTGCATGGTGGATATCATAAAAAAACTCCCTCAAACTAGGTAAGTTTGTTTAAAAATATGTAAAACTTGGGTCCCAACTCCCCTCCCCACCTTCAGCAGCAATTTAATTTCACAGTTAGTTACACGGGCTCTACTTGTCAGAATAGAAAGGCACATCATCTGCGAGTACAAACTCACTCCCAGAAGTTCAATCTTCCTCCATAGTAGGAATCATTTACAATGCGTCCAATTCCCTCCTGAACCACCACAGCTCGTATAATCACAGACGAGAATCCAGCGACCATGATTCCAACCTGGAAAACGTCTGTCCACACCACTGCCTTCAGACCGCCCTGTGTAAGGAACAGCATATATCAGGTACAATGGGGTAGCCATGCTCTTGTTTTACACTCACGTCCAGCTAAGAGAAACGTTACTATACAGGTTATGCATAAGAGATTAATTCCATCTTCCTCCTGAACAGAAATAACTCTGTATTGGGATGTTTAGGCATTGCATCCTGTAACCTGTTCAAGACGTGCTGGCCCTTCTGTGAGGTGCACTAAAATTTACTTTGGCCGTACACATAGCTTAATCCAGTGTTTCCTTCATCACATCCCCCTGATTCAGAAGTTTGTTTGTATCAAAAGATTAATGGGCAGACTGTGTGCTCATATTACTGATACAGTACCACTAAATCCAGAAGGCATACCATTCACATGTATTAAAATAAACATGATTTAATCCAAGCTATACAAATAATTTTATGTCACAGAGGTTCCATTTACACATTCCTAGGCACAGGTCAATTAGCACTGATCTAAAGACCATTCATTTTATGTGGCACTTGCTATTTTCAGTGGCTTTATTCAGTAAGAGTCTGGACTATTATGGTTGCAGTGAGCACGTGCTTGACAAATTGCATAGGAACACTACAAGACTAGCAGAAAAATCATAGGAGGGTTTTTAAGAAGGAAAAGGTTTTTGCTGTTATTTCAGCAACAACAGCATTTTGAATGTATCAAAACAGAAAAGGTTTGAGCAAAGTTGTGGCTGCTTTTGCATCCAGAGAAGTCTCTGGGTGAATACAGCTCTGGGGCAACAGCAGTATTGTGAATCATAGAATAGAATCAT
>VXAL01018010.1:142552-178143 GCA_013399475.1 Chauna torquata | reverse complement strand
AAGGATACTAACTACTACTGTCATGCTTTTTAAACAAGCAAAAACTTCTGTCCCCACTCCATCCTGTCTCTCTACAAGAGAGCTTCTTCATTTGGTCATTAAGATGCTACACATTTCAAAATACAAAACAGAAATCCACATTATCTAAGATTATTTAGAAAGTTAGGATTATTCCTGACTTATGCTAGTTAAGCATCCCATCTCTTACAGCATTCTCTTATGCTATATAAGCCAGCACAGACAATAAGAAAGTAATTCTATGAGGGATTCAGAAGAATTCTTCCATTTNAGTCATTCTTTTAACTTACAACACTAATGACTTTTTCCTCCCATTGTCCATTCAAAGACCAACATCTTTTTGGAACATTAACCATGCACTGGTCCTTATACATGGAGTCCCAAATTTTACAGGTTAGTTACACTTTGGCTAAAAAAGATTTGTTATTATTTGTTCTATTACGAGAAAGGAGAGCAGCTGCGCATTCTTTTTCACTTTCTTTGCGTACAACTCTACTGTACCTCTACGCTCTCTTTTAAACCAAGAGTTAACCAACACTCTGTCAGTTAACATTGTCACAGGAAAAACACAATAAAGAATTGGAGTAAAGCAGTAGCCACAGTTAGGCAGGGGAGACGAACTTATTTAATGTAACAGCATCAAAACAAAGAAACAAAACCCCTCTCTCAAAACCTTTCCTCCCCTTTGAACTGTTGCACACTTTTCTAGCATGGTTACTAATTAAAAACAACAAACACATGATCCTGGAAATACTAGTTCAAGTCTTCTCTCTGATATTGTTTTATACGCTTGCTACCTGCTAAAGGGCTGCCCAATCACATGGGCAGCCATCATTAAGTCCTGCAAGTTCGTTCTTAGTATGACTGGGAAGTAACTTCCTTGCCATTTTTTTTTAACCTCTCTATTACCACACTATTTTTCAAAATACAGAAGTCCTATTAGGGGACACTCGGGCATTTTGCCTACTTATTATTCGTGATTATTTTAATCACTCAAAGAATTTAAATGAAAAGGTAGAATCAGCCACAGGATAAAAAAGTGTCAGCCATGTCTTAACTGCTATAGTTTTGCAGTAGATATTAACAAGTCAGAGGTTAATAAATTCTATCTGTGTATCTTTTCTTCCTGTATTTTAAACATATTTATAATTACCACCTCAGAATGACAGGCAGGGAAAAACATTACAGTTACTCTCCTTTTAGCTCAGTTACAACATTCTATATTACTAGCAAAGAAGAGACACTAATAGCTCTCAAGTGACTGAAAAATCTTTGAAGCATAACAGCATCTGGGTACCTTTGACCTGAAAGCCTATGCATTTCAAGCCCATGTTGAAACAGAACACAGTAAAAGAAGACCAGGATTATTTCATCGTAGGACTATTCCAGAGAAGTTGAATGTAACTAAAGTTCTAACATAAAACACGGGTTGAGCAGGAAACTGCTATCAGAACAGAGGTCCTTATTTAAAATACCAAGCAACTCATACTGAATAAATGACCAATACTTAAAAATAAATAAATAAATACAATCAGGCCATATAATTAATACCACATTATAGATTTTTTTTTTGCATTTAAATTTTCTTCATTTCTGTAAAATGTAACAGAAAACTATTGAAGAAAATGAACTGTGAAACACTAAATAAAATATATATTCAACAAGTTAAATAGTAGTTGAACAGTCACAATAATTTCTGTATTTTTTAGTATTAAAATTTGGCTATACTGAGTAATTGCTTTTTTCTGTCATCTATTAAAATAGAACAGTGTTAGGGAATTTTAAACAGAATCCTCATTTTTCAGATAAATTCTAGCAGTTTGTTGTATGCCTCCAGAATAATCAATATGTTATTACTGTTTAACATCCAAGTCTCATATGGAAGAACAATATTGTATTAAAGTCGACTGCAATGTGCTTTGAGTCATCTGAAAGCATATCTGCTAAGCCACAACCAAACTATCACCATACCAAATGCTTTTACTTAGGTAGTTCCTTTAATATGCTTATCAAAATTTTGTACCATTGCGAGCTATCACACTCTTCCCTAAAGACTTAAATGTCTAAGGGCTTGTAAATATCCCCACTAGAAATACAGTATAATCTCATTTCAATACCTGTAAATAGATTTTAAGAACTTGGAATCTTGACTTTAGTAGCATAACAGAGAAAGCTGGAAAAGGAAGACTTTCTTCCTTTGATAGACACATAATTTAGCATAATAATCCCCAGTCTAAGCATCTGTAAAATCAGAAATAGTTTTGGGTAAGGAGGGATCTTTAAAGTTGGCATCATGAAGGCATGGTCAAATCAACAACAGCACTGCCCCTTCCCCCTGTATCAACCCCAACACTCAAAATAAACAAAAAATACACTTACCCCTGTAAAGCTCTGTGAATTCGTTCACATTTAGCCCGGAGAGTCTGAAAAATGTCTAGGAAAAAAAAAACCTTAGATCTCTTTTTTCTACCTTACATTTCTATAAGTCTAAAATTAAAAAACATGGGGAAGGAAAATTAAAATATATGATATGATATACATAAATAAAAGTGCTAATTCTCTTCACTACTTTTCATAATGTTCCTTATTTCCATTTCTGCAAGGAAATGATAGGCTTCTGAGATCTGACATGCATTACTTCCCATTACCTCATTACTCCAGGTGTATTGGTTCATGATGATATGAAAAGCATGACACAAACACTTGGTAAATGACAGATCAACATATTTACAAATTTATCTATAAAATATCTACAGTCATGCAGACTCTGCTCCTTGATCCTTTCACCCACTTATTGTAGATTCTTAAACAGGAAATTTTGACCCATGGATCTACAAACCTTGGTTCTTTTTCCTGGAAAATCCTGACCCTCTACTACAGCTACAGCTAACTTACTCTTACTTTTTCTTATTTTTGTTTAACTTCTGAGGACAAGGTATGGACTACACAGACTATCCAGTGGTTTTTATTTGTGACAAATTAAATATTACATCTCTCTGCACATCTCCTCCAATCTGTTCATGCTATGAAAGTTAAAAACTAACATAACAAGACCTAGCCAATTTTGTCCTTATCATATGTCTCTCACCCCCAAAAAATCATTCTTAGCTTCTACAAATGAGGGCATTTCTCTGAATTATAGAGCAGAAACTATCGCCTGACTACTTTATTCAAAAGTCCTCTACTTGGTGCTGCCAAAATCACATTTGTTTACACCAAGATCGTGCTAGAGATACTTGCTTGGATGCTCATTTGAAGGAGAAAAGAAATTATGGAGTGGAAGTGGAAAGAAACGGGTTTATTCATTCCTGAGGAAATACATCCCTATTCCTTTCTCTGTAACGTTCCCTTCCTCCATTTCGCTTAAAGGTATTTATGTTCAAGGAAGAAACTTATTACAAATCTATAAAACAGAATAATTACTTCTTATTTGGTCATCAATGACTACCATCTCTTTCCCCTCTAACCATGAATAACCCACTCATTTTTAACTGGAAGAAGGAAAAGGGAGCAAACATCAAAGATGTTAAAAAGAAAAGCTGGATAGGAAATTATATAAAGTAAAAATTATGCATGTAAAATTAATCAGTTGCAAAACAGAGGACATACAAGCGTAAAAGGGTGAGGAATCAAACAAGGAAGTATGAGTTGCGAGTTTTGGGTGAAGAAAAACTCAATAAGATTTTCCGGAATTAAGTACCTGGATTGTCTTCCATAATATTCAGAGCCTCAATAGCAGCAGCAGCTAACAAAGGAGGTAGGGATGCAGAAAAACAATAGCCTTGACCAGACAATCGCTGTGGAAAGAAAAGAAAAAAAATACCTTTTTGTTTATAGCCGTATAGACAATGTTTTAAAAGTTAATTTGCACATATTTAAACAACCCGTTCTCCACACATCTAGGCTCATGGAAGTACTGAAAAATAGATCTTCAATTAATCTACAATGTTTCATAGAACTAGAAAGTTTCTACATGGAACCAAATTTTGCATATCATAATACTCCTTGCAAATCGATTCTAGTTAGTAGCTCATTTTTATGTAACTAATCTTGCCACAACATATAAAAATAAGACCTGACTTACCTGATGATCAATAATAAAAGATCTTCCACAGCAAAATCCTCCAATAGAAGCCAGTGAATTTTCCATGTTTGCACTAATAAGATCTATATCATCAATCTGCCAGTTAAATTAACAAGTTATTACGAGATGCCTTTGATCACATCAAGACTATATATAAGATAAATTTATCAATTACGTATCTTGTTTCATATTATCATGAATACTAGAGAAGATCCACCATGCTACCACATGTTAAAATGAAGCTGCAACCGAAATAATTTTAAAGAATCACAGAATGGTATGGGTTGGAAGGGACCTGAAAGATCATCTAGTTCCAACCCCCCTGCCATGGGACTTCAGAAATTAAGATTTATGTATCTGTATATAACTTACACAGGATCACTCTTTTCTAGGTATTGCAATGTGCAAAACACAAACAGGAAAAAAACAAATTATATGGATACTAGTGACAATTCCTCAAAGCACTCAGTGTGATAGTATCCTTTAATAGTCTCACTGCAGTCAGTAAGAGTTAAAATTAATTGAAAAAAAACACTAGTTAAATCAGAGTTTAAACCTTAGAGATATAATTGTCTTATTTCACTTCTTAGTTACAAACAAATTCTTCTTTTTGCCAGGCTCGGTAATGCACGTTAATGACCAATGCTACAGACTCCCATTCTGAGTAGAAAAAACTGAAAGATTATGTTTGTAAATGGATTTAACATAGAAGCCAATAAATTAGATAGCACTTGGCAAGTATCACTGCCTGTTTCCTTTTCTAAATCTTTTTAACGTTCATTTTGTCTTCTCCACATTTTGTATTAAAACAGCTAAAGTGGAAATTATACTATCCCTCCTTTTCTTTTGAAATCTCAGAATTTGATACTTCACTTCATAGCTGAACTTGGACACTGTCCTAAAAAACAGCGAGAGATGCTCTACACTAAGACGATGGCAACCACAAGAGCCTGTCTTCCTTCCCTAGCTCAGGTGGCTGTGGTAACTAACCACTGCAAGGATACTCTGCTGGATTTCCAAAGAACTGATCATTCCATGTAGGTACTCCTCAGCTCAAGAAACACCACAAAAGATAGACTGTTGAAAAAACAGTTTGGTTTAATCTGACAGTAAAGTAGTAAGACAACACCTTTAAGAGGACCAGCAAAAGCTGTATCCAATTTTTCCCCACTGGAGTCAAAGGCAATAGAACAAAGCGGGCTGGCTACACACACAGAAGATTTTTCTGACTTATTGCTGGCCTTCAAATACTTCTGTGTAAGCGTGATATTTTTAAGTGTATGAGGCTGGAAAATACTGCAATCATTATCTCACTGAGCATCCAAAAAAAAGATAAAATAGTAAAAATTGTAAAAAAAAATTTTACAATCTTCCTCACTAAATACAAGTATTCAAAAAAAATTATTTCAAGTAAGCAGGTGAAAGAAAAATACAAAGACATGAACACTTTAAGACTGATAACTTGAAAAACAGCAAAGTATGTTCAAGATTCTGTAATCCACTAGTAAATATTTTTTAAAGAACCTGTCGTGCAATTTGCTTCTGCAGCACAAGTCTCTTGTTCACAACAACACCAAGAAGACAAAAATATGGCACTTACGTTTATTCCAAAGTGCTCAGTAATTCCTCTCCCATGTTCTCCAAGGACTCCAAAGGAAAGGCTCTCCTCCAAAAATATTCTAACTTTGTATTTATACTTCAATTTTATCTAAAGCAGTGCAAATGATAAAAAATACAGGTCACCACCATCAGAACTTAGTCTCTAAATGGGAGGGGGAGACAAGGTAAAGAAACACAGTACCTTGAATATTGCAAAAATGTCAGCTCTAGCATTGTGTTCTGTCACTAAAGACATTTAAAGAGCCTTCAAAATTGTTTCACCATTTAACACCAGTAAATTTCATCAATTTCAAAGGCTATATACAAAAAATATTTTTGTAATTTTTTAATAGGCTATCAAATATGTCTAACATGACACATTTTCACAGTATATTTTCTGTGACCTACCAGAACATAGTCTACACAAAAAGCAAGTTATGCTAAATAGCAAACATTTTCCTTGGAGCACTGTTTGATATCTGTGTGAGGGCTTCTTTGCAATTTCATACTTTTTTTTTTTAGATACAACTCTAGCTTAAAGATTAAGTATCACACAGCATAGCTGCACATACAATATATTTTACAGTTAAAAATTAAGACCTTAACTAGATATTCATTTGAAGTCTCCTTATGTAAAGCTTCAGAATCCTAATCCTGATCGGATGTTTCAAAAAACGTAAGATTTGGGATCCACATTTCATGAACATTTGAGAAAGCAAGCAGGTAAAAAAAAATTGTATGCAGGGTATTTCAATGTTGGCTTAACAATATAATATTACTACTTCATTAGTCACATGTGTTCATATTCAGAGTTTAAAAGGCAAACTGAAACCACTTACCAATTCTGGAAGAGGGCAAACGTCTCCTGTATTCATATACAATCCTTCCACCACAATAAACCTTCGAGTTACACGGGCCTTGCGAGGATTCTTCAGAGAAAGATAGGGTTTCAGTTCATATCAATAGTTACTAACAAGTGAAGCTCTGAAAATTTTTTGGTAGGAAAGGAAGGTAATGGGAATGAAAAGAAGATCATGTCGTCTTTTCNATCACATCAAGACTATATATAAGATAAATTTATCAATTACGTATCTTGTTTCATATTATCATGAATACTAGAGAAGATCCACCATGCTACCACATGTTAAAATGAAGCTGCAACCGAAATAATTTTAAAGAATCACAGAATGGTATGGGTTGGAAGGGACCTGAAAGATCATCTAGTTCCAACCCCCCTGCCATGGGACTTTAGAAATTAAGATTTATGTATCTGTATATAACTTACACAGGATCACTCTTTTCTAGGTATTGCAATGTGCAAAACACAAACAGGAAAAAAACAAATTATATGGATACTAGTGACAATTCCTCAAAGCACTCAGTGTGATAGTATCCTTTAATAGTCTCACTGCAGTCAGTAAGAGTTAAAATTAATTGAAAAAAAACACTAGTTAAATCAGAGTTTAAACCTTAGAGATATAATTGTCTTATTTCACTTCTTAGTTACAAACAAATTCTTCTTTTTGCCAGGCTCGGTAATGCACGTTAATGACCAATGCTACAGACTCCCATTCTGAGTAGAAAAAACTGAAAGATTATGTTTGTAAATGGATTTAACATAGAAGCCAATAAATTAGATAGCACTTGGCAAGTATCACTGCCTGTTTCCTTTTCTAAATCTTTTTAACGTTCATTTTGTCTTCTCCACATTTTGTATTAAAACAGCTAAAGTGGAAATTATACTATCCCTCCTTTTCTTTTGAAATCTCAGAATTTGATACTTCACTTCATAGCTGAACTTGGACACTGTCCTAAAAAACAGCGAGAGATGCTCTACACTAAGACGATGGCAACCACAAGAGCCTGTCTTCCTTCCCTAGCTCAGGTGGCTGTGGTAACTAACCACTGCAAGGATACTCTGCTGGATTTCCAAAGAACTGATCATTCCATGTAGGTACTCCTCAGCTCAAGAAACACCACAAAAGATAGACTGTTGAAAAAACAGTTTGGTTTAATCTGACAGTAAAGTAGTAAGACAACACCTTTAAGAGGACCAGCAAAAGCTGTATCCAATTTTTCCCCACTGGAGTCAAAGGCAATAGAACAAAGCGGGCTGGCTACACACACAGAAGATTTTTCTGACTTATTGCTGGCCTTCAAATACTTCTGTGTAAGCGTGATATTTTTAAGTGTATGAGGCTGGAAAATACTGCAATCATTATCTCACTGAGCATCCAAAAAAAAGATAAAATAGTAAAAATTGTAAAAAAAAATTTTACAATCTTCCTCACTAAATACAAGTATTCAAAAAAAATTATTTCAAGTAAGCAGGTGAAAGAAAAATACAAAGACATGAACACTTTAAGACTGATAACTTGAAAAACAGCAAAGTATGTTCAAGATTCTGTAATCCACTAGTAAATATTTTTTAAAGAACCTGTCGTGCAATTTGCTTCTGCAGCACAAGTCTCTTGTTCACAACAACACCAAGAAGACAAAAATATGGCACTTACGTTTATTCCAAAGTGCTCAGTAATTCCTCTCCCATGTTCTCCAAGGACTCCAAAGGAAAGGCTCTCCTCCAAAAATATTCTAACTTTGTATTTATACTTCAATTTTATCTAAAGCAGTGCAAATGATAAAAAATACAGGTCACCACCATCAGAACTTAGTCTCTAAATGGGAGGGGGAGACAAGGTAAAGAAACACAGTACCTTGAATATTGCAAAAATGTCAGCTCTAGCATTGTGTTCTGTCACTAAAGACATTTAAAGAGCCTTCAAAATTGTTTCACCATTTAACACCAGTAAATTTCATCAATTTCAAAGGCTATATACAAAAAATATTTTTGTAATTTTTTAATAGGCTATCAAATATGTCTAACATGACACATTTTCACAGTATATTTTCTGTGACCTACCAGAACATAGTCTACACAAAAAGCAAGTTATGCTAAATAGCAAACATTTTCCTTGGAGCACTGTTTGATATCTGTGTGAGGGCTTCTTTGCAATTTCATACTTTTTTTTTTTAGATACAACTCTAGCTTAAAGATTAAGTATCACACAGCATAGCTGCACATACAATATATTTTACAGTTAAAAATTAAGACCTTAACTAGATATTCATTTGAAGTCTCCTTATGTAAAGCTTCAGAATCCTAATCCTGATCGGATGTTTCAAAAAACGTAAGATTTGGGATCCACATTTCATGAACATTTGAGAAAGCAAGCAGGTAAAAAAAAATTGTATGCAGGGTATTTCAATGTTGGCTTAACAATATAATATTACTACTTCATTAGTCACATGTGTTCATATTCAGAGTTTAAAAGGCAAACTGAAACCACTTACCAATTCTGGAAGAGGGCAAACGTCTCCTGTATTCATATACAATCCTTCCACCACAATAAACCTTCGAGTTACACGGGCCTTGCGAGGATTCTTCAGAGAAAGATAGGGTTTCAGTTCATATCAATAGTTACTAACAAGTGAAGCTCTGAAAATTTTTTGGTAGGAAAGGAAGGTAATGGGAATGAAAAGAAGATCATGTCGTCTTTTCAAGTAACCTTTTACTTTAGTTTAAACTTAGCATTTATCATTTGTAACAAAAGTCAAAATGCCTCAGTGGACTATTTTTTATTTATTTTGTAATATTTTTAAAACTTCTAACTCTTACACAGGATTTAAGGTGCCTTGTTTTGTAATAAACTATAATCAATCCATTTGAACATCATGCATAAAGTGCAAACAATACAACTACAGAACTACTACAACTACAGCCGCAAATCTTGGTCTCTATTATATTCAGGCCAGACATGTTCCCTCATTAGCATGAGCATTTAGAAGGCTTTTCCGCGACTGGATTGCGCACCCAGATTCTCAGGACAGCACAACCCTCTTACAAGTTGCGTCTTTATAAAGCATGATCCAAAAGCTTGATCTCTGGACAACATAGGCTGTAAGAATATCCTGCAGTGGTTTGTTTACACTTCAATTGTGTGACTTGAGTTTTGTGGTTTTAAAATGCCATTCCCCTGTCATTTACTTTAATACCCTTGATCAGAAGATATCATTAAGATTGAAGTCATACTTCTTTCCTTTTTGAGTTCTTGTAAAAAGATTCAGAAAACAATATATTGGACTTTTCTGAGTTGTAGGCACCAAAACCACGCGCAGTTCACCCAAAAAGCTGGACCAGCCCTAGTGGTAAGATTTACCCCTTCCTAATCGGATGTCTTGACTGAACACAGATGGTCGACATTAAGCTCTTGGCCACCAACTTTATGTTCACATTCAGCTAACTACATTAAGAAACTTTAACCATGTAGCTAAATCAAAGCACTCTGCTCTAACAAACCAAATGTGTTACACCAGCATATTACATCATTACTTTGTCAACCACATCTATAAAATCATCTAAAGATTATCTGATAAAATACATTTTCCATAAAGGTAAGGGAAAAATTTGGCTAATTGTTATCTATGAATTTGCTATTAATCAGATCCATTACTGACTTAGACTGATGTTAAGCTGATTGACTTATAATAATCCATTTTATCTACTTGATTTTTATTAAGTAGCACATAATCAGCTTTCTTCCAATTGTAACTGCCAAACATTATGTTAATGAGGTACATAATGTTCATAACTCTTCACCTAATTCTTTTAAAATTTGTTTGAGCAGATTATCTGCACTTGCTGATCTTGATTTTAGTAACTGCTTTTGGACATCCTTTTGTATTACTGTCAGAATGAGAAGCGACTCGAACTTATGCAAATTTTTCAAGAAAGATTATCTTAAGCACATCTTAGGAACTGAATGCAAGATGTGGGGGTGTCTAAGAAAGGAAAAAAAGAATCATGTTGCTTCTGTAAATTAAAGGGTTAGGACTAGCCACTTCTGTGTTGATTTTACGGTGTGGCATTCAAATTGATAATTAACATGCATGATTTATTAGGTAAAGGCAGTTATACAAATTTCTAAAAGATAAAATACAAGCTCTGTACAAAAAAAAAATCCACACTTCAGTCATACGCTTATAGAGATATTCCTCCACCACCAAGTGATAAATGATAAATGCAACAAATACAGTCAATCTTAGTTATACAAGCAATATTAACTGCTCAACAGAGATATATGAAAACCAAATAACTGCCTATAAGTATTGCGTCCATTCAGTGACAGAATCCAGTAAAAAAATGGTGTGGAGGGGACACAAGAAAGTACAAATATTTTTTCAAGGAATTGTACCTTTTGATCTTCAGTCTCTTGCTCCTTCAACAGTCGTTCAAGGTCAGCCATATCATTATGCTTAAATAACTTGATGTTACTACGAGATGCTTGTAATCCCTTCTGAATAGCAAAGCAGGCAGCTTCATCTCTGTAAATACAGGAAGCCCTTCTAAGTTTACATTTGGTTTAACATTTATTCAAAGAAGAAAGGTGACTATTAGGACTATTCTGCATTTGAGCAGATACTTGTACTTAGGCATAGTTAAAACCAGATCTATTAAAGCATCATAAATTTTATTTACATTTTGAAAACTCATTTCCAAAGTTTCTCAACTTTCCTGTATACTACAATCATTAAAAGCAAGCCAACAGGTTTTTTTAAGTGTAAATTGGTCCTGTTTGTTTGTGTACGTGACAGCAATTCATTTGAGCTCTGCATTCCATAGACTAGGTACAATACTCCAGTAATCACCCCAGAAGCTCTCAATCTATTTGCTCTGAGTCTTAGAAGAAAAACACAAAGATGTGCTGAGTGGAAAGAGTGCACCCTCCGCAAGTTTGCAGATGACACAAAGCTTGGAGGAGTGGCTGATACCCCAGAGGGCTGTGCTGCCATTCAGAGGGACCTCGACAGGCTGGAGGGTTGGGCCGAGAGGAACCTCATGAAGTTCAACAAAGGCAAGTGCAGGGTCCTGCACCTGGGGAGGAATAACCCCAAGCACCAGTACAGGCTGGGGGGCGACCTGCTGGAGTGCAGCTCTGCACAGAGGGACCTGGGGGTCCTGGTGGACAGCAGGCTGACCATGAGTCAGCAATGTGCCCTTGCGGCCAAGAAGGCCAACAGGATCCTGGGGTGCATTCGGAGGAGTGCGGATAGCAGGTCGAGAGAGGTGATCCTCCCCCTCTACTCAGCTCTGGTGAGGCCACACCTGGAATATTGTGTGCAGTTCTGGGCTCCCCAGTACAAGAGGGACGTGCAACTTCTAGAGAGTATCCAGTGCAGAGCTACAAAGATGAGTAAGGGATTGGAACATCTATCCTATGAGGAAAGACTAAGAGAGCGGGGTCTGTTTAGCCTAGAGAAGAGAAAACTGAGAGGGGATCTTATCAACTTGTACAAATACCTGAGGGGACAATGTAAAGAGGATGGGACCAGACTCTTCTCAGTGGTGGCCAGCGACAGGACGAGAGGTAATGGGCACAAACTGAAACACAGGAGGTTCCGGCTCAACATGAGGGGGCACTTCTTTACTGTGAGGGTGACAGAGCACTGGAACAGGCTGCCCAGAGAGGTTGTGGAGTCTCCTTCTTCGGAGGTATTCAAAACCTGCCTGGATGCGATCCTGCGCAATGTGCTCTAGGTGACCCTGCTTGAGCAGGGGGTTGGACTACGTGATCTCTGGAGGTCCCTTCCAACCTCAACCATTCTGTGATGTGCCTATAACATTTATAGTGGTCCTCTGAGTATCTAAAACCTACTTTATAATATCCCTTGGGAATTGCTATTTTAGTTTTCAAAGAGCTATCCACTATTTTTAAGTGCTGGAAAAGCACATCTCTGTGTATGACAGGGTATGCAATTTCACAGCTGAGTAAATCCAGTAATCTTTTAAAAGTGGAAACTACGACAAACCTTCCGCACACGCTAACTGCAGCTAACTTTCAAGCAAGTTGCTTTTAAGTAAAGTGAGGAGATATTTTGTCAGTAATAAGCTGAAACGGTACAAGAAACCTAATTCCAGGATACAATGACACCTTGAATATTGTGTCTAATTCTGGTCATTCATCTCAAAAAAAGCTGATCCAACAAATATTCAGATGACCAAAAAACACCACCAAGGAAAGATTTTATAGAAGTGATAGACCTTCTATAAAAGAAGTCAGATATGCTACAAGCCTTACACTTCAAAAAGAGATGACTTAAAAAGAATTACAGACAAATACAGAAGTACCAAAGGTACAGAGAAGTGTCAGTTTGCTCCCTAAAAAGTAAATGCATCAACTGAAACTAGTAGGTGTTATACTCAAAGATGTTTATTCATAAAATATTCAAGTTAAACTGTGTCTACCTTGACTTCAGTAAGGCTTTTGACACCGTCTCCCATAACAGCCTCATAAACGAGCTCAGGGAATGCAGCCTAGATGAGTGGACGGTGAGGTGGATTGGCAATTGGCTGGACGACAGAGCTCAGAGAGTTGTGCTTAGTGGTGTGGAATCAAGTCGGAGGCCTGCAGCTAGCGGTGTGCCCCAGGGGTCAGTACTGGGTCCAGTGCTGTTTAACCTATTCATCAACGACCTGGACGATGGAACAGAGTGCACCCTCAGCAAGTTTGCAGATGACACAAAGCTTGGAGGAGTGGCTGATACCCCAGAGGGCTGTGCTGCCATTCAGAGGGACCTCGACAGGCTGGAGGGTTGGGCCGAGAGGAACCTCATGAAGTTCAACAAAGGCAAGTGCAGGGTCCTGCACCTGGGGAGGAATAACCCCAAGCACCAGTACAGGCTGGGGGGCGACCTGCTGGAGTGCAGCTCTGCACAGAGGGACCTGGGGGTCCTGGTGGACAGCAGGCTGACCATGAGTCAGCAATGTGCCCTTGTGGCCAAGAAGGCCAACGGGATCCTGGGGTGCATTCGGAAGAGTGTTGCCAGCAGGTCAAGGGAGGTGATCCTCCCCCTCTATTCAGCCCTGGGGAGGCCACACCTGGAGTACTGTGTCCAGTTCTGGGCTCCCCAGTACAAGAGGGACATCGAACTACTGGAGCAAGTTCAGAGGAGGGCTACTAAGATGAATAGAGGACTGGAGCACCTGTCGTACGAGGACAGGCTGAAAGAGCTGGGCCTGTTTAGCCTGGAAAAGAGAAGACTGAAGGGAGACCTCATTAATGTACATAAACATCTGAGGGGAGGGTGTCGAGAGGATGGAGCCGGTCTCTTCTCAGTTGTGCCCAGCGACAGGACAAGAGGCACTGGGCACAAACTGAAACACAGGAGGTTCCGGCTCAACATGAGGGGGCACTTCTTTACTGTGAGGGTGACAGAGCACTGGAACAGGTTGCCCAGAGAGGCTGTGGAGTCTCCTTCTCTGGAGATATTCAAAGCCCGCCTGGATGCCATCCTGCGCAACGTGCTGTAGGTGATCCTGCTCTGCAGGAGGTTGGACTAGATGATCTTCAGAGGTCCCTTCCAAGCCTGACCATTCTGTGAATTTACATGTCATATAAGTATTCTGAATATTAGAGATTTAGACAGGTACAAAAAGAATAGAAAGACTTAACAAAACCCCATCAACTACTACTGAATCCAAATCCTCCTCTTTGGCTCAGGAAGTTTTGAATATTGCTTCCCTCTTTCTCCTGTTTCTTTACTCTTCCTGATATGAATTATGACTGGCTACTTTCAGGGACGAGATACTGAGCCTGCTGAATTTTTGGTTTGACAATGCATAGCTGTTCTTGCGTTACGTTAATATATACATCAATCTTTAACCAACTAATCCACTGCAAATATGCAGGAGAGGAGCAACTGCCTTACAAGAAAGGTAAAAAGCCAGCAGTAAATAGGAGAAAAGCAAATACGACTGTCCATTTTCTTAGGAAAAAATCTAGATGTCGGACTTAGTCTTTGCATACACCAGTCTGTCTTTTTGCTTTTGTTTGTTGGTCTGGATGGGTTTCTTTGTTATGCTGAGTGTCCAGGTCAGCTTTTCCTTGATAAAAGCAGTAACTGATTTGGAATATTTGGCAAAGAAAGGATATGTGAGCTTTGTAAAACAAAATACTTGATCCAAAACAGCATTATTTTCTAAATGGTTAAATGATTTTGATTTACAATAATAAAAGAAAAAACGAAAGGAAAATTCTTAAATCTGGAATTTTCCAAAGAGAAAACAATACTTACACAAACACAATGTCTCCTCTTTTTGAATATGCAGGAATAGCACTGGCAATTGTTGCAAATCCATATGAGTATATAATAGCTTCCTCTGTCCTCATGAATTTGGCTAGTCGATCTTCTAATTCTAAGTGCACATCTATTTGAGAAAAAAGTTAAAGAGATCTTAGGCAGTTTAGCTGCTTTCCTATCAGAAAGACTTTTAGCAATCATCTAATTAAAGTAAACAAATTGCTCATTTGTAGGAAGAGTGTTACAACAAGTATCTTCCCCCCAAAAAAAACAGCTGCAATTAATACAACCTTCCTTAAACTGACAAGTAACCTAATATTAATTATAAACTTTGATAGATTAGAAAAATATTTAAGTAATGTGGTTCTCTCATTGCATACTCTTATGCAATGGTAATTAAGATCTGCTTGTGAATAGACCACAAGTCAATGACGCAGGGTTCCTGGTCTGTGACTAGGGAACATAGTTACTTCAGTCAGACAATAAATAGCAGTATAATTTATAGCAATTAATGAGGTCCTGTTGAAAGTCAGTTCTTCCAAGCTGATGTTTCCACTGCATATAGTGCAGCCACCACTACAACGGAAAACTGCTCTTGTCAGGCTACAATCACATACCACCTCCCGAACACAATTCAACCAATTCAAAAGGTCACCATCTCCATGCCAGAGATTACTCATCTTTAAGATAAATTGACACAGCTATACACACATGCATTTCCTAAACCAATTCGGTCAAAATGATCTGCATTTGAAACAAAACACCACTAAATCAAGAGATTAAGAGCAACATAACACGGTGAGTGAGTTGTTGCTTCAGAACCAGCCATAAGCTAAAAGGTGACCACAGCAGTAAATACTGTGCCTAAGCAAAATAACCTGTATCAAACAGTTATTTTAATTGTGTGACAATCCTGTCATGCATCACACCCTTTATCAGCTGAAAATAACACAGCATGAAAAGGCAAATAGAGATTCTTAGGATGTGACTTGAAAGATCACCACTGGCCAATGGTTACCCTCCTGCAATTATTCAAAGTTCATTGAAACTACATTCAAATGAACCGATATAAAAAAATATAGATTCTTCAACAGCCTTTGAGGCTTTGTTATGTCAACGTTGCCATTTCCAGCCACATATTAACAGCAAAGGTATAGCAAGAAAGGGTTTTGAAAAAAACCTAACTTTGTTGTATGAAGTATATCTAGTATAACCTTTCCCCAAAGGGGCACATCCACCTGATTTGTATATTCATACAGTAAAAGCAAAAAGTATGTCTTCAAACAGATCTGGGGGTACTGGTGACGGTAGGCTCAATATGAGTCAGCAGTGTGCCCTGGCAACCAAGAGGGCAAACCACATTTTGGGGGGCATTAAACACAGCATAGCCTGCAAGCCGAAAGAGGTGATTCTCCAGCTACATTTAGCACTGGTGCGGCCTCACCAGTATTGTGTGCAGTTCCCAGCCCCACAATATAGAAAGGATGTTAAGGTACTTGAAAGCATCCAAAGGAGGGCAACAAAGCTGGTAAAAGGGCTGGAAGGCATGGAGAGGCCTGAGGACACTTGAGTTGTCTAGTCTGGAGAAGAGGAGGCCGAGAGGCGACCTCATGGCTCTCTGCAACATCCTGAGGAGTGCAGAAGCAGGTGCCAGTCTCTGTTCCCTGGGAACCGATGACAGGACGCGTGGGTATATCACAAAGCTTTGCTAGGGGAGGTTCAGACTGGACATTAGGAAAGATTCCTTTACCATGAGGGTGGTCAAACACTGGAACAGGCTTCCTAGAGAGGTGGTTGATGCCCCATGCCTGGCAGTGTTCAGGAGATATACGGCAATGCCCTCAATAATGCATGCTTTAACTTTTGGTTAGCCCTGAAGTGGTCAGGCAGTTGGACTTGATGATCTTGCAAGTCCCTTCCAATTGAGCTATTCTAAATAACAGCCTCCCAGTTATCAAGTACAATTCTATCTACAGACTGTAAAATATACATCTTGAACACTGCTTTCCTAATGTTTATCTGAGCATCAGAAATGAAACAGAAAGGGAAAAGGAATTCTTTTATTTGTCTCTTTCTTTCACTGGCTTTAACTGAAAACAAAAAGTTTATTCAGTTATTATTTGAAAGTTTTCTTTTGCTATATAGCACTTTGATCCAGCTATATTAGATATACAAAACATTTGCAGAAACCTAAAATAGCCTTTCTTCTCCAAACTGTTTGGAAGGAAGTACTGATTGCAGTTATCTGACCTAGTTTCTTGACAGAGATTTTAGGAAGTCTTTTCTTCAGAATCTTTGCATCTTTTTCTTTATTTTTAGATGGACTTCAGAACAAATGAAACAATCTTCAGTCAGGTTTCAAAACAGAATGGATGAACCTTGCCTTAAGTATTGAAAAACAAGTCCAAGATGGATCTTTTTCAGGCAGCAAGCACCAAAAAAGGAGGCTGGCCATCTGGCACATAAAACATGCAATATAAACAACATTCAGCCCAAAATGTTCCTTCTTGAAGCCTTGTCAGCAGAGAATAAAAAATTGGGGGAAACAAGGACTAAACTGTTACTCTGAATGCCCAGCTATTGATACCTAACAGGGAAAAATATTTTGTTTGAGCATAAAAGACCACCTACATTCTCTAACTAATATATTGGAAGAGATGAAGAGGCCACCACAGTTAAAAATGAAAACCTGCATGCTTCTCATTGAGCTTTCCTCAAGAACAAACACTACACTGAGGGAAGGCTTGGTAAAAATAGTGGGCAATAGAAGTACTGTCAGCAATAACCTGATAGTGAATATAATCAGATTCATGTTAAGGAAAAGAAATTTATAAGCCTAATAAATTTTGCCAAGGGCAGAACATTTAAGTTTACTGAAGGCAAGAACCACAAGTCAGAGCAAGATATAGCATATGCAAAGCTGATACATCATCAAGCCTACAGCTCTATTAGTCAACACTTTACTATCATTCTACCATGATAAAAACAGAATACCACTTGACTCTCGATTCTTCATTGCAATGATTTGCTTTAGTCTGGTTACGTCACTTGGATTAACCTACCTTCAGTGAAAGCTGCAGACACTACATAGATTATATTTGCACAGACAAGGATATGATTGGAATGTCCTTCTGTATACTTACAAAACACTAATTAAGCTAGTACTGTCAACAAGTGCTGTGAAGTGCCAGTTTAGTGTCTAGTATGTGCTCAAATTCAAGTCAAGAGCAGCAGAACTGAGATCCAAACCCCACATCTCCTATTATGTATTTTATCTGGTAGCCTGTCCTGACCTTCACGGTTCTGAAGGGTACTGAAGTGATGGCTGCCAGGCAATCAACAACAGCCTTAAAAAAGCAAAACAAAAAAAACCACCACCACCACCCCTCACACACACATCTCACCTGTCATGAAGAGCACATTACCAAACAGATTCAGTCCTGTGTGAATATACTAACATTTCAAGGTTATCATAGGATAAAGGCATGGATGCAGTTTTCAGATATACAGCATAAAGCAACAATTTCTTAATAGGGACTTATTAACTCTACAAAATCCCTGCAAATAGGCAGAAAGAAGAATAAAGAAATCTCTAACAGTGATATGAAATACCAGCCGCTAGGAGGGGATAATTCTGAATGACAACAATTCACAATAATCAGTTAAATCCTATATAGTAATAAGGGGAAGCTATGTAGTTCTGGACACAATAGAACTCGTTTACCAAAGTCACAGCACACAGAATATTCTGAGGTGTACAATATTACTGAAGTAAGAAGTGTTTCTTATCTGACATTCATAATCCTACAATACTCAAACATTTAAACTCAAGGAGAAATGGGAAGCCATTTTGGGATCCAACAAGAACAGTAGTTGTCTCAAATTCAAAACTAATTCTCCATTACTTTTTCTGTGAAAGATGATATCTCAAAAAGCTCAGTGTAACTTTATTTCTTCACTAGTGATGTCATGCATCAATACTATAGATTACATCCCCTGTTTTGTGAAATGGGGCATTTACCCAAAAAATCCAGAAGATAATGACCAGCAACCAAACTAAATGCAAAAGGTACACAGCTCAGATCTTAGGATTACACTTGTAAAGAGAGCAGGAAACAAGCCAAAGACACCCTATTTACCAGAGAAAATCGACTTTTAACTACAGTTTGTTTTGAAAAATTACTACAAAGAAGCACTGAATTAAAGATTTCACAACACTTAACATCAACCTGAACCCAAAGGGATGGAGCATGAGCCCACAAGTTGGCTTGAAAGAAAGGCTCCTTGAGCCTTCCAGTGTTTTTTAAACCTTGTATGGATTCCAGCAGATCAACGCTTTAGCGTGGACATTGAGAGAATCTAGCTTCCTAAAAGCTCACTGGTAATCAGCAGGCTACTATCACCTTCTTTAGAAATGAATTATGGCTCTAGAACAATGAACAGTCTCTAAGATTGATTTCAAATATTCAACTTCACTCTGATTTACAAACATTTAACAAATCAAATAGGTACAGCAACTGCTTGATCTCTTAAGGGACTAGCTTGATTAACTGAAAAAAGTTCATCAGTTGTGAATTCAAGTCAAGGCTACAGGAAGCTAACTCTACAAAATCATTCTGAGTACAAACACGCCATGAATTCCATCACCTCTGGGAAGAGACAAAAAAGTTCACAAGACAATGAGCTGATGTTTTTAGCCTGCAACTGTGCAGTTATTCATTTATTACTCTTTGGTTTCCATGCAGTATTTCAAAATACCAATGCCCAGAGACTTCCAGAGACTGATATTTAACTACTTGCTTCTCCTTAGCAAGAATTAAGAAAACACTCAGTAACACTCTCTCACATCATAAAAACTCTCAATTACAACATTAAAGTCATGAGTAAAGGAAAACTTCATTCTGACTACAGCATTAGATACACTTAACTAATAATCTTTATCACAGAAAACAGAAATCAGAGTGCCCTCTTGTGGTCTACTTAGAAACGTATTTCTTATCTACACTGAAATTCACCAAGCTTGATTAATTTATTAATTATTAATTATTTGATTATTTATTTTCACTGTCTACTACAGTGACAAAAGCTAAAACAGGCTATGTTTAACTTTGTAACTCTCCTGCAACACCAGCATTAGAAAGTAAGAAACAGTAAGAAAATGCATAAAATGAGTAAGAAACAGAACTACAAACAATAAATGCTACCATTCCTTACCAATTACAGTAAAAACTGTGTTAAAGGGTAACTGTTCTTCACCATAAGAGAAATAATTTGCTTCTTACACACAGGACTATTTTGGCCAACTTACATCAGTCTGAGTACCATTAGAGGTAGATTAAAAAAAATTACTGACCAAAAGTACCATAGAATCCTCTAGGTCCACAAGTACCAACACCATACTTCTTCAGAGATGCCTGGGCCGCACTCTTTAACAGAAAAGAATTATGTGAAACATTTATTCCTATAATAGCTCAAATTCTTCTCTAAAGTTCACATTGACAATTTTATGCCAATGTATACAGACAAGCTCTTTCATCATTCAACATCACCAGCTTTTTAGAAAGTTTAGTACTGTACTGAGTTCTACATTAGATAAGTGACATTCATTGTATTCTACTGATTAAGGATATTAGACACTAATCTAACTTCATAAATAGTTAGCTCCAAGTATGCGCACCAGACAACATTTTAGTAAAAAGACAAACTTAAATAGAACAAAATAATAGGACTTATAATCTTCCTTGCTGCTTTAGAAGCATATTTCCTTGACAAAGTTTATGCTTTCTGAAGTTATGCTTAATTTCAAGGTAACATACAAACTAAAAGAGGAATAATCACACAATACATAGGGTAACTGGAAGAACTCACCTTAACCTTCTCATTATCCAAAAGTCCAAGAAAATTGAACGATGCAAAATTTATACATTCCTTGCCATTAACAGTGATTTTATGGGTAGGAGGACTGAAAAAATTAGAGACCTACTGTTATGAATGAACATTTATCATTTCCATACAGTCAAACAGTATGCGAGTTTTGTTTTTTCCTATAACAAAAGACAAACTGCATTTTTGAGATTCCCTCTTTCCATTTCTTCTTTAACTGCCAACTGATGTGTAAAAGTTTAGTGTCAAGGCACAAATATACAACCAAACTAAGCAAAAACAGTATTCATGTAGTTTAATAAAGGATTCTTAAATACCTTTATTTATTTTTATGATTTTTTGTTGAAAACTTAATTCATACAAAAACAACTCTTGAAGAGATAAATAAAGCTTCTTAGCTAACAGCTACATGATATCTATCTGGAAGATGGAATACTATGAATAAAATTTTATTGCTAGTTACTTGAACAATAAAAATTAATTTAAAACCTGTTTTTATCATAAAGGAACCCACAGTAACAACCCTCTACTGAGCAGAAATTTTGAAATAGAGGTACTAGCTATAAGCAGACAAAAGTATTCTGTTTAACTGGCATCTTGAATTTCCAATTCTGTTTAATCCATAACAATATGAATAACTGATATAATCAGGAAATACAAAACGCATGAAAATATGCAACATTAACAAATGAACAAGAGCAAGGACACACAAAGCACAGGACAGAAAAATTTTCTACCCTAAAAAAATTCTGGCTTAGATAAATGCTTATTAAAAATTTAAAGAAAAGATAAAAATAGCTACTACCACTTTCAATATAAGCATCACATGTTCTGTGTTCTAAAAGCAAACTTGTTTCAGCAAATACACTCTTCAGTGTTTCAGGAATTACACACTTCAACAACACAAACTCAAGAGCTTCAATTAATCACTCAGTGTTGAGACATCTCAAAGCTAAGCCAAATACAAAACCTTATGTCTGCCCATTTCTGTATGCATTGTCAAATATTTAAATTGAGATCCACCACCCAAGTCACAGAAGGCAAGGGCAGGAACTGGGAAAACGAAGAACCGCCCACTGTAGGAAGAGATCAGGTTCAAGACCTTCTAAGGAATATGAATGTGCACAAGTCCATGGGACCGGATGAGATGCATCCAAGAGTCCTGAGTGAAGTGGCAGATGAAGTTGCTAAGCCACTATCCGTCATATTTGAGAAGTCGTGGCAGCCTGGTGAAGTTCCTAGTGACTGGAAAAGGGGAAACATAACCTCCATTTTTGAAAAGGGAAAGAAAGGAAGGCCCAGGGAACTACAGGCCCATGAGTCTCACCTCTGTGCCTGGCAAGATCATGGAGCAGATCCTCCTGGAAACAACGCAAAGGCACACGGAGAACAGAGAGGTGATCAGTGAGCCAACATGGCTTCACTAGGGGCAAACTGTGCGTGACAAATTTGGTGGCCTTCTCTGTTGGGGTTACACCATTGGTGGACAAGACAAGAGCAACTGACGTCATCTACCTGGACTTGTGCAAAGCATTTGACAAAATAACTTTACCACCAAGCATCACCACTTATGATTGTCCAAATCTACCACCTTAAAAAAGAACAACTTTTCACAAGGTGCCAAGTATCTAGCCACAAAATCAATTTCTTCTGAAGTGTTTTGTAATTGCACAGCTCCCCCTGCCATCTCCTTGGTAAACACCACATATTAAAATTCAGAAAAAATAAAATACTTGAATACCAAAAAATACAGAGCTGGAATGAAGGCTAAGATAAAGTATCCCCTTAATATCAAACACAAAACAAACTAAGAAATTCTAAATTAAAACATTTAAAATGAGAAAGATTTTTTTATAAGATAATTTTGATATGGTTGCAAAAGTAAGAATTTCTCTTCTGTGGTAAATCCAGTCCTATCTTCTAAAAATTAAATTAATTTATGTACATTTTTAGGGATATGGAAATTCTTTGTTAGAAATATGCTTAAAAATTGGACATCGAGTATTTGAGTAGAAAGAAAAAACAGAATTTATTTTGATTAGACTTACCCTGAAACAATGTTGTAATTGAGAGCTGGGTGATCTTTTGGTACAGGAGGAACAAGCGGCTCTGGCTGCCATTCTTCAATCAACTCTTCTTTTTCCTGAAGAGCAGAAAAAAAATATCATTCAAAAAGGATTTCCATTAGAAAAGTCATTGTACTCTAATAAACAGTTGACAACACTTTTATGAGAAATGACATATCCTACTGTGCATCACCTTTCCGAGACACTTGGGATCGGTATTATCTCAGTACGTTCAATTAAGGGGCTCTGAATTCTTCAAAAGGAAGGACTTGTAAAGAATGATACCCCAATTGTGTCTGCACGTTAAAAATCTCATGATAATCAAGAGAACAGATAATAACTTGGTGTCCTTGTCAAATTTTAATCAGTATTATTTCACTCAATCTACTATTTATGAAAATCTTCCTCTACAGTATATGTAACTGAATACAAAAAACATAATAATTGTATATAAATTGCCTCACTTCACATTCTCAAGTCTTCAACCATGCTGTTTAAACAACCGTGGCATTAAAATGCTAAGCACAATAACACAAACATAAGTAGGACACAATATAGAATACAAATGCCAAATGCTCAGGAAATGGCAGCAACAACTACTAAACCACATATACTAAACCCACCTAACCATGGAAGAATACCCAATGCACTTTCATTTTCAAAGTGCTTTAAACTATACAGAAAACCTCAGTAAAATGATTTTCTGAAGGACAAGCAATGGACCAGCATGACAGCTGTATTAGCATAATTCCTCAAATCAGCAACTACTAAGGTGAACCACCAAAATCATTCTTCATACTAACAAAGCAGAACTTTTCCTGAGGATTATTTAGTAGTATAACAAGGCACACCTGATACCATTCCTCTTAACAAACTAACTTTGACTACAATGGTGTTACATTTCTCTAATATTTCAAAAAGTAGTAGAGTATTTAAGGCTACTAATGTTAATACATAAATATCAACTGTTATCGATTCTTAAAAATACCTCAGAAGTTATCATTTTCTATTTTGATTTTTTATCAAATACACTTTTCCAAGCCTTCAAATTAAGATATTAAAAATCAAAAGAAAACTATATGCAAAAATACATGTTTACTCTCCTGTACTTTCATCACTTTCTTTCTACTAAGCTAATGAATAACTTTCTTTCTAGGTATTTCTAGAATATAAATTAATATCCTCAGAGCTCTGCAAAGGTCTGTTGCAAAACACAAATGGAAATTTCAATGGCCCTGTATTTCAGAATAGATACTTTTTATGTTAGCATAGTCACCTGTATTTCTAATATTTTGCAGACATACTTTAAATACCTTTTTATTTTACTTTTTCATGTTAGATTTCTCACTGGAATTTTACCCGTGGGGCTTATGTTTTAAAGGAAATAAAATGCCATTAACACATGTAACACAACTAAATATATTCAGTATTATGATGTTGCTATACTTATATTAGAAACAGTACTTATTTTCTTTAGCGACTGCAGGAGAGATCACTGGAGCCTTGCATGTAGCTTTTGAACATGCACTGAAATTCTGCTCCATATATTAAGGAAACAGTTCAGTATTAAGCCAGCGGTTACGCATCTACCTTGTACTAGTGCCATTCACAGGCATGTCAAACAGCAGGTTTTAATGCTTCAACTAAAAAAAAAACAAACAAAAAAATAACAGAGCACCAGAGACAGACAAATAAAAAAATCAAGCTGTGCATCAATACTATTGACTACTATTTACTACTGCATTGTAAACCCCACATTCAACAAGATTCAGTAAATACCTTCAGTACCCTATGGTGCAAGATTACCAGATGATATACCTCATAAAGATTAACATGTAGCATAGTACCAATGGTGGAAAAGCAGTACCTAAATTCAGGTTAATATCAGAGTAAAATAATCCTAACTGTGTATGCTAAACTCCATTGATCCAAAACAGAGATTGACATTCTGATCTTGGATCAGAACAGATATTAATGTGCATCTCTATACCATATTGCTATTTAAGAAAAATTATCAAAGATGTAATTTAACACTAAGGGTGCTGACCCACAGCACTGTAAGCCCAAAGCTAGTACAGTACAGTCCTCTCCCAGATGTAAGCTCCTTTTGTTAGCGTAGGTAGTCTTGTAAGCAGCAGGCAGTCTTGTAAGCAGACAGAAACCTCCTTCAGAAAAATGATCCACATGAAACCAGTTTAGCAAAAGCAACAACGACATACAGCTAAGCTAAAGGCCATAACAATGTAGTCCCAACCTAGACTGGTTGATGCTACTGCAAAACCACATCCTGAGTTACAGATGCCCAGTAGTACCTTGTACCTCTTCACAAGACTTCAGAAAGACTTCTAAAAACCAGGAAGCAGGATGCATGCTCATGCAGCCTTCTGTCTGCTCCAAGGTAGCTGGTGTTCAGAGGCCTCAAAACCCTGATGCACACTGTAGCCTGCATCAACAGTTTTGTGTTCATTATTATTATTATTATTATTATTATTAGGAAGCAGTGTAAATCAGGTGAGAAATGGTGCAGCCTGTCAGTTACAGATTGGGAAGAAAGAAAAGCAGTAGATGACATCCAGTGCCTGAAGGGGAAGGACTTATGAAGTGTGGTGGTTTTTTCCGTGGAGTTGGTTAAGACTTCAATGGAAAAAACATCTGAATGACTTTTATACAACACAGATGAAAGGCAGAGCATAACATACCTTGTCTTTCCAAAGACCGCAGAATTAAAACTGTGCAAGCGTGTACTTAGTTTATTTGTCTGTTTTTTTTGTTTTGGTTTGGTTTTTGGTTTTTTGTTTGTTTGTTTTTTTGAAGTAAGGGTACAAAGTATCATCAAGCCTCCCAACAACTGAAACATAAATTCAATTAAAATCTTTTTGACATGGAGCATAGCAGGAAGAAAAATGGACAGAAGGACACTAACTACATTAAATTAGCATAGTACAATGGTAATTGAGATCTGTGAACATAATGAGATATCCTCAGCTAGTACCTCTCTCCCCAGTACTCATATAAAGTTGTAAGGAGTTTTCAGTCTTCCATTTGAAATGTTTGCAGTATGCAGAAATTAACATCACAGGTGACAAACCATTGACAAGATATGGCAATGTCCTAACTTTTTCTCTATGTACAATAAAACCAAAAAATCACAGAACGGTTTAGGTTGGAAGAGGCCTTAAAGATCTTCTAGTTCTAACCCCCCTGCCATGGGCAGGGACACCTCCCACTAAACCAGGTTGCCCAAAGCCCCATCCAACCTGGCCTTGAACACCTCCAGGGATGTGGCACCCACAGCTTCTCTGGGCAACCTGTTCCACTGCCTCACCACTCTCAGAGTGAAAATTTCTTACATATATCTAATCTAAATCTACCATCTTCCAATTTAAAACTGTTGCTTGTTGTCCTGTCACCACACTCCCTGATAAAGAGTCTCTCCCCATCTTTCTCAAAGACCCCCTTTAAGTGCTGGAAGACCACTGTAAGGTCTCCTCAGAGCCTTCTCCTCTCTAGGCTAAACCCCAACTCTCTCAGCCTGTCTTTGTAGGAGAGGTGCTCCAGCCCTGTGATCATCTTTATGGCCCTCCTCTGGACCTGCTCTAACAGATCCGTGTCTTTCCTGTGCTGGTGGCCCCACAGCCGAACGCAGTACTCCAGGTGGGGTCTCATGACAGCACGGTAGGGAAGGGGAGAATCATCTCCCTCAACTTGCTGGCCATACTTCTTTTGATGCAGCCCAAGATATGGTTGGCTTTCTGGGCTACAAGCACACACTGCCGGCTCATGTTCAGCTTTTCATCCACCAACACCCCCAAGCCCTTCTCCTCAGGGCTGCTCTCAATCCATTCTCCGCCCAGCCTGTATCCATGCTTGGGATTGCCCCGACCCAGGTGCAGGACCTTGCACTTGGTTGTGCTTGGTTGTGCTGAACTTCATGAGGATCACATAGGCCCACCTCTCCAGCCTGTCAAGATCCCTCCAGATAGCATCCCTTCCCTCCAGCAAGTCAACTGCACCAGATAGCAGGTGATCCACAAACTTGCTGAGTGCGCACTCAATCCCACTCTCTATATCACTGACTAAGATGTTAAATAGCACCAGTCCCAATACCAACCCCTGAGGAACGCCACTTGTCACTCATCTCCAATGGGACATTAAGCCATTGACTGCAACTCTTCAACTGTCACCATCCAGTCAATTCCTTACCCAACAAGTGGTCCATTCATCAAATCCATGTCTCTCCAATTTAGAGACAAGGATATCATGCGGGACAGTGTCAAATGCTTTGCACAAGTCCAGGTAGATGACGTCAGTTGCTCTTGTCTTGTCCACCAATGGTGTAACCCCAACAGAGAAGGCCACCAAATTTGTCACGCACAGTTTGCCCCTAGTGAAGCCATGTTGGCTCACTGATCACCTCTCTGTTCTCCGTGTGCCTTTGCATTGTTTCCAGGAGGATCTGCTCCATGATCTTGCCAGGCACAGAGGTGAGACTCATGGGCCTGTAGTTCCCTGGGCCTTCCTTTCTTTCCCTTTTCAAAAATGGAGGTTATGTTTCCCCTTTTCCAGTCACTAGGAACTTCACCAGGCTGCCACGACTTCTCAAATATGACGGATAGTGGCTTAGCAACTTCATCTGCCACTTCACTCAGGACCCTCAGATACACATATACAGGAGAAAACTCCTTCCTAACAACATCGCTTCACTAATTCTAGCTCTCATTCATTCTCCTCACCCATAACATTACAGCGTTTTGGTTTTTGATGGACATAGGAACATAAAGAGAAAACACCTGCATCTTCATATCTCATGTCTTCTGTTTCCACATATATTTAGCAAGGTATAAGTTTACCAAAAGCTTCTGTGGTAAAAATTCCTTTATTAAGGTGGGGGATTGGAGATACCAGAGACAGAAATGAATACCAGTCTCAATGTAAAAAAAGCAATCCACACTGAAGGTGGGCTAGTCCGTACCCCTTCCTCCTTCTGTTCACCACATATCTCAGTACACTGGCCTTTTTCTGATGACTTTCCAGGGCAAACATGGCCATCTCTTTCTGACCAAAAAGACAGCAGAATCAGGTTTTCATACAATGACCCCATATTCAGAACTTCTATCTTGTACCTTCGAAATATGTACCAAATTTCAGACCAATATAAATAATACAAACATTTATTTTCAAGCATATAGAGAAAACTGATTTTAATTCACACTGTAACATCCTCAATATATACTTGATTAACTTATTTCTCTTCAGTTCACTGTACTTGCAAATACCCACTTGATGAACAAAACTTCCAATTTCCCCTCTCTCAGGCTGTAACATATGTGAACTAACCTCTCAGCTCTTCGTCTTTCCCTTTTATAAAGCTTCTTAACTTATATAAACATATAGATTTTATGTTTATCTTTTATTTAACATTTAAATGTTATATTTATGAATATTCTATGTGGAAATATAAAATAAACAAATGTTTATATTTTATAATACAAAATACAATATTTATACAAACATAACATTTATATAAACGTTTTTATATATTTATCTAGATATGTGTACATACATATAAATATATAAAATGGTTTTGGTTGTTTTTTGTTGTTGTTGTTGTTGTTGCTGTTGTTGTTGATGGAGGGTTTTAATTTTTAAACACCAGATACCTTGGGTAAGAGAAATACTTTGGTGTAAACGCATCCATCCCGAATTATTGAAACAAGTTCATTTTTTGACCCTGGTTATCAAAAAAAAAGGGTAGGAATTATCTTCATGAGGACAGCTCTTCACTAGCACAAGTGTTTTGGAACAGTGTAATACATGCATCTGTGTCAATATGACAAGATTAATAATATTTTTTTTTAATTTGCAGTCATACTGCTTCTCAAATAATAGGTCTTTAATTTGTTGGTATTTACAGAATCATGCCANTTTTAATATATTTATCTAGATATGTGTACATACATATAAATATATAAAATGGTTTTGGTTGTTTTTTGTTGTTGTTGTTGTTGCTGCTGTTGTTGTTGATGGAGGGTTTTAATTTTTAAACACCAGATACCTTGGGTAAGAGAAATACTTTGGTGTAAACGCATCCATCCCGAATTATTGAAACAAGTTCATTTTTTGACCCTGGTTATCAAAAAAAAAGGGTAGGAATTATCTTCATGAGGACAGCTCTTCACTAGCACAAGTGTTTTGGAACAGTGTAATACATGCATCTGTGTCAATATGACAAGATTAATAATATTTTTTTTTAATTTGCAGTCATACTGCTTCTCAAATAATAGGTCTTTAATTTGTTGGTATTTACAGAATCATGCCATAAACTGATAAATGCCTATATACAAGGAGTCTTGGCTGAAAAGAACTGGAAACCTTTACAAGAAGAGACTACATTTGCTCTTCTCTGTAAAACACCATCTGATCAATTCCTGAACACTATGTGTGCATGAGAAAGCTCTCACGGCCTACAGTATTTCCTGGTATATTCTCTGAAAGGAACTTTCCAGTCACCTAACTAATATTGCTCCAATAAAACTGTTTGCATGCTACCACTGTAATGAAAATTCTATAACTAAAGAAAACAACTATTCCTCACATACGCAAGTATAAGACGTGGCTCTTAGTAGCACTTCACAGACTGAGAGAAGCTCAGTATCATTTATTGCAGAGTGACACATAGCCATGTCTGGAGGGCTTCATCCTTTCGCACAAATGGTTGTTGGCTGGAGAACGAGCTTGTAGCTAAATCATGGAATACAATCTCCTGCAGCCCACTCCAGTCTTCAAAGGCACTTTGCTGCTTTCCTACAGATTTTATTTTGGATAAAAAGTCCACAAGGATCTGTATGTGTAGCATCCCATCTGGCCATAGATTTATTTGTACCTCCTGAAATCCCAAACTATTAAGTTGTCAGAGAATTACTCCACCTTTTTAGTTAATGAATCAGGAGATTCATTATTTTTTGTATAGAACCAATAGCAATACCTGCAAGCACTGTTATGAAAGGATGACAGTCAGTCAGTCTGAAAGCTGATTCCTGCACTAGGTTTCGTAGTACTATTGCTACACATTTGACTAAACCCTGAAGACACATTTGGGTGGATTTCTTCACTATTTTAGAAGCATGAATCCTCAGTTCACTGGGTTGCAAAATATATCACCTACTTTTGGTTCCTCAGGACAGACTGGTCCTGACAGATCCTGCTAGATGGCTATGCAATAGTGGTATTCTTTGGTAATATTTAGTATGTGGAGCCAGCTCTCCTCTAGCAGCATCCCCAGCGGTAAGTCACAGAGAAAGAAACACCAAGTATCGTTACATAATCAGCTGACTTAGAGGTCTTCTGAGCTCCACCACGTGAGCTGACCTATCTCCAGTGCGTGCACCCAAACCCAGTCATTCCTCTGGTGAGGCAGAGACTGGACACCACAGCATGAATCAAACCAGAACAAATCAGAGGGCAAGTCAGCGCTCTCCTTGCTGAGCAACTGGCACGTTACAACATGTAGCTCAACATGCACACAGAAGCCTGCTTGTGTGGGATCCCACACTGTATGAAACATCAGTGTCAACTATCCAAGGATTTTTGGTGAATATTAAGGGTTTTTCTTCCCCACAGCTATTCACCTACCAAAATAAGAGCTATTTTCACAGCTGTCACCTACATTATAGAAAAGTGACAGAATCACTCCACAGCTTCGATTCATCAGTCTGCTTAAGTACTCCTCCATCCGTAGAAAGCTTACTCACTTTCACTTCACTGTTGTATTTATGCTTACTTTCAATAAACTACAAAATTTTTTTGCATATTGCATATTTACATTATTGTAATGTAAGCATTTTACATTATTGACAGCATATAAGCATTACTTTACAAGACATTCCTTTTGAAACAGAGTTCATATTCAAAACATTACTGATCTCTGAAGACGGAAGGAGCGTCAATGACACTAACTTAAATCTTCTTTATCAATTGTCAAATAACCTGAACATACCATCATCAAAAAGCACTCCCCCATACTATTCTTTCTGCCATCAAGATCACAGAATGGTTTAGGCTGGAAGGGACCTCTGGAGGTCATCTGGTTCAAATCCCTTGCTTAAGTAGACACACCTAGAACAGGTTGCCCAGGAAATACCAGACACAGGTAACAAAAAGCTGGGGGTGTTAATCTCTAGCATCTCAAGTCAAATCCTTTGCTGTAATGCAGCTCTTAGGATTGCAAATTTTCTTCTTCTGTGCCTTCCAACAGTGAGTTAATGTATCCAGTATCTATGCAATGCAATTCTCAATTATTTTGGGTTTTTTTGCTAGCATTTACATTCCTTTCCACCTCTCAAGTTCCAGAAAGTTTGTATGAATCTCATGAGAAATATGACAGCAAGTGCTTACTTGCATGCTTCTGTTCTTCAGAAAGCCTGCTACTGCTGTCCTGCCAGTGAACATCACTCCTGTTGTCCTTCAGAAGTAGGACTGTTACTAAGCATGAGCCATTTCAAAACGTTTTCCCCTTTTTGACCACCTTCTCAATCCCTGGCCGCAGTAAGCTGCAGCAGACAAGCTGCATGTGCCATCTCCCAGTTGCTCACTGCCCCATTTAAAAAGATACAGCACAATTTTTTCCCCACTTATCACTGTTCTAGATTTATCTGAGCACTTTCTTAAACACCTCAGCTTCAGCAAAATGGTGTGTCAGTGAATGAAGTAGACGATTTGCTACTGGTTGATAACATTCAACATGCACACACAAATATCCACTTGTAATTCCTACTCTGTAAGGAAAAGATGTGTTTCAGCTTTTTTGGATTACCAATTACGCAACAGTAGCAAAGAGCCTCTACCCACCAACTGCAGAGAGAACAGATCTTCCAAAAGGAGAAAGTTACCCTTTGAAAAACCAAAGATCAAAACCATCTAATGCATGAAAACTCTACTGAATGAGCTATCAATTTCTGAATGGACAACCAGAGGCTACTATAAAGCTGCAGCATGTCTTCCTAGATGATCTGAACATTCAGCACTTAACCACACTGGACTCCCTTTCATATTCACTCCTCCTCTGTATTCTTAGCAAATAAGGCAAACTTCAAGAATCAATTCAAGTCTTCCCATGCACAGAATCGAACTGGCCTTTCCTGATTCCTACTCAGCTCATTTCTTGTCTCCAATGTTACTTATAAATACATGCCAAAGTGTTCCCTAGAATGCTCTAGGCTTAATAAGTACTCCCTTAAAGAGGACATGTCCTGCAAATTTGCTCATGTTTACAGTCTTGCGTCTACAGTCCTTGCATCCTGTTCACTTGATCCTGAAATACATTATACTGCAGAGCTCACACATTTAACATGTATCCTTAGGAAGAGTAAGATCAAAAAACCCTGTACGCACATTATCTAGATGGAATGACAACGTAAAATAGCCATGAATCTGTTTCATAAGCCTTCCTCTGCACCATGATGGAATTGCCATCTTTCATCCTGCTCGTGAAGAATACCAGTCTAAGCCTCAGGACTTCAGATCATTAAGATCAACCCCTCACATACACAGGCTGGTTGTAGCATTGTGATACACTGCCATAAGGCATCTTTGACTGAGAAAAATTAACAAATCCTTATCTACCTCAGTGTTTTCACATGCAGAGAGTTCATCCAATCATCCTTTGAATATAACCAGCAAGCCCAAATGCAGACTGTGCCTTGGACAAATTAGTCCAGGGATATCTCTGAAACGAATTCTACTCATTGTCTCCAGCTAAAAGTCAAGGAGAAATTCCAGTCTTCACGAAGAATTACATTTTTGTTTGAGACAATCACCTTGTGAAGGAAGAAAATTGCCACTAAACTACAAAGTTCTCTGGAACTCACTTAGCATTGTAAACTCTAAGAGTTATGACTCATAGATATCATATCTACACACTGATTATTTTACTACTTTTCATAGTCTTATACTTTGTTGGTGGTGGTGGTGGGTTTTTTTGCTGTTTTTTTTTAAATATATAGCTTCCATTCTTTTAAACAAAGCCATCCATATAGTAGAGCCAATGCCAGCTTTTCCTAGCTCATCAGTCTTTCCATGGTTACATCAGTTTGTTTTGTTTGCTTTGTTTGTCTTTTAATATTTCTTAGACTTTCAAACACGATGCTTACTTTAAAAGCATGAACTGAAGTTTTTAAGCAATTTCTTACACAAAAGTAAGTTTATCCCTTGAAATCCTCACTAAGAAAAACCAGCATAACTCGCAAGTTTGCAGCAGTGGTTCAACAGCCAAATACATCAATAGTTATTAACTGTTTCTCTAAAGAAAAATATTTTTTCCACCATACCTTAGGTGTTAGATCAGATCGCTCTTGAAGCTTATATGTCTTGGAGAAAATAAGTCTGATTATCCACAGAATTAGAATTCCTTCCAAAATAAGATGGTAAGCAGGAGCCTGAAAATAAAGCACAAAAATAAATCTAAACAGAATTCTATTGAATCAGTCTGACACTTTGCAAGTTTTGTCCTCACTAGTCACGCTCTTAGAAAGTCAAAGCTGATCATAAGCCAACGTATTTTCACTAAAATTTACGATTATACGAAAGTGCACTGCTTCACAACTACTAAATCTGTTAACCTGAGTATGAAAGGACTTATTCTACTTACTGTTAATGAACGAGGCACAGTCTGAATTGATAAGCAGTTTCAGCTCTACACATGCACATCAACTGAATATTGAGAGCAAAGGCACTGCAGATAAGCCCTAAGGGTTGCACTAGTGTCTGTGAAGCCAGAGAGCTTTCACAACAGAGAGCTTCCGAGAGCTCTTTTTCATCTATACACACCAACTTCAACTGCAAGTTCTTATAACTTAAAGCCCACCAGCAGCTACTAGTATTTACAAAAAGAGACCTAATGTGGTCCAGAGAAACCATTTCTGCTTAGTTTCACAGACACTTTGAACAGGTATAACCCAACACCATCACAAGAAGTTTTGCCCTGTATCATTTACTCCTATGTGTGGACACAGTATTTAGGAAGTTACACATCAAACAAGAACAGAGCTGATCCCAGTTAGACTTAGCCTCTTCGGATGCTGGGAGGGAGGAAGGTCCCTTGTATCTAGCAGCAGAATCAGTTTCAGGTCTTTGTGGAGTTATGGCATCGGTATTTGACAACTAGTTTAAATGATGGGTTCAGTTACTTCATTTCAGCAAGGTTACAGTCCACATTGTGGACACCTTCTATTCTTATAAGACTCAAAGTGCACACACAATAGTGCACTCCATCTTCAAACTAGTGGAAAAGCTCCCATGCATCAACAATTTCTGGCAGGCTCTGATGTGCAAATAAAGAAAGTGAAATGCACCACACCACCAGAAACAAAAGGAGATCAAACACAAGGACAGAGCTCTATGGCATATCAAACTGCAAAAAATGAAATTATCATCTGTATAGTACTTTTCAGTTCACAAACTTCAAGAATACATCTACACACCTCGACAGCTGAAGAGCACACAGTATACAGAAACAGTACAGGTTCACACAGACTATGCTTTTCAGTGCCTATAATTAACATAAATTCAGGGCACTAGACTATGCTACTAGCTTCAGCAGATAAGCACTTCTATATTTATATTGCAAAAACTTGTATAAATATCTTTAAAAAGCTACCAACCTTTGGAGTACAAGGCTATACAGCTCTATTTTTTTTCTCCTATTTTATGAAACAAATGCATCAATGGGATACTGAGAAGACATCCTCAGTGCATACATACAAACATCAGTTAGCAGCAC
Source organism: Chauna torquata (assembly GCA_013399475.1). Taxonomy (NCBI): domain Eukaryota; kingdom Metazoa; phylum Chordata; class Aves; order Anseriformes; family Anhimidae; genus Chauna; species Chauna torquata. Next base: position 143,579 of record VXAL01018010.1, on the reverse strand, counting down.
CATGCTCTCGAAGGACAGTATTTCCTTAAGTGCTGGCTCTTGAGCTCGCATTTTGAGAACTACCAGTCCCAGCCCTCAAGACTTTGCCCAGGCATTACAAATAACGCCACACAGATGTAAAAGCTAGCCAGAGCTTGAATCCAAAGTCACATTATCTGTTCACATTTGATTGAGAGTAAAACTGATCAAAACACCAAGCTTTTGTGAATAAACTGTCTTACAGCTTCCCAGATTGAGAGCCAGGGCACTGCTATTTCTCTTCTTCCTGCCTAGTTTTGCAAAGGAAGGAAAATAAATAGGCAGCTCTTTCCAGACAGCGTTGCTGAGCTCCTTTTCTGCAGCAGAGGAAAGCCACAAACAACACAGTAAACCGAATATGCTACTTGCCAGCAGTTTAAAACACTATTTGGAAAGAAACAGAAGTGCCCGTTTCTAACTGGAGGCCAGTCAAGCACTTGTTAAATTGCTCACCTAAATCCCCATATTACAGCCATACCGCTGCAGTTTTTTCAGCAGTCTGTCACTTTAAAATACATTGTATGTTTGACCCCTGCTTTCAAAAGTCAGCACAGATTTCCTGATGATCAATTTCCTCAAGAGGAGAGGGAGGGAATGAATTGTTGATGCAAAAATACTGCCTATCATTAGGGCATCCTTTCTTCATACCGTGAAACAAAGTCTGGAAACACACACGTCAGGTCGACTCTCTCCAACAGAGAACTCGAGCACCGACATTTAAAAGCGGTTCTTTCTCCGTAAACAAAGCTTATAAAGCACCAGCCCCGACCTCATACTCAAAAATCGCTGTTCATGTTACTCAGGCTTAACGCTCAGGTACAAGCCTCAAGCACAGTTTTTAAAAACTCCAGCAGAGGAAACCGTGAGAGCACGTATTCTCGTGTTGGTTTTTTTTTTTTTCTTCACATACATAAATGAGGCGCACGGACGCATGCGAGCCGGACTCGGCGACCCTCGCGGGCCCGGCCCGGCCCGGGGCACTCTGTGACTGCAGCCCCAGCCCCAGCCG
>VXAL01018010.1:122462-142337 GCA_013399475.1 Chauna torquata | reverse complement strand
GGCCGCCGGCGGCACGAAGGCTGAGGCGCTGCCTGGTGCGGGGCCGCGGGTGGCTCGGCGGGTGCTGCGTGTGCGAGTCTTGCGCTCCGCGGCGGGCGGTTACCGCTGCCCATCGTCACCACGAGCTATCACTGGCTTTGGCAGCCTTGAGGAGGGAGGGAGGGAGGGAGGCCACGCTAGGGAAGTGTCCAGGTGAATGAAATCAGTTGTAAGCGGGACTTAGACTCGAAGATAACCGTGGATGTGTTTGTGTATCCTGCCTCACCGCGCTTCAAAACAAGTCCTGTTTATTAAACGTGCCAGGCTGATCGTGGTTCAACCTTCTCAGCGCCCGCAGGCTCCTCCAGCTTTGCCCCACGCCGGACTGGGACGGGCTGAGAGGCAGAGCCCGTGCTTTGGTGTTGCGTTAGGTCACGTTATACCTGCTGTCTCTGTGCAGGTGGCTGGTGACTTGCTTGTTAAAAGCAGTTGTTGAGGTACGTGGTCAATGCATTGAATGGCAAAAGCAAAACCTGAATGCAGTGGAAGTATCTTTATTTTGTAAATTCAAATACGCAGAGCAATCACAACTTTAAGAGCCCTGCCAAAGCGAACAGCCATAAAAACTGAGCACTGCTGGGGAGCATTGGACCCCACGAAGAAGACGAGTAATTGTGATGAGTTTGTCTGGATGCAGCTGAGCAAGGGGAGGTGATTGAGTCCCTGTGCACAGCTGTGCAGAACTTGAGCATCTAAAAGGCAGGAGGGGAGAGGAGTGGGAGTTGGGAAGAAGTTTGCTTAGGAAGTGTGTTAGCACTTGACGAAAAGGAAACAAAGGATGCTGCTGTTAAAGGAGGTGTTTGGGAGCTGCTTCTCTGAAGCAGCTGTGGGGGGCTTCTGGTGATCATCTGGGAGCGCACTGTACAGCAGCCTTCCTCAGGGCTTCGCTCAGGAGTCTTCACGTGGCTAGAAGAGAAAAACCTGGGGCAGCAGTTGATTAAACAGACGACAGTGAAAAACTTGGGCGCTGTGGCTAATGACAAGCAAGCTCTAAGTTATGGTTTTACAGTAGAGGATCGTCAAAATCAGCAAACTGCATTTTGATTGCCGATTAGAGTGTGTAATAGTTATTCTTCTCCCCCTATTTCTGAATTTAATGATACACTTCTGAAACTCCAGGCTTTACACAGTATAGAGAAAAATGTGGTTTAAGGCTATCTCAAGAGTCAAGACAGAGACAATAAATGTCCCTTTTGTATTTTAGCTGCATGAAGATTATTCTGTTCTCTGTTAAGCACTTCTGTGGCCATTGCAACATGTTGGAGAGGAGTCTTGGGCTGTTGGGAGATGGCCGCTACTACCAGCCTGACAGAAAGTGTCTGGTATGCATCCCAGTCCCAAGCTGCCCCCCAAAGAGGAGCCCACATTAATCGTCTTGGTGGGCTGCAGATTAAGTTACCCCTCTGCTCTCAACATCAGATTCTGGCTTTCAAAATATTTGACAGATATGCGTATAACAGAGACGAAAAAAATCATTTTGTGAGACACTGGGAGAGTTGTTTCCAGCTTGAAATACAGTGAAGTTAATGACATACCAACCAGTAATTCTTCTGGCAGTGAATTCTGAGTTCCTGGTCTGGATTATCTAAGGGCTGGGCCTCTTGTAATAATAAGCCTATTCCTATTGTTCAGTATTTTCATTGTTCCAACACAAGGCAACTGCTGCTAATTGCTTAAGGCTGCTATACTTCTGACAGCAAAAAAGAGGGGGAGGTGAAGGGAGAAGACCTTTGCAATAGCAGTTTACAGCTGGGAGGGAAGTGGGGAGGAAAAAAGGCTTGAGTCTCTCTCTGAATTTGAAGTCCCAACAAAAGCTATTGAGACACTGCCCTTTGGAAATTCCTGCTCCTGAAGTGTCAAATTTTGTCTTCCCTCATATCCTCCAGTTGCACAGTGTTCCGAAACTGCTCTTATTCCGCACTTCCTCATCAACCCACTCATTTCCCACACCCTGCTCTGAATTTCCAGCTCAAGTTCCCCAAGTCAGCACTTGCGTTCCTGTTACTTCAGTTCTTCTCAGGTCACTCCAGAAGCAGAAATATTGTACTTAATATGGCTATCAGGAATTTTGTTTTTCCTAAATATCACAGAGGTAGCCACTGCAAGTTATCTTCTGCCTCCTTTGCCCCATTAGCTCTTTCTCTCTCATCCGTTCTTATTCTGTCAAGTCTGAGACAGATATTAGGGGCTGGAAGTGGAACTGAGGGAATGATATCCACCCTCCTGCACACTTGGGTTTCACTCCTGGCTCCTTTCAACCTGGTACATTATTAACAAGGAACAGGGGATAATGGCAGTAGGAAGTGTCACATAACTGTGCAGGGGGTGGCGGTGGTTGCTGGCGCCTACTCATACTGCTGCTGTCTTGGAGATACACACGTGGAGGAGATGGTGGGAAGAGGAATGTGCGAACTGGAAGGAGCAGGTCCTGAGAACCATTCACTTCCTCCCTGCCTCCTCCACGCATGCACACACACACGCACAGGGGATGATGACAAAGGAGATTAGGGACATAAGGGAGTCTTTGCAACCATTCTTACACATTCTGGGCGGCAAAAGTTTAGCTTATATTATTGTGTTTTTAGTGAGTCTAGTTGTAACTTCTTGACTCTGTGAGTACCCTCAAAAAATAATCACAGAGTCTTTTCTTAAAGCACTGGGAAAGCAATCCTGTACCGGCAAGGAGAAGAGCAGGATAGTACTAGTTAGTCTTTTCTTGTTGTTGTTGTTGTTGTTGTCATGAAACCTGGTGCTCAACCAAGATGATGTTGGCAGCAAGCACAGAAAATGTCCCAGGTCAGTTGGGAGCTTAGTCTTTAACCCCCCAACAATGTGTCCCAACTCCTAGTGGGGATCAGAAAGGTGTTGCAAGAGAGTACTCTGCGAGCAGCAAGGAGAACTTGAATGTCAAGTTCTATAATTTACCTAATATGCAGGGGAGTAATTGTTCACAAGGTAAGCAGAGCACAGGATAAATTTAGTATTATCTTAAGCCATGCACCACTGCGCATGGATTAACTTCACTGGCAGAAACCTGTTTTATATCTGCCTGGGAAACATCTAGAGATCACAAGCTTTGACACAACTTTGTGTAGGAATAAGGACACCTACTGGTCAGAGCACTGGTGCATTCTAGCTATCCCAAGATATCACGGCATCCTGAACAACAATAGTTACAAAAGTGACATAAAGTGGAAATGCCATACAACAAAGACCAATTGTGACCTCAACTGCTAGGAGCTAATGACTATAGTAATTATCCTGAGTGACCACAGTCGTCTTTTTAAAGCATTTTCAGCCAAATATAGACCTTTGGAACAAAAAGCTAACTTTTCACTAGAATGGATGTAGGCACAGCACTATGTCTCCTGCTTATGCTTCTCTTTTCAGTGCCCGGGTGGGTTTGGCAGCACTGGGCTAAGCACCTCTTTCCAATAAAAGGCAGAATTAAGTGTCTTAAAATGCAATTGACAGGAGATAGGCCCAGTGTGATGACTATGTGATGACTAAAGAAAACTTATATTAGGAACTTGTAAGAGCATCTTAGCTGGGCTGCTGGGATCACTAACGGAACAGACACTGATTATGGGAATGTTTGCCTTACAGATAGCCAGTTACCTGTATGCATTGTTGCAATGCTGCTGTTGCTAAGCTAGATTTTCTGTCTTGTGAGGTTAAATCCCACACCTCTCTGATTCCAGACTTCAGATATATTCAGGTTGAGGATTTACAAACCAGAACTTCCTCCTGGGCTGATTGCCTGTACTGCAGAAGGAAGTAGATGGATGGCTCACCTGTTCCTCTATCCCCACCTCAATATGCAGCTGGACTGATATACACCTTTTACTACAAAACCTTAATCCAAACAGCATGCCACTTACTCTAAATTGTTTCTGTTTAAATCTTACTTCTTTTAGAAACACAAGTACTGTATTAAATAGGACAACTTGCAATTTTTGTTCTTCTCTTTTTTTCTGTTCCGTTTTTTTTCTCACAGTGAATTGTCTATCTGCTGTTTCTTACAGTATATTTGAATTAGAAACATTGCAGACAAGATGGGCAAACTTGTACCCAAAGTCATTCTGATGACCCCAGGGGTCAATACTGGGTCCAGTCTTGTTTAACATCCTCGTTAACTACCTGGATGATGGGGTAGATTGCACCCTCAGTAAATTCGCTGATAACACGAAACTAGGGGGGAGTGGCTGACTCACCAGAGGGCTGCGCAGCCACATCCAGAGGGACCTTCACAGGCTGGAGAGGTGGGCTGACAAGAACTTCATGAAGTTCCACATGGAGAAGTGCAGAGTCCTGCACCTGGGGAGGAACGGGGCCAGCCATGTGGAAAGCAGCTCTGCAGACAAGGACCTAGGGTCCTCGTAGACACCAAGTTGAACGTGAGTCAGCAATGTGCCCTTATTGCTGGGAACATTAATGGTATTCTTGGCTGCACCAGGCAAAGTATCACCAGTAGATCAAGAGAGGTGATCCTTTCCCTCTACGCAGTATTGGTGAGGCCACACCTGGAGTACTGTGTCCAGCTCTGGGCTCCCCGGTACAAGAGAGACATGGACATACTACAAAGAGTCCAGTGGAGGGCCACCAGGATGATCAAGGGACTGGAGCACATCTTCCTGCGGGGAGACACTGAGAGAGCTGGGGCTGTTCAGCCTGGAGAAGAGGACACACAGGGGTAATCTTGTCAATGCCTATAAATACCTAAAGGGAGAGTGCAAAGAAGATGGAGTTGGGTTCTTTTCAGTAGTGCCTAGTGCCAGGACCAGAGCCAATGGGCACAAACTGGAACACAGAATGTTCCCTCTGAATATCAGGAAGCATTGCTTTACTGCATGGATGATGGAGCACTGGCACAGGTTGCCCAGAGAGGTTGTCGTGTCTCCCTCCTTGGAGATCTTCAAAAGCCTCCTGCACATGGTCCTGGGCAACCTGCACTTAGGTGACCCTGCTTAAACAGGGAGTAGGACCAGATGACCTCCAGAGGTCCCTTGCAACCTCAGCCATTCTGTTGTTCTGTGATTCTGTGATTCTGTTATGGAGTTAAAGCAGGCTGATCATATGAACTCTGAATCACTTCATGAAGAGTGTTAAGTCAGTCAAAATAAATAATGCAGTATATTGTATATATAACACATGCAAAGTGTTAAAACTGACTAGATTCAAGTACGTCAGTTCCAAGTGTTGTATGTCATAAGAGTACATGTCTTCATCAGACTGAAAAATTTTTATTGACTGAAAAGTACATTTGTTATGCCTAGCGTGCATCATGTGCAACGTAGAGCTCCTGACCTGCAAGAAGATGGGAAAGAAAAATACAATTGGCATAAATTCTAGCCGTTGATAGGGAGGACAAGAGAAACCCAAGAGGTTTGGCTCTGAAGCCTCGTGTTCCACACCTCCTTCAACTATCATCATGTAGGCATAACCTCCTAAGAATGAAACTAGAGGAGAAGCAAAGGGAAATTAACCCTGAGTCAGTTCAGTTTATTTACCTGAAGGTTTCGACTCTAGTTTTAAATCAGATGACTAAGAAACTTTCTTGTCAGTAATGTTTTCCATACTTTCTATTTTGTCATGTAAATTTTAAAGGAGGACTTCATGTTCTGTTTTCTTCCTGGAGCTGAACAATTCTGATGCCCTGACTACATAAAAGGCTGTCTTCTAATGCAGCCTGAATAGCCTTTAACCTCTGTGTGGTTACATGGAGGTCATGGTTTGTACAAAGGCCTCTGCTTTTACAGTACAGTTATCCAATGGCTGTCATCCATAAAAATGGAGTATGTAATGAGTACTTTTACTGCAGCAAGCAGTGGAACTATCATTTACAGATTATTCTGATACCCAGAACCTTAGACATTGCAATGCTCAGAAGCACAGAAATGTGATCTATGCAGCCTTCACTTTGCATAGCTGCAACTAGATGCTTCAAAAAAGGATTCATTGTAAAGTATATAAGCATGAAGTTGCTAGTCTGAAGTTGTATGAATAGAATTATGCTTTGAGTACTAGATGGAAGTGAGAATTTGGTTGTTCTAGTCAGATATTAGTTCTTTTGCAGTAAGATAGTTCAATCCAGTTCAATCAAAATGGATCAGCAAGTACTGTAAATTTCATTTGCCTGCAAAGTATAGGCAGATAATGAGGCAGTTACACAGTCATGATACCATAGGTAGGTGTATAACACTTTCAGTTTCCAAAGAGTTCTTAAGAAAAGCTTATGAAAGTCTGTGTCTGTATCACAGATGAGCTATGACCTCTTACCTGCGCTAGACTGTGACCGTAAGTGTTCCCCAAAATTTGAAGTTTAGAGTGTGGTCCAAATGCAGTGAACGTTATGGGGATGGTGCCCACCGGAGCTGAAGGTTTTTTTCTTTTTTCTTTTTAGATTAAAATGTCACTATTGTCCTCTTGATTAAAGAATAAAAATAAAAATGCCAAAGGTACCTACCTTCTCACACCAGCCTTAATGAATTGCCTTTGGATTTAGTACCATAAATCCAGTTCCAGGTCTTAAATTTGAATGCATGTTAAATCCATCCAGGTAGCAGATCATATTCAAAGATTAACAACAGATTTATCCTCCTCCATAGTTAATTGTCAACAAAACTTTCTGATGAAAAGTAGAAAAGAACCACTTAATTTTTTCAGGCCTGCAATATTGCAGAACTCAGATCAAAACCAGAGTGAAGTTGTTCTCTGTGCTATCACTGGTTTTCTTGGCCTGGGGAAAAATGAAATGACAGCAGTTAGTTGCAGATTTCAGTAAAAGCAAGAGCATCTCTTGATCCTATCTTGATCATGGTGCACATGACTCAATTTCTGGTAGCTTCTTACATTCATGTAGCATCATGGGGCATTAAAGTATTTTAGTATTACGTGCTGTCTTAACATCCTCAGTTTGTCAGAATTGAATGTTTGATTGAAGTTTCAAAATGCTAGAAATCTTCACAAACCATTTCCAGGAGTTTTTTGAGAGTAGGTTGAGCTGTCTGTGGGAACACGATCTTTGTTTTTCCTCCTGACTGGGTTTCTTCACTGATGTTTGAAGAATATTTAGTGCTCCCAGTAACTCCATTGCGCTGACTGCAGCAAGTATTGATTAGTAATGCACTCATTGACTTTGTGACACCTTCTACAGATGTTATTTTGTTTTGTTTTGTTTTGCTTTGCTTTGGTTAGGCTCCTATGGTTTTTAGGTGTTTCTGCATTTTAATGGTAGTTGTCATCTGCAGTGTGTGACTGGAAAGATCTTACTAGCATACTGGAATTTAGAAACCACGGATGGATTTATCACAGTAGAGAAGTTTGAAAAGTTATGGTGACTTCAGCATGTTAATGCATGGTTTTTACCATGGAGGAGTTTGCTTCCTTGAAGATATACTTGTAAAATCACATGTAGAAGAAGCAACTCAGTTTCAGCCAGAAAAAAAGAAAAGTTGTCATTTGCCAACTCGTGGTTCTTGCTATTGTACTGAAGTTCAGAAAGGTGCTGTATTGTTTACAGAACCTTGTAACACATACCAGCACACAAGCTGAAATTCTTTGTGGTTATAGGTAAAATGTGTGTGAATGTGTTGGCAGAGTTAGTCAAGTCTGACAGGCAACACCTTGCATATGTTTGCTACCCGGAGAGTTGCAACATAACTGCTCAGAATTCAGAACAGATGTGGCTAAAACATTTTTGAATTGATACAGCATTACTCTTTCAAGCTCTGAAGTTCTTACCTGGCTTTGAGCCCCTGTGAGTTTACCTGAGTGAGGCCTGAGTGAAAACATAGCTCCCTCTTCAACTGCTGTCTCATAGCCAATTAGTGGAGTACAAACTGTGTGTTCTCCATTATTAAGCATCCATAGACTCCCTAGATGTTTCACAAAACTAAGTAATTGTGAGCAGCTGACATCTAAAAGATAAAATAAACAGAATATAATGATAATCCCAGGAAATCAACTGACTGCGAACCCGTCCACGCACCTTTCCCACAAAAAGTAAGTGTTGAAATGTATCAACAACTTTCAGAGGGACCTGAAACAGAAGGGTCGAACAAGGAACTGAGGCAACAATGCAGCCCTTATTAATGGGATGACTGTTAATGCCTTTATAAGACAGATCCTGATCTTCCCCGCACCTCTGAAAATCTAAGGGAAAGTCTGCTGGAATCAAAGAAAAGAGTAGCTTGTTTCTGAAGCTTTTCAGAATTTCCCAGTGCAGCCTTCAGCATCTGGGCAATCACTGACTGCATGGAATAAAACAACAGCAAGTGCCAGATTCTGCACCTGGGAAGAGGCAACCCTGGCGATACATACAGACTGGGGGATAAGAGGCTGGAGAGCAGTCCCGCTGAAAGGGATCTGGGGTTCTGGTTGACCGCAAGTTGAACACGAGCCAGCAGCGTGCCCTGGCAGCCAGCAGGGCCAGCCGTGCCTTGGGTGCATCAGGCACGGCACTGCTGGCTGGGCGAGGGGAGGGATTGTCCCGCTCTGCTGTGCGTGGTGTGGCCTCACCTCGAGCACTGAGTGCAGTTCTGGGCACCACAGCATAAGGAGGACATGAAACTATTAGAGAGTGTAGCAGGGCTATGAAGATGGTGAAGGGTCTGGAGGGGAAGACGTATGAGGAGCAGCTGAGGTCACTGGGGTTGTTCAGCCCAGAGAAGAGGAGGCTGAGGGGAGGCCTCATGGCGGCCTGCAGCTTCCTCACGAGGGGAGCGGAGGGGCAGGGGCTGATCTCTGCTCTCTGGTGACAGCGACAGGACCCGAGGGAACGGCGTGGAGCTGTGACAGGGGAGGTTCAGGCTGGGTGTTAGGAAAAGGTTCTTCACCGAGAGGGCGGTCGGGCACTGGAACAGGCCCCCCAGGGCAGCGGTCATGGCACCGAGCCTGCTGGAGTTCAAGAAGCGTTTGGACAATGCTCTCAGACACATGGTCTGATTTTTGGGTGGTCCTGTGTGGAGCCAGGAGTTGGACTTAGTAGTAGTAGTAGTCCACAGTAGCTTAGCTTCTGTAAGAGGTTCGCATTGGAAGATGGGTCTGCTGCACACAGTTGTGAACATCAGCCACTGAACTCAGTGTGCAATTTCAAGTGAAAAAATTGACACAACTTAGCTTGTGCTCCCTCTGAATGTTTTCCTAATTATTCCTGATTATCCTAATGGATTTTCCTTTCGCTTGAAAGAAAAGAAAATTACTGCAATGTTGCAGCTATAATGGTAGGATATTTTAAATATAAGTTCCCATTTACACCATTGTTTCACTTAGAATTCATATTAAAAATAGGACTGCTGATATCTTAGAACAGTCTTTTGAGAAATGCAGTGGATTGGTGTTTCTCTAGACTGTTTGTTTTTTATTTGTTTGTTTGTTTCAGAAAACATGCAAGCTAGTTTTCAGTTGCTATTTTTCTTAGTGACTTTTATTTCTATACATTTGGGTTACATTATGACTAATTTAAAAATATGACACTAATTTGTAAGATGACAAAGCATTTTAAAATCAGTTGTTCTTCGCTTAAACACCAAGTGTAACGACTCATCAAAGATTCTGATTTCTTTTTCCAGAAGACAGGAAAGGACAAACATGTTCACTATCTGGGTGGTTATCAAACACAGAAGAATGAGATGAAAGCTTACTTTCCTCTGCTAGTATCAATAACGGAGACAACTGATTGATGCAAATGCAAATACTTGATCCGTTGGGAGAAGGGCTTAGGTAGAGAAAAGTCTGACAAATGCTTCACTCTTGAAAAAGATATTTTTTGCTAAATTTCTGTGAAAAAAAAAAGAAATCAGCTTTAACAGCTTTGACAGTTGCTATCAAAACCAGTAAGTAAATTAATCCAGTCACTATCCTGATAGGTTTCTTCTGTTTTTTCAGTTATAGCATATTTATTTTTCATCAAAAAGAGAGAAACATGTAGAACATTTAAGGGTACTTCTAAGCAAATCTGAATATCTCTGTACCTGGGAGGTAGAAAGTCCTTGGCTCATGTCTGCATTTATGTAGAAAAGAAAAGGAAATTTTTAGGTACATTTTGCTACTTTTTCATTCAGTAGTTCCTTGGATTTCTGTGTTCATTTTTTGGGATGCTGTAACATTACCTGTGTTTCCTTCTGCTCCAAGCACAGCTGGTGAAAAAAAAACAACCAGATACTGTTAAATTGCCTAACAGTCTTATCATGAAAGCAGTGGCTTGTTCAGCAGGAGTCTTTACAGTCAATTCATGTTTCAAGGCTTTTTGTGTATGGATCTCATCAGGAAATGAGCGAGACAATAAGAATTTGGAATTGTGGTACCAGCATTCCCAGACACATTTCTTTATTCCATATGGAGAAACAAATGTGTAAAAACCATTTGCAAAACTATAATACATTTTCCAAGTGATTTTTCTGTTAAATATTTTAACCAAAATTGGACATGTGTGGCTAGCTGCAAAAATAAGGCCTTTTAACCACACTTCTATTGCCTCATACAGTAACTTGTGCTAAACATCTGTACCAGATTGTTGTCCCTAGGAATCTGCAAAAGTACATGGCAGGGTCTGAAAGAACATCATTACTGGCTAGATCCTGAGCCCCTGCCACCAAGGCAATTCTTGGTGAGTGGTGTAATTTTCCTGTAACTCCACTGAAGTAGCTCTGACAGCTAACAGTGGCAGTCTCCTGTAACTGACTTAGGAGGATTATGCCAGCTCCCGCTGACTTAAAAGAGCTATACTGTTCTAGTGCCCAAAGCTGTAAAATTATGCTGTTTGGAAACAGTGCACTTTCAGAAATGAATTCAGATACCCTCAGAAATGCTGGGTAAAGTAGAAGACATCAAATTCAGAACTTTGCAATATTTTACTAACTTTCTGATTTATATCTCTAACCTGCCACAACCAGGATCTGAGAATGGATACTTAATGCTCAGTTATGAAAAACAAGTAATGTGTTAGAGAAGAAATGCATTTAAATGCCAGTCAAGAAATACCAATGGAGTGGCTTTTATAGATTGAATCATGTTTTCTGTGGGAAACTGGCAAAGTTAACTAAAAAGCATCATCCTAGGTTTCTGTTTGAAAGCATAAAATGAAAACAGAATTGAGATTTATAGATTTTTGACATTTCCTCTCAATCCTTTATTCCTGTGTTTAAGTAAACATAGAAGCAACATATTTTGTATTTTCCCAGAACTTTGTGGAAAGCAAAAACTTATGCTGTTTGGCAGATGAAAACTGTTCATGTAGTTTTGCAAGTTAGCCTTTTTTTAGAAATGCAAAGTGATGGACATGGGGGGACATCTGCTGCCAGTGAGAGGCAATGCACTGAAGCCACTTCGTGCTAGGGTTCATGCAACAGTGTTGTAGGAAAGTGAAAATAACAGAGGTCATTATGCTTACCTTATACATTTGTGCTAGAGTCCAGGAAAGATCTGGTGGAGGGGGCTCTTTCTTTCTCTTTCTCTTTCTTTCTCTCTTTCTCTCTCTTTCTCTCTCTCTCTTTCTCTCTCTCTTTCTTTCTCTCTCTCTCTCTCTCTCTTTCTCTCTCTCTTTCTTTCTCTCTCTCTCTCTCTCTCTTTCTCTCTCTCTTTCTTTCTCTCTCTCTCTCTCTCTCTTTCTCTCTCTCTTTCTTTCTCTCTCTCTCTCTCTCTCTTTCTCTCTCTCTTTCTTTCTCTCTCTCTCTCTCTCTCTTTCTCTCTCTCTTTCTTTCTCTCTCTCTCTCTCTCTCTTTCTCTCTCTCTTTCTTTCTCTCTCTCTCTCTCTCTCTTTCTCTCTCTCTTTCTTTCTCTCTCTCTCTCTCTCTCTTTCTCTCTCTCTTTCTTTCTCTCTCTCTCTCTCTCTCTTTCTCTCTCTCTTTCTTTCTCTCTCTCTCTCTCTCTCTTTCTCTCTCTCTTTCTTTCTCTCTCTCTCTCTCTCTCTTTCTCTCTCTCTTTCTTTCTCTCTCTCTCTCTCTCTCTTTCTCTCTCTCTTTCTTTCTCTCTTTCTTCCTTTCTTTTTCCTTTCTTTTTCTTTCTCTTTCTCCCTTTCTCTCTTTCCCCCTTTCTCCCTTTCTCCCTTTCTTTCTTTCTTTCTTACTTTCTTTCTTTCTTTCTTCTTCCTTTTTTGTGTGTTGGATGAAAGGGAAGCAAGAAGGCAAGATGGGGTGACTGGAAAACCCTATCTTATTTCTTAGTTCATTTACCCCGAGCTGTAAGAAAGGCTTGCTCACCCACATCTTCAGCAACTGGCTGAAGTGATCGTTATGTTCTTTGGTACAGCTGTTGCAGTCCCTAAAAATCCAGAAAGCCCTTTCACTCAGTCAGGCAAGTCACAAGTCTAACACTAAGAGGGGCCTACACTGAACAGATGTGCCCTGCATATTATTAGGAGGATCACAAATTTGCCAGTTTGAGTCTGACCTAACGGTGTCCCATCACACCTGAATTATTTTCAAAGTAGATGTGAGTAACACAGGATTGATTAGCAGTCTTGAGCTAGTCACAGCAAATATATCAATGGGTAAAATTAACGATAATACTAGCAAACTTTTCTTAGATCTGTTCAGTGTGGAAAGGGAGAAATTGCCAGAACCATTTTAGACCAGGGGACACTGATATTTATCTGGAAAAGCTATCCACTGTTTATTCCTGAGACCTCTGTTTGTAGTTATATAACTTTCATAACTTTCAGGTGACACGGTTACATTAGTTTTCCGTGTGGAAGATCTGTACCGTGGTGTCTGTCATTAGGCAACCACTGAAATGTCTTTCAGAAAATATTTATTTATTTATTTATTTATAGGGGTTTACTCACCATAGGTGCTAAGAAAGTCCATTTGCTATCAGTTAGTAGTCCTGTTAATAAGGGCATTTAGCCTAAAAGTTAAGAGGTAAACCAGATACTGCAAAGAGAAAAAGAAGATGTTAAAAAGAATTGTTTCGCACACCTGCCTTAGGGATTTTTCAAATGTCTTTGGGCTTCCTAGTGTCAACACACTTAGTATATTCACTGTCACAATTGTAACAGCGGCTCATATGCTTTGCTGACTCAAATATCCCAGCAGTCAGGAACTGTTTAAGCTTAGCTAGCTAAAGCAATTTCAGAGAAGGCTGACAAAATAATCACAGGGATCGAAAAAAAAAAAAAAAAGTGAAGATGATATTAGTGCTCCAAACTCTATGTGGCTTTCTCTGCTGTTTTTTTTTTTTTTAAAAAAAAAGTCAAAAATCACACACCCCGAAAACAAAAACAAGCAAACAAACAAACAGACAAACAAAAACTCAAAACAGTGCAAGAGAAGGTTCAGACTCACACCTCTTGCTAGATGCAGATCTTGTTAAATGGCAGCTGCACTAACATGCATTTCCTGTATAAGTATGATGAGTCATTACTGACAGAACGAGGCCACATATACCACACTGTAACACTACCATAAACATTATATATGGAGATGTACCTTAATATTGCCTAGAAATTGAATTGGAATCAAAATAGAGTGATGTTATCATTGCTTGGTGCCTTGCCTCAAGTACCTGTAATACTGAGGTGATTGTGGGTCTTTGCCTTTCCACGTGAAAATCAGGGCACTGGGTGTTGATCTTGCCACTCCGACTGGTGGGATGTGACCATCTCCAGCCCATATGGCAGTACTGCAGCTGCGCTCCAGAGGCTGCACGCTCTGCCACCCATGGAGGGAACATTGCTGACTTAGCAATGTTTGTCAGGCTAAGGCTGAATGAATTTACCTTTTGGGGGACAAAGCACAGATAAATTAACTTTCCGCATATGCTAAAAATGAAATGAATGAATTCAGAAATGAAATGAAATGAAATGAAATAAAATAAAATAAAATAAAATAAAATAAAATAAAATAAAATAATAAAAACAAAACCAAACAAACAAACAAACAAACACGTGTTCTCCCTGGGTAAAGGATGAGAGTCCAAACAACATATGGCCAATGTCAGCCATGCTGTTTTAAACCCTAGCAGGAGCTCAGACACAGTGGGGATACGTGTTGAGAGAGAACTCGCAAGCAATACCAAGGTGGTCTTCTCCAGGTGATTTCTAAGGGGCTGCAAGGTGCTGATATGGCCAGGCTCACACACTGTTTCAGAAAGCTTTCACATGAAGGTTATGGGGAAATAGAATGTACTGAACTGGGAGTTTGATGTGTAAAGAATAATTCATTGCTTCTCCATTTTATTATCCAAGTCATAGCAGTTGGCTCACAAACACTAGCTCTTTAACACATTTAAATTTAATATAAACTAAAGGGATTTCTTGGCTTTCACTGATGGTTTTTTTTGTTTTTGTTATTGTTGTTTTTTATTTCAGGAGCAGAAAACTTAGGGGGAATTGTATGGTATTGTTCCTTTTCTCACTGTGGATCAACATTCTAGTAAAAGAATTAGTAAAAAAAAAATTATTTGGGTGGGGAAAAAGATTCCAGTTGCCAAATTTCAGTTTTAGTAATGAGTGGGGGCAGAATGAAAAGCAAGCTTTTACCGAAATACAGCCCCTTTTTTTCAGTTTTAAATAGTCGAAACGGTTCTCCATTCAGATAAAGCGTGAAATATGCTTTATATTTTCTTAGAAGATGGTAAACATGAATATCCTAAAGCCATGAATGTCCCAAAGCCATGAATGTCCCAAAGCCATCATATTTTATCCTTGATCAAACTGCCAGCTGTATTATAATGTCAAGAGCAATTTTTCAGTAATACTTTAAAAAGTAATCAGAACTAGCTGGAGGAGGAAGATCAAGCCAGAAGGGACTAATTGCTAACACCATAATCTCACTGGAAAAAAATATCGTTCCTGTATCTGACATACTACCCTACATTCTTCCTGTGGCTAGTAATTCATTCCTTACTGTCCTGCTGTGCAGCATGTTTTCTTACCCACGAGACCTTCCCACCCTTTTCCAGTACTCATTCTTTCTGGTTTTTGATTATCACCCCTCACCCTCCCAGGATTCTTACACATCTTGCTACCCAGACAAAAGCTTAGTTTGCATATCTATGTTCCAGCACACTAATTACTTTTCTCTTTGACCTCTTGCAAAACATTAGCTAAGTTTGAGCAATTTCTGAAGTTAGTCATGCAGTGACATTGCTTTGCCTCTATTTTCTCAAGTCTTTTAGAGCTGCTGCAATTGTGTCTGACCCAGTATTTCCCCAAATACATTGGTTAGTATCAGTACTAATCTCATAGCTATTGGAAACTCAGCTGTGAAGCAGTGACTAAAAAATATCTTGACTTTGGACTGGTTTAGTTAGGGCCAGTCTTCTATGGTTATAAAAATCTTTTAAGGTTATGCAAATGCTTTTAACGAACGTCATGCAGAAGGGACGATGTGAAATAGTAATATCACATTATCAGAGGGTGTGAGTAGAAGTGCTTAAAAAATGTGGTGCTTAAAAAATTTGCGACTGAGCTAGATCATTGCCTTATGAGACATCCTTGTACACTTGCTGTGCGTATGTACGCAAATCAGCAAACTTAGGAAACAGCAGTTGCATCCGTTTCCTTACAATGTTAACTGTCCTGGGTCGTCCAAGTGGAAAATTCAGTGGATTCTTCTGATCTATCTGTTTATTTTGTAGTACTGACTCCATCAGAAATCATTGTCAGTATTTCTTAAATAATTTACTTAAAAATATTTAAGCTAACCATCTCAGAAATGGGATTGATAATGCTGCCAGTCATTACATATTGTTTTTAAATACTTGTGTCTCAAATTTGACATCAGTCCTGATGTAAGTATTTCTGGATTTAAGTTGAATTAGTATCCCTTGATGATGCAGCATAATCCTGAGCTGAGCTAGGTTTGAATTTGGTATTACAGATACTTTTTTTTATGCTATAGACTAAGACTATAGGTGGAAATAGCAACAAAAGCTAGTAGGGTGCCCATCTAAGATACGTCTGGGACAGAACAACAGGGTGTCATGTTCTCACAGAATTTAACAGCTTGAATTCTCATGGACTTCTTTCCCATATCTACTCTTTTTTTTGAACTCAAAACAAAATATCTGTGTTAGTACTTCTCACGGAACTTTGGTGGACTCTGTACAGCATCCTAAGCGTAACAGGAATCTGCAAGTACTGCAAAATGCAAGGAGCACAGAGCTTTGTACAAATTAAAGGAAAAAAAAAACACGTTGCATCCTCTAAATGCCCCCAGCAGATCATCCACTGCACAGTGCCAGCACAGAACATTTTTTCTGGTTAGGCAGCTGCGGCACTGTGACTGCTTCTTTTATGCAGACCAATCAGTCCGTCTCCCACAGTCTGTCAATTATATTCAGCTGTTGTCACATTGCTCAGTAGATTGCTAGCTGTTTGAGGCAAAAATCAGCTGCTTTTTAGATAGGGCTGTTACCTATTTACGGTATAAGAAGAGCCAATGCACAACCAGGAACTATTGTCCATTACTACAGAGCAAAAACATAGCGAGGGGAAAGTGCTAAAGGATTAGCTATTTATAGGTGTTTTGACCACCCAGCAGGCACACGGGTTATGCAGCTGTGTGCGTTTGCACTTCTGAACGAGTATCTGTCTTGAAAACCCAGCTTACATAAACCTTTCTCTGCAGTGACTAAAAGGAGAGCTTCCAAAAGCTGTTGGTCTGCCTTATCTCCCCAGGTTTGAAGGCTAGCAACTAAGAAAGGCAGTGTATTCTAAGAAAGGACTGTTTGACATGAAGGGCAATCTCATTTTTTGTATTAGCTCACTCCTTTCCCACTCTTTTTAACCTTTCTTTTTCTGAACGTCAAATGAGAAATCAACGAAATATCATACAAGTACATTGGTATAAGGAGGACTCCAGATATCTCCCGTTACATCACAGTTAATGTCATAAAACTAAGTTTTATCATGCCAGTATGCTCTCAAATACCAGTTATGTTGGAGGCTATAGCAGAACTGGTCATCACCCTCCTCTCTGTGCCCTCAGATGAAAATGCACATACAGCTGCTGCTCAACTTCTGCATGTTAGAATGGCCAGTTTTGGGTAGCCTTTATATGCTGGCCTGGAGGCAGCAATTAACTCCCCAACCCATGTATGTATTTTAACCAACACAAGGGAGTCATGGTCAATTTAGCTATTTTAGTTTAATCATACTAGTGATTAAACACATGTACGTACATATGAACATATCAGTGTTCATAAATGAACAACCATTTACGTGTGAATTACTAAAATGAAAACTGAAATAGCTGAAAAGCTAGAAAGGGTGGTGCTATTCAGCCCAATCTAAACAGAAGTGTGATTTCAGGAGCTAATAATAAGGTTTACGAGACTCCAAAGTGAAACTGTTAGGCTCTGTAAATTCAATTGTGCAACATTTATTCCCAGTCTTTCTTGAAGTCTTTCTTGAAAACTTATGCAAGGAGAGATGTAACTGGAAAGTGATTAAAATGATCTAATAGCATTGCTATCTCCTATTTTTATAGTTACTTCCTACCTTAAAGGGAAAGAAGTGTTCCTGACAAGTAACAACATGCATATGCATTGAGAGTTGACATTCCAGTCCTACAAGCTTTCAAGCCTGCTGATTTTAACCTGATAGATCCTGCAAAGTTCACACCAACAGTAAATTAGCTCATTTTTGTTAAGTTTATTTTTGTGATTATCTGCCCTCCCTTGAATATGTTTTAAGTCTATACTACAAGAGAGCAATTCTGTACTGCCAGGGAAATGAACTAGAATAGTCAGACCTAAACAGAGTTACATACTCTTAGTTTCAGTTGCTCAATTCTTTTTTTCAACATTTTTTTTTTTTCTAATTACCCACTCCTACAAAACAGCAATGAATTAACTTCATTACATCAGGATTAACTGCGGCTTTTTTCTGTAAAATTGGTGTGGTAAGTTTTTGCCACTAGAGAGCAGATTTACACTCTAAAGTGTTGTGTGTCCTCACCCAGAGATGTCTAAGGGCTGAGCATATAGTATCCTGTAAATAATACCTTTCAAATACAATCACCTGCTAATGTGCACGTATGCCTGTTTTCCTTATTGGTCTCAAATGGTCTTTAAACTCTTCCCTGATTATTATAAATAGCTTCTTTTGGAAACTGTAATGGTTAAATATTGTGCATGTTTCAGGACTCCACTTTACAATTCTCTTCATATTAAACTCAAAATCATGAATGAACTGGATATTCAAAGGTAAGAAGCTTGATCCTGTTTTAAGGCTACTATCCCGGAAAATGTATGAACTGATGGAGACTGATCAGCTCAAATTAATGTCTAACTCTTAAAAAATGTTTCAGCCCCTTAGATCAATCTTTCTTTACTTGGACATCACATTAAGCCATATTTAGAAACAATGTGAAAATATCTCTTCACTGTTGAGGTATTGTGATATGTATAAAGTGAGGGTGTGCTTTTGTAATATGTTTTCAAGCTTGTGGAGTATCTAAAAGAGCCAATGACATTGCAAATCCGGAAGATAGATCAGAAACCCTGTTTGTTGTCCAAATACTCAACAAAATATAATATTTGGGGTAGAATCCTGTGTTTATTAAAATCAGTAGTTGCCATAATACCTGGATCAATCTAGGGGTAAGTCCAGATGTTACTGTTGGGCAAATACCCTTTCACCTATTGCATCCCTTAATAGAAGACAATTAATAGATGTCAGAAGTGGCATTAGAAGCTTCAAGGTGTTCTTGCTTCACCAGAACGACATGGTTACAAACTGCTGCTGAGTAAGCTCACAAACTGACATAGTCAATGTAACGACCAAGTTTCATGACCAACTGTGATGCATCCTTTTCGTTATTTTAAACATGCAGTGCATGCACTTCCTTGTTCAGTTTCTTAACTTGGGTAGGAGCACAGCTTGTAATATCCTATGATCTAGCACTGCAGAATATTTTTCAGATGCTTAAAGAACTTCTACAGTGCAATTTTCTTCTATTGCAGTTTCTTCATTGGATTCTGTCAACTCAAACATACATACCTCTGATGAAGACGGTATTGTAGCTCTGAAGACTTAACACAGGCAGAGAACATTTTAAATCTCTCATGATCTCAGTTATCATTACTTTATGGATTTTAAGAAGCACACAGAGGGTCTAGCCCATATTGGAGCTGTGTAGCTGTTTATTAGGTGCGGCTTGAATACTAAGAACCATGAAAGTTTCAGGTTTAAATTCTGGTCATCTGTGAGTTATGCATGCAGGTAATTGGGAGAAACGCTCATGTCACTTAGTCTTTGTAAACACAAAAAATGGATGAGCACATTCTTGTACATTCTGACTCATACTTTTCCGTGTTTTGGCTGAAGCTCCTGTGGGAAATTGTATTGAGATGGTATGTGTAAAACATGACTGTGAAAAAGAATTAAAATACGTCTTCAGAAAACTTCAGCTGTAAGAGCTTATGTAACTCAAATACTCTAACATGCTCCTGCACCACATCTGTCTTCCCGACCATACCCTTGCTATTCCTTCCTTTGTGATATCCAGTTGCTACCTGAGAACAAGATGACCAGGAACAGAAGGCATGTCTCTCTACTACCAAGGAAGATGCTGCTTGTTGGCTGCTGTACAGTAAGTAGAAATTATATCGATGCTGTTTAAATGTGATGTCCTAATAGCATTTTAAGCAGTGTCGAAGGTTGTGATGAGTAACAGAGTGGAGTGGAGAGATCCAATTCTCTTCCACAGTTCAGAAAGGAAGCAAGAAAGAACCATCGGATGTGGCTCAGTCTTGTCATATGGCATGCAATGAGATGATGTCTCATTTGTTTTCTTCCAAAACCATCAAATAATATGATTGCTTTACCATTCCATGTGGTTTGTTTCCCCAGTTGTCCTTTGTAATACATCTAAGAAGTTTAAATAGACT
>VXAL01018010.1:94328-122429 GCA_013399475.1 Chauna torquata | reverse complement strand
TTTATCTAGCAGTTCCTCCACCCATGACTGGGACCTGATTATTCTATATCCAGCACTGGCCTCCCACAACAATAACCCTTTTTGATGACAGTGACGGGAGAGCTGGCTTCCTCAAAAGCTGCCAACAGAATTAGTGGAGCAGCTCAGGTGGTAGCTGGTCATATTCCTGTTAAGGAAAATGATTATAAATATAATATGNATGCATCAGCCCTAACTACAAGGGTGGCAGAAGGTGCTGACAGTTTGCATTAATTTTATGCCAGGACTGATCAGCTAGTTGCAAGGGTGACCAACTCATCAGAAGCAAGTTGTTGACCTGAAATACTTGTAGCAGTAGAAAGTATGTTTGGTGTAAGCACAAATGGTTCTTTAACAAATTAACTGTTGTTTGTGCACCAGCAAAATCATGTCTATGGTGCTGAGTATGCAGCATGTAACCGGGCTTAATTATAGTTACTGCATGGTGCAGCCTATTTCCTGCCACTTTAACATTAGTCACAAGAAAGCGGGACTGAGAGGGACAGCATTGTCTGATCAGGGGCTTAATAACTCGAATTCTACTTATGGTCACCAACACAGTGGGAAATTCTGATTTTTCATATTACAACAGAAAAAAGGAAGTAAAACATAACTTCCTCCTGTCTTACACTATCTAGCTCAGTTTTCTAATGTTTGCAACATTACAGAATCTGGTATGCTAAGCTTTATGATTTCCTTCTGGTAACACAACATAGCAAATTTGTTAAGGCTGCTAGATGTGGAAAGTGAAATGACCTGTGTAGTCTACTCTGAAGGAAGGTAGAGTTCTTATTGCTCTTCCTTCTACTCCATTTGACATTTCAATCTGTCCCTAGTGTAGCTTTCATTCTGAGATGAGCTTAGAATGGAAATACTGAACTCAGACACCCACAGATTTTGGAAAAATAGATCTGCAACTAGTCTGAAGCTTGTACTCATTGCAGGGAAGTGTGATTTTTTCCTGTAGAGTCAACTCTTGCTATTCCAGAATGACCTCTGTGATTCATGGAAAAAATAGTAGGGGATATTTTAAGCTTTTGAATGCTAATTGAGAGCTGTAATTCAGTGACCTAGCTCTAGCTGAAAAAAGTCTTGACGAATTTCTGATTCTTTCTAACATCCCTGCTTTTGCTTGTATGCTAGAAATTTCTAGGAATTTGTCATAGCATTGACTTTGTGCTTGTCTTTTAGGACATATGATTACACAATGTGAAACAGTATGTTATAAGCCTCCAGATAAAAGCACTTAAAGAATGATAACTCTGATTTTCTTCATAGAATAATGGTCTTTAAGAGTATCTTCAAACCGTTACTAATATTTAGATGACCAAACCAAGCCATCTCTACTCTTAAAATGCCAAACAGCAAATATATATTGTCAATACAATATATTAATATATAATACACTGGAATACATTCACCAGGAAAAATGTGTTGGATTGTGTTTAGCTGACATGATTTATGCAGATTCACTGGAGTGGCTGAAGGCTGTCAGCTGGGTTTATTTCTTAGACCAGGAAGGCAAACAGGTGAAACCTCAATAAGGAACACAGCTTTTTTTGCTTTAGCCCTCAAGCATATTGAACATGGAAGACACGTGTTGGTGTACTTCTAGTGCCAGCACTTTGTTATAAAACTGATGACTTTTTTTTTTTTTAATTTATCTTTATTTTTTACCTTATGCTGATGTTAGATAGAAGAAGGTTTGTCATGCACGTGATGCTACTTTTAATTCCTGTGCAACAATTAAAGCATTAGCCTGGAACTCAGGAAATAGGTTTGTTTCTCAGCATGGGTGCACACTTGTGTCTCAGTCTCATTTCCCTCTCAGAGAAGTGGAGATAATTTTACTTCTCAGGAACGAAATGTCATGTGACTGTAAGGAACTCATGTGCTAAAGAAGCAGCAAAGACACTTAGCATTGACTACACGACTTAAGTATCTACACAGAAGAGCTAGCAGAGGAAAGATCATTATTCTAGCTTTAGTTCATAGATGGTTAAGGACAATGAAATAAATGTCCTTATTGAAGTGTGAGAAGAAAATTCCCCACAAATGATATTTTTTTTTTGCAAGCCTTCTTAATATTGAAAGCGTATAAAAAGAAAATTGTAGCTGAAACAGTTTTATCCAACACACCAGTATATTTTTACATAGTTTATCAAAGATTAACAGCAGGCTTTCTAGAGAATAGTTTTAAAATATTTCCATCCCAGGATGAATTCAAGTAAACTTCAATAAGCAATGTTATCTGTCATTACTGGCAGTCATATTTCTAGCACACTTTCATTTGCAACACCATTGTTTGGTTTGTGTGAGCTTAAAATTACGTACAGTTTTTGCTGAAAGTAGAATCTACACTGTTGTTTTGTTCCATACCTTATACATAAACAATCAGGTAGTACTGAAGGTGTTGGGTAGTTCGTGTGGAGCTAATGAACTTCTCAGATGTCATGGTCCTTTTCCTTTGAAGCTAGTAGAAGACATTTTTGAAACAATGGATGTTTAAAAGGCATTGTGAACTTCCTTTCAAACAGCTCCAGTTTATTTTGCCCATACAACCTCTCTGTTCTTTTATCATTTGTTACACACACACGATTTAAAGTATTTAGTGTTTTGTAATGGCAATTTGGATGAAATGAGATAGATTTTTAATGTGTAGTATAAGAGTGATTGCATGAAATAAAAAGCCTTCTGGCTTCAGGTACAACTTCAGAAGTTGAAAATTTTTTCTTCTTCTAGACAACTGTCTTACCCCTACATGTCGCAGGGCACACTCTGGTTTATCTATCCTTTGTACAGAAGAGACTTGTAGAAAAATGTCCCTTTTGGATTATAATTTCCTTTACTAATAAAATGGTTTACACTTAGTTAGTGTTAATGACTTATTATGATGATTCATTTACACAAACCAGGGAAAAAGGAGGAAAACCCTTATTTTCTTAGAATCAAACTCACTTGCATAAGAGATCTCAACAGTTCTAACATCTCAGAGAATCCACGGCTAAATGCCTTAGCCCTTTGGGATTTTTTGGGGGGTGTGTGGCAGGGAGGGGAGTGCTGGTTATAAATGTCTGATTCAAAATCGGGTTTTAATGTTACACTGGGCTGTGAAACCCTTCTAAGGACAAAATGAGCTTGAAGACATTCTAGATCCTTGATGTTGTACCAGAGAAACTAAGAACTAGTTAGAGTTTTGGTTGTCATCCCGGTTTTTAGTAGCTTGACAGCTATTACAAAAAAAAAAAAAAAAAAAACCACAGTAGGATCATCCTTGCATCCTCTCGCTCATTCCTTGGAAAAACGACCAAAAGTTTACTTTTTGGGTTTACTGCATAGTTGATCAGGAAGAATTCCTCCTTTCTTGGGTGCCAAATACATGTGGGTTTTTTTGGCAGCCTTCCATCCTGTGTTGGTTTTGAAAGGATACTTGGCTGAAATTGAATCTTTTCTTGCAACAGCATTTAATTAGCCTATGTCCCTTTGAGATTCGGATTAAAAACTGTGGATAAATCTGTTGTTTATCTTGGTTTTCACAAGTAATTGATACACAGAGCTGACAAAATACTCTATCAGAATACTGCTGAATTCTGGCAGAAATCTGTGAGAAGCTCATAATTCCTAGTAAGTCTGCAAGGTCGATAGCAAGTAAAATAAATATAACCATCTCACTCTTGAGCATCCTTTGTTCAGCTTGTACTGATGAGTCAAGCTCTTTTCCAGAATGAAGTCAGGATTATTAGCTAAACCACACGTGTCCTTTCCCACCAGGCAATGCATAGTACTGTAGGTACTGCTTAACACACAATCCGCAACCTAAAATACTGCAAAGAACAAGGCTGTCTCCACGTCCTTTATATACCCTAGCCAAACCACATGAAATGCTGGGTTAAATGCAAAATCAAGTTATTCCCCAAATCTGTGACTATTATATTATAGCCCTATCTCAGCATTTTTAATGGTGAAATAATTCCCTAAATTGTAACTTAGCTATAGAAAGCAGCATAGATGGTCTAGAAATTGCAGTGGGAGGCAGGAGGAAAGAGGAGTGATGCAACTACTCTTCTTACCCAGGTTTCTCCCTTTTTTTTTGTTTGTTTGTTTTGCTTTGTCAGTCTCCAGGATGTTTCTGTTGAGCAAATCACTGGTTATTTTAGTGACCAGTGTGCAAACCTGACTCTGGTGATGTCAGGCTTCATCTTCTCCAAGAGCTCTGAGGAGCTATTGCTGGAATATGGTAGAAGAAATTATAGGTGCTTAACTTTGGTGCTCATTTTTTATCTGCATTCTGTGCATGCATTAAGTTAGCATGTAGAGTCATGGGATAACACTGCGTACAAATAACAAACACTGACGTTTTCAGTAAGACTACAGCGTAAAGGGACAAACTGTACAAATATATCTGTTTTGTTTGTTTGTCTGTTTGTTTGCTTATTTCCTTTAAAGAGGCAACCATGTAATTTCTTTGCAATATTACACAGCAATTCAAAACATCTGCCGGATGTTAAAGACATAGTTTTATCTTTATTTTCATCCATACATCATTTACTTACTAGGTTTCAGTTATTTTTTCCCCATCCCTCTGTTATACATGGAGTTGTTATATTCATAGTCAATTTAGGTCTTTCAGACTGATTCAATCCTTTTTAACAATCTTAATATTCACAGTTTTTATGGATTGAATGTTTTCTTCATTACTCACTCAACTTATGCCAAGTACGAGCACTTGCAATATTCTGTTTTCGTGTTGCTATTCGATTTCCTTTGTCTAATTCTCTAATTGTCTAAACATTGTCTAAAGTTTAGGAATACAGAAGGCCTACCTGCAAATTTTAAAATAAATTTTTTAGATCTTTGATTCAAAACTATTTCTAGTTTATTAGAACATCTGTGTGTCCTGTGGCTCCCCAAAATCCTAGATACTAAATTCTTTCCACTGATGAACATTACATAATATGTAGTCCAATTATGTCAAGGGTTTATGTTTTCCACTTTAATAACATGCTATCAAATAACTTCAGAAAATATTTTCTGTAGTGGTGTCTCATATTCAGTCTTTTACAGCAATAAAAAAAATGTATGTTCTGTGCCTCTACTCCTACATGTTTATAGGTCTTGACATTTTTTAGTATACATTCAGCGCAGAACTATAATATGCAGGAAATGATGCATAAACGTTGCAGGATGTCAAGTCTTAGCTCTACAACATGGTGTGTAAGCACTGCAGCCACTCTGCAGTGTTCATATAGAATATCTCCTCCTCTATGTTAATAGTTTGAACAGTGAAAGGGTAGAGTCTCTCTTCCAACTGTACCTTAAGGGTGCTCCACACATCCCCGGTAAAACAGTTAATAAACTATTTATTTTCAGTAGAACATAATATTTTCATACCAGGTCACTATTTTCACAGTAGAGAAAGTAGTGCTGATTTAGGTTGTCTTACCTGAAATTTTGAAAGGTCTATGTCAGAAAGTAGTCACATTTCCTGGAACTCATCTCAAGTCATCTCTAAAATCTCCAGTTAATTTAAGTTATCTTAGACAACACACTAATGGATTCCCAGTGCCCTTCGTTAACCTTCCCAGGATGACTCCACAAAAGATGTGACTGAACTTATCCTGCAGTTTGTCTTAGGTAAAACTTGTAATTAACTGAGGAGCTTTGCCTATGTTAGAACTGCAAGAATTTATTTCTTAGTTATATAGCTATGCTAATTACAAGTTCTATGTAAATGAATATCAGCACTTATTTCGACCATCACACAAAAACATGAGCAATCTTAAAAGTTGTCGTGATCTTGAACCTGACCAGAAGTAAACTTTTCTTGACATACAATTTACTGCTACTGACTTGGAGTCATACATCACACCTACTTCCTGTTTCTAGAAAGTGGTATTTTTCTTAAATAATTAATAACCACTTTATTTTAGTTAATTAATTAATTAGATGAAAGGTTAAAGAAATAAGAAGAATATATAAATAATAGAATGCAAAATAAATAATTTAGAATAATTAATACCAAGGGGGGAAGAAAAGAAAGGAAAAAAAATCCTATAAAAACTAGTGTCCCAGAAGATCACAGAAGAGGCAGAAATTAAAAAGATAAGATCCTACAGCAGCTTGTGGTGAGTGTTGAGCTATTTGGATACTAATCCAAATTCTGTTGTTCTAGATTTGCTCGTGTCCCCACACATCCCTTTCCTTCCTCAAGTGTGACATAAGTAACAGTGGTCCAAGGTAAAGATGCTGTGTTTGTCAAGGAACTTGAAAAAAAAAAATCTTTAACCTGCTCGTGAATTATGGGATCTTCTGGAGAAGATATTAACTCACTGTTCTGCTCTGAACATTTTTTTCTTTCTGCACCTTGGGGCAGCAAAATAGTTAACTGAACACCTAATTCTTAGCATAAATTCATTTCTGTGTCTAAAATAAGCTTCACAGATCAGTACCTTGCAAAATCTGTGCCTGGTAAAATAATGAAATAATGCCAGCCTCTTATCACAGAATCACAGAATCATAGAAACACAAGGTTGGAAAGGACCTACAAGGTCATCTAGTCCAACCGTCATCCTATCACGAATACGACCCACTAAGCTACTAAACCATATCTTGTAGCACCTTGTCCAGGCGCCTCTTAAAAACCGCAAGGGTCGGTGACTCCACCACCTCCCTGGTCAGGCCGTTCCAGTGCTTGACCACTCTCTGAGAGAAAAAGTTTTTCCTGATATCTAATCTAAATTTCCCTAGGCCGTTACCTCGAGTCCTATCATTAGTTATCTGGAAGAAGAGGCTGACCCTTATGCAACTTTGTAGCATACAATTTGTCAATCTCCCAAGAAACAGTTGCTTCTAATCTAATCCTATCTAAAGAAAAGCTTTGTAGGGCAAAGTAATATCCTTTATTCAACCAGCTACTTCTACCTAAGGGGAAGACCCACAAGGTTTTAACTAGCATATTAATTTTTTGCATATTATATATTTTTTCCCCAAGTACATAAATTGCAGTTGACAGTGGTCAAATTTCAGATGTTTTTTAGAGGCTGATTGCTAAAAACCCCCCTAAAACTACAAGGATTACCAGAGATACTTTTAAAACCAAACACTGCAAAAAGTCCTTGAATTAGAGAAGTTTTCCAACTTTTGTCATTACTAATCTTTGCTATGATTATGCACTTAGCTTTCTACAAAAAGAAAACATCACTCCTTTAAATATTAACTGGTTAAGGGAGTGCTTTGTATGCTCAGTGTTCTGTAGAGACAGATATAGATCTGATATAGATCTTCTGTTACATTAGAGAAATTTCCTCTTCCAGAAACTCGAGAGTTTATTTTGCTTTGTACATGTGCCAGTGAAATGGAAGTTTTACCACAGTTTCATAGTTAATTGTTGAAGACACATAGACCCAGATGCAGTAACCTATTTTTTAAGAGGTACTGCTGAGATACTCTGCTTCATATTGATGTCAGCTCCCAGCTGTCCTGGGGCAGGGCTTACTCATAATCTACCCAGGACTGGGGTGTTTTTGTCATGAAGCTGTATATGACGCTAAATTTTCTGCACTTGGAGCATCCAGGCAATCCTGATCACCACACCTTCCCCCTCACAGGGCACTATTCCAGCTGTGACCATGGGGGTCCTGCAAGTTTTCATCCTCAGCAATTCAGTCTTCAGTATTTTGCAGCAGCTTCTGTTGAGTCCAGAAGCTCGGGTGGGCTGATACTACTTAGACTTACTTACAGCTTCTTTTTACCTCACTTTACTTTTTCTACAAGGGTCTCTTGGTTTCCCAAGAGTAAATTAGGGCAATTGACTACTGCCTTCTCTGGCTAAATACTGTAACACGGCTAAAAGGGCAATTTTAACTGCCGCTTTCGTATCATGCTTCCTTATTCACAGCATGCAGCGCTTCTTCCTGGTGGTCTTACAGTCCAGGAACAAGTGTCTGTTAAAATCTGCAAAGGTCTTTTCTCAATGGAAATTAATAGAATAGCACCTCTGGAGGTCAAACTGTGCATTCCTTAATATAGACCATATTTTGTATGCAGTCCTGATCTTGTCTCCTTCACCTTTCCCTTATTTGACACTAGGCCTGTACAGATGGTATTGCCTCGTTTGGAAGCCAGCTTAATACTTGGGATTCAAAAGGTAGATGATTCCTCTAGTAATTTCACACTGTGCTTAGCACAGAAAGAAGTATAAGGAATAGAAAAGGCCAAGGGTAAACAGGAAGTTCTTGAACCAAAACCACTCTAAATTTACTGACTAGTCCAACTAGTATTTAAGAAATGCCTTCCTCCTGAATCCATTTGTGGCAAGAGAATCCCTGGCTGAAACTTGGGTCTCCTCTGTTCTGCCTAAGCCCCATGCCATTCTCAGTGCTGCTCAGGAAACAACTTTGTTGTTTAAGAAGAAGTATCAGCCTAACAACGTCAAAGAGTGTCTGTGCAACACCACTGATTTTCTACGTACTGCTGTATGTGATGAGGAGGACCAACCTTATTCTGAAACTGGTGAAATCTGCTACAGACAGGAAAACTGCATATTTCAGAAGCAAAACTAACAAACAAACAAACAAACAAAAAACACACATGAAAAAAACAAACCCAGCCACCTCACCTCTCTCACATGAAATTCACCGAATACCAGGCAATCCTGGTGGTTTAGCATATAGAGTATTCTGTGGATAAAGTACTTTTACTGGCAAGTATGAGCTGGTGATTTACATTGATGTGTCTCACTTTTTAATAAATAGAATGAAGTTCTTGTCTGATGCTTTTAAATTGGACTGGCGTCTATTTTTCGTAATATATCAGAAGAAAAAATATTAAAACATAAGGCCAGATTCTTATAGTCCTTGCTAAGTTTTCTCATTTTAGATGTAGTTCTCAGGATCATGTAAGGTGGTGTTCTACTACAGAAGAAAATTGATTAGCAGTGTATGGGGAAAAAATTGCTTTCTACTTTTCCCTGTCCGATCAGGATTAAAAAAGACTCAGGGAGTGATTTGTCACTACAAACTCTCATAAAGCAATAGTTTAGAAATCAGGCAGCCTCATGTGAATGTTGAAACAATAGAGGTTAACTGCTTCAAATATATATTTTGAATGTGGAAAGAATACTGCATTTTCCCTAAATAAAAAACTGCACACGTTGTGTCTGTCTTGACACTTAAGAAACATAGGTGGGAATCATAGCAGGGCTTTTGTTTCTTGCACTGTGACAATGACAAAAATGTAGAACATTTCTATTCTTGGTAATGCACATCCACTTGGTGTGATGGAGCTTCAGGTTTACCTTGAATAAGCTTAGCTGTTACAACCAGAAAGTAATTGATTGCTGCTGTAACATGGATTACTTTCAATAAGCACTTTAACACAGTTTGAAAGAACCTCCACTGAACTATAGTAAGCTTTGTGTGTGCAGACAGTGAGTTTCTGGGAAAGAGGGAATATATTTTTCAGATAGTCAGAGTGCAGAATTGTGAATCTGAAAAGAAATCCTCAGCCATCAAAAGGCTGGGCTCTTGAGTCTGATATACGGACATTGTTCAAGTAACAGATGAGTTGATAGAAATCAGTCCAAGCAAGTGGTCTGTGAACTCTCTGTGCCGAAAGATGTTATCAAGAAAAGGAGAGAAACACTGGAAAAGAGATGTGACAGAGAAGACCTACAGTATGCTGCCTGAAGTGCTGAAAAGAATGCTACTGACTTGAAAATATTCTGAAGAACTTCATTTAAATTTAAGACTGCTTGCTAGGAAAGACCATACTACCCAGGAAAAAAAACTTCTACAAATACATTTTTCTAATAGTTAATCCGCTGCTATTTAAATGAAATGTATGTTAATATAACTCAAGAAGATGTAGGCACCCTTAATTAATCTGATCAACCATCAGCTGCAGGTGTAGCATGGTTAAACCTTCCAGTCAAGTATCTTCAACATCTTTCCTCTCTTTCAGAGTAGGGTGTTAGTCCAACTTGTGAATCAGTAGGGTACTGATGACTGAATGGGATTTAATTTAAAAATCCAAATATCCAAATATTGGATATTTGTAAACATCAAAAACACTGCAAAATATCTGAACAAAGCTGGAGTTGCATTCCTAACCCAAAGGAACTCAGATTTGTCTTCTTTGTAATGGCTTCAGAAACACAAAGGGCTCATGAATTTAACTTTCGGATGGGTCAGGGAAAAGGTGAAGGACGAGAATCTTTTATTGGCATAAACCTTGCAATAGGCCCAATATTATAACTTTGCTGTTCCCATGAAGGGTCCATGTGGGGGCTGTGGATGAAAAAAAGCAGCACGTGACCAAACTAAGTCCTAGGCAGATGAGAGCGATCTGTGTTAGCCTCTTTCTGGGCTGCCTCAGGGCAACAAATAAAGGGAACTGCTTTAATCATTAGCATAGTGAGAGTAAAAACGCGTAACTTTCAGTTTCTTTATGATGACAAACCTCAAACCAGCTTTCCTTGTCTTGCTGATTTGATCTGTGGGCCAAATATCTCTGCTTACTTTGGTTCTGAGTTGTGTTACACAGTAAGCTAAGACTGTATTAAATGAATTCTATCATAAAGGAAAGCAAACACTTATGATTAAAAAAGCAAAGCTGCTTTTTAGCATACACTTGCCTTCTTAGAAGATTTCACAAGTCTTAAATTGCAGTTATTTGGATATAGGTCATAGACTAAAATAACTGTCTGAAAAGTTGGAAAGCCAGTTCTAGAGCAAGGTTTTGTCTTAGTTATTAGCTGATCAATAGAAAAGCCAAGAGTACTTCGTGGTGGTTATTTCGAGAAATATTGCAGTTCGTTTCTGAAACAAGAGGTAGAAGACCACTAGCTTGAACCACCTGAGAATTCTAAAAAGCTGTGAGAAATCAGCGGCCCGGAGCGTTTTGCTGCCCCTTGTGGGCAAGCGAGCTCTTACTAGAAAGTTAACTCCTGAGTGCAATGTACTTGAAGCGTACTCAGACCTTGTGTTGCATTACTGATATTTGTTGTTGAAGCTCAAAAGACAGGAGAAGAGCTAGTCAATCTCTTTCTGGTTTTCTTCCTCATACAAGAGTTCTTCATGAAATTTTTGTTGTTGTTGCTGTCGTTGGTTTTTTTTGGGGGGGGGTTGTTTGTTTTTTTTGGTTGTTTGGTTGGTTTTTTGGTATGTTTGTTTGGTTGGTTTGTTTTGTTTGTTTGTTTGTTTTTGTATGTGAGAAATATGGTTGAAATTTGAATTCAAGTTTTTCCCATCCTATGTGGCCACACCCACTTTCCTTTCCCAGGTGCATCTTACCCTGTAACAACATACAGCAGCCTCTTTTTTTTTTTTTCCCCAACAGTTCACTGTTCTCATTGTCTTCACTCATCTACAGTGACAGTTTTACTGCCAATTATTGTTACCTGTTGCTGCCTGAATTCTTGTTGTGCAGTACACTGCTCCCATGTATTTGTTACTTCCTAACGGAAGTGTAAAAACCACTAGCAGCTGGAATGAAGTAGTAAAGATAGCTAGCTGGGACGGTAACTGTCAGGTGAACATACATCTGGAAAGCAGCTCCAGAATAGGTAATGGTTACAAAGCTCCTATTTGAAGGGAGTTTAGTTTGTTTGTTTGCATTTTTTTCTTACTTCTATCATTAATATTTAATGCTTGGAGAAAATAGATTTGTTTCATCAAGTTCATTCTCCTGATGGTTTAATGGTTACACTTTCTCCAATTCTGTGGCTCTCAAGACAGCCCTGTCTTACCCTGTCTAGTCTCTGCCTGCAGAGGTCCTGAATGAGGCAGGGTGTGAGTAGAAGAAGCACAGTGAGGTTGTGATGTTTCCTCAATATTTGACTAAGCCTTTATGGCACCTAAAGAACCATAGTTCTCTCTTTAGTTCAGACAAGCCACCTAGCCAGACATCCCATGAAGGAGTTAACCTCTTTCTTGGTAGGACACCTATTCAAAACTTTGCATATGGATAGTAGTTGACTACCTCAATTGCACAGCCATTTCTATTTGTATCCAGGTTTCTGAAACCATCTAACAACTGTATACCAAATGCACCTGAATTTCAATTTCTCAGGTTTAGTAATATGTACATGTGTCAACATGACTCACGTTGTCATTGTCTTTATCAAAAATAGCAGTTGTCAGTCAAATGATAAATATCAAGTAGTCAAACTTTTAGAGGTAGCTTTATTCAACTAAAATGCCACCCTGTAACTAACTTTTTAAATAACCCTTTCTATTTAGGAGCAACTTTCTTGAAGCACATGGTTTGTGTTAGGCTAGGGAGTTCACTATAGCTGCCAAATTTAATAAGATTCAGTGTAATATTATTTTAACCAACGGAGTTCAAAACCCCAAATTATAATGTCAGTTGGAAAACCTCATTGGAAAAAAAAGCCTTACTTTCCACAGGGTTTAAACAAGCATGAGGGAGGTGAAAATCAACAGTATGAATTTACATATGGATTATAATGTTTTTGTTTGTTTGTTCATTTTTCCCCAAATCAGGACTGAAAACACCCAACCTTTAGAAACTTCAGCTGGCTCAGATTTAGAGTCTCAGCCAGTTGTGCTTTTAAGTCTTGATTTGTTGCTAGTGACCTTTCATTGCAGCTAGTAGTTGGCTGTTTACCAGTGGGCTCAAGGCTTGACATTCAATAGTGAAAGTTGGCTTGCATTTCCCTGCAGAGCTCCCACTTCCTTTCTCCGAGCCTTTTCTAAGTTCTGTGTGGGGAAACTCTGTCACTCTCTCATTGATAATATCCAGCATCTGAATTTTTCTATCCAAATCTGCAGTGGTTTCAATATATCTTACTTTTTAAAGAAAAATTACAAAGAAACTTCTCTGCATAACTTAACAGTACTTTTAAAAATCAAATGACATATTAACACCGAAACGCACCTCTTCCTAACACCCTGTTCAGTTGATTCAGCTTAAGAAATTTAAACAGAGAAACATTCTTTTCTACGTTATTTCTGCTAGGTAGGCTACCACTGTTAGAATTTTAGTAATGGAGTGTATTTAACTCCATTATAACTTGGAGAAGTGATAAAAACAGTACAATTTTGCCCAGATTTCCCATCCTTACCTCCCCACTGCAGGCATTTTGTGCTACCTTGCAACTTCTAAAAAACTATCTCAATTTTTTTCCTCAATTACTGGCCTCGTGCCTGCTTTTTCTTACAAATTGAAGACCTGAGTGCATGTGCTTGACTGCATTTTACAAGCCAAAGAACTGGCACAGTTTTGGTAGATTGGTTTGGTTAGAAAGATAGAGTGCAGCCTATTTAAAGTAATTTTTCATCATTAGATGAGGGAAAACAAATCTCCAAATGGGAAACAAAGCTTTCTTTCCACAGAATGGAACTACTGCTGATCTTACAAATTCAAAAAATTTAACTTCAGAATGTCAAAAAACCACACCTTGTAATGTTACCCTAAGTCAAAAGATCTGCCCCAAACAGCAAAATGGGATGGTTACTAAGTGTCATGCTAAACTGGATTTTAGCATAGATTCTAGTATCTAAATCCTAGTCCATGACATTTCTTCACATATAATGTCTTCAGCTTTGCCTTTTTTACATTTGTTTCCTTAAAAGTACCTTGAAATAGCTCCAGAAGAATAAATGCAGCATAGAAAAAAACTTTCTTAAATAATACTGAGAAGTGTAGAATGACAGTAGTTTGCCGGATTGCTTGGTGTTGTACTGTTTTTTCAGGAAGTTGTCATGTATGTTTCCAGTTGTACATACAAATTTTGTATTTATATGCTGCTTTCAAGCAGCTTTATTGTTATTATTATTAACTATTTATTACTATTGGATTAAATTAAAAATTATGTATAGAATTTGGGGGACACAAAAGTCTAAGTTGTAGCTACTGTCATGGAGATAATTTTGACCTGAGATATTTTTGTTTGGAGGAAAATGTTCTTTTTTTTATGTCTGAAAAGATCTAATGTGCAAGTTCAAGCCTTCTATTTTTAGGAATGAAAAAAAATGCTTTAAATAAGTGTGCTAAAATATGTTTTTCTTTCTGAATAATTTGTAAGACTAACCAAAGAAAATCCAAGATTTTTACCTTCCCACCTAGTTGTACCTGAAGAGAATTTTGAATATGATATTTTCTTGGAAACTTATGTGGAGAAGACCACAAAGGGAAAACCATGGTACTGATGGATGCCTGTAGTTATTGATAGCGGGATGTCAACAAACACAAAGGAAGCTTTTTCTTTCCTCATAGCTTTGCGCTTACAAGCAAACATGTAAGGAACAGTTGTGGAAGCAAAAATCGGAGGGGTAATCCTTGTAGCCCTTTTCTTTCACTCCTCCCAGCCCTGTGTCATTCAGTTCGGTATTCCTACTGCCAGCCAGAATGCTCCTCTCTCTCCCTTGAACAGATGGGCCTTGCAGCGTGTCCAGGATGCTTTGGATTCAAATCACTTTGGCTGGGCTGTGCCTGCCAAAATAAATAATATAGAAAAGGGTCCAGAGGAGGGATGCCCTGCAGGTAATGTGGCACTGTCTTTCTATAACCAGCTGGCATGTAGCTTGACATTAGCTCAGCTGTGTGGCAGCACAGTAAGGAGTAGTGATCTGTAAGGGAAGATGATGCCCAACTGTTTAGACTTGATTTTAGTGAGAATTTAGGGCTGTGAATGTTTTCAGGAGATCGATTCTGGAGCTTTGCTGAGCAAAATTTTAACTCCTTATGCAAGAGATACTTGGTAGGCAGTGTTACTCTGGGGATAAGTGACACATACTGCTTAAAAGCTGCTGAATTCTATTGCAGTTCATCTAAAATGGCTGTAGACTTGCTGAGGAAACAAAGGCCAATACCATCTGCTTGTTTCTTCTATGGTAGTGAGGTCTCTATATCACTACAAATGATTTATATGACTATAATAGGTGCTACACTGTTCAGTGCTCTTCAGTTAACTAATAACTCATGTTGTTTCTCTTTCCTGAATGGAAAAAGCCCTTCTAGAAAAATCACTTATTGGCAATAAAACCAAATAAAATTACACAATTAGAAATTAATTCTTCCAAATTTTGCCAACTAAACTTGATCATTTGTACTTTCAGTGTCACCCAGCAATGCAGAAAATGGGAATGTGACTACACCAAAACTTAACTAAACACCTCAGATATACTTGGGTTTATTCTGCGTTATCCATCCATGTGCAGGAAGAACGATTTTCTCCTTTCCAGAAGGCAGAGTGCTTTCTAGAACATGAGGCAGCAATAAAACAATGATGTCCTTCCCAGTAGCTTTAAACAGGAGTCCAAATGAGACCCAGTTTTCTAATGTATTTGAGAGCAGGCAGTGGAATGCAAGCACAACACCCGCAGGTTGCCACACTTCACCCTAACTGCTGGTGGTGTACCACAGCATTCCTGGGCAGGACGCAGCTGTGGATTACGGTGGAAACATTCTGGAACTTAATTGCTTTATATCGAACATCTTAAAAATGACAGAACATAGGTTTTAAGGGTATGTGCAGAGCAGAAAAACATATCTGGAGTTTTATCCACAGTGTCAATTAAAGGCTTGTCAGCTAAACGTTGCTATAGAAAATCCAACCAAAGACATATGAATGTTCTTCAGCCTTTAATTGTAGAATGAGATCGCATAATCTCTGAATACATGCCCCAGCACTTGGCAATGCTTTTGATTCTCTGCTTTCCTCAGTCAGGAAGAGTACAATGCTAGCTTTTTTTACGTACCGCAGAAACATACCGTGGCGCTGCCATTGTGATTTTTGACAATGAACTGTAAAATCCAGCTGTAAGGCAGGTACAAGTAAATAGACCTGTAAATATTTAGCAACAATATTTCAACTTAAGGAGGAGCCCTAGATAAGGTGACTAGGTTATACCCAGAGCAAACTGTGTAGTGCCAGTTCTGAGGATTTCGTGGGTGTGTCTGGCTCTAAAATACAGTCCTTTATCAGAAACTGCTATGAACTCAGCTCGGGTGGATAGGTATTGACACTGGGTATCACTCTGTAACCAGCTGAAAAAGTTGAGCAAACTCTGTTCTCCTGAACAAGATGTCCGAGCTCTAAACCCCACAAAAGACCTGATCAGAACGTCTAAAGATTGAATAAGCCATGAATGTCAATGTAACCTCAGCAATAGGAAGAAATTTGCTGTCGACCAGCTATGCATGATATGATAGTGACTCAGGGGTGGGAGTTTTGTTTGAACCAGTTCTGCTTCAGTTTTCACCCTCCTAATTTTGTGAAAAATGAATTCTCCCAGGCAGTTGAGAGGAATTAGAGTCCTAAATTAGATGCATTCAAAAACAAATCTAAGTCTATAAAATGCAAACATCAAAGGAGGGGCAGGGGTATGCTATATGGGAGCTATATATATAGCAGAAAGTATTAGCTGAAAATAATGTTTGCTGTGTGCACTACTTGGAGTATTATAGTTCTGCATCAGGTAGCAGTCCAGGGAAGAAGGAGTAAATCCATATCCCGGAGTCAAACATGCCATGCTGTAACTGAGTGAGCTCTGTTACTTGTGTGAAAGTAACTGCAAGACCATAAGAAAATTATAGCAGCATGTAACTAAAGAAATAATCTATAATGTAATGATATCTTAATCAAATTGATATCTAGTTGTGCAAATACGATACTGTTCGTATGTGTGAATACTAAAATAATCCCCAAGCAATGCAAATGCAGTCCTCATTCAGCAGAGCAGGACCACGGTGTGCACTGGGATCTAGACCTGCAGAGAAACCTTCCTGCTGGTGCCAGTGCAAGGTAGTGACAAAAATGCTGACCCCTTTGGAATAAGAATAGTGTCGGTTGTCTTCCTGTTTTTTTTTTCTGTAGAAAATGCAAGAGTAGGGGAAAAATGATTATCTGAAAAAGACTGCAAAGTAAGGGGAAGCAAAATATCTCGCTTGAAAAACATTTAATTTAATATTTAACACAGCAACTTCCCAACCTGTGTCCAATGCATAGCTATTTTGTACTATCATGGAAGTATGAGATTCTGTTCAGTTTTTCTAAATGGGAGCTGTTAAATTGGCTTTATTAAACTCTGCTAGTTACTCCTTCCCCCACGCAGAGTAAAATCCTCTCATATGTCACCCTTTAAGATCATAGTGAGTGTAAAAATTTGGAAAACTCACTGGGCTGAATTCACTAACGACCCTGTTCTCCAAATCAGCAAGCAAATGTATATCATGAGGATGAACACTGTGCCTTTTTACCCTGCTCTCTTTAGCTGCAGTGAGCTGAACAAGACCTAGCCTGTTCATTTTTTTTTCCAGCTCAATCAGTCTTTTGATGTGTAATGTTACCTTCTTATACGAGCAGTGAATTACTTTAACTGAAATGAAAGCCAGTACTGCTGATGCCAGTTCTGCTGGCATGAACATGAATAAACGAGGGCCTTGAGTAGTTATCCCTGGAAGATCTAGAAATAGGGAAGAGTGGAAATTCTGATCATGACAGCAAGGGTTTAGTGTCATGCTGTGCAGCAGCTAAGGCTACACCTGTATGAAAACATAAAGCTAAAATGCCCAAAGAGATAGCAGCACGGAGATATTTCTCAGCACCCCTCTGCTACCTCTGCTCTTACGCTTTAAGCAGCTGGGTGCATCTTGAAGGACTGAAGTGACCGAGGCCATCTCAGCCGTCATCAGGGACCAGAATGCCATACCTCGTCTGTCTGCTGCATGAGGAAGTTGTACTTTCTTCCTACATTTATAAACCTAAGACCAGTGTTCCCTGTGAAACTATTGCAAACACAGCATGGTGGTTTATTTCTGGTGAGCAATGTTGCCATTATCCCAGCAGAGGGAAATGTGGAGGCATTGTCAAAGCAGGTTTAGTTCACAGAAGTAAAAACAGCTCGTTGTCATAAATGTACTGGATTAATATATAGTGAAGGCCTTTCTTTTTAATTATATGGCTTCAGACAATGATTAACTGATGTTATTGCTTAGTATGCATTAGGGGATGTTTGTTTTTGAGCTGTATTCCCAAGAATAAGATCTGAGGCACTAAATGCGTTAGTGGTGTAACTTGTTCTTCTGTAAAAATTCAGATGGTTTTGGCAAGTTATCAAAACTTCTATATTCTGGATAGAAGCAAGAGCTATTATCTGGGATTTTTTTCTTCTTTGATACTGTGTTTGTGCCAAAAATAGTTGATGTTCACCAAAAAAACAAAGCAGGTATACATTAAAAGCATTAGGCTGTACTGAAAAGTATACATGTTACTTAATAAAAACTCTTCTGGTGCTAAAAACAGAAATCTCTGCCTACACTGGGTGTTCTTTACAGTAACAGGCAGAACAGTACCAGGAAAATGACCACAGCATACACCCAGCTACACTGGCAAGGCTATACTTGGTAATGATAAAGTAAATTTTTATTTTTATTTATTTATTTATTTATTTTGCATTCTTCCTCTCCAGAAACAAGTCACACCAATGTAATGGTATCTCTGTAAGGTGATTCTGCTGACCTACCCACGTTGGCCAGTAACAGTAACTGCAGATGTCTGAGCAATGTTTAATTTACAAAAGTTTGTAATGTAAACTGGTTGTGTGAAAACTAGAGATTTCTGATTAATTATGAGAGTGAGGAAGAATAGTTACTTCATTATTATTACTGAATATATAGGAGTTAGAACAGAAATCACCGCCACTGGGTGGCTTAAGATGAATTTAGTCTCGTGTTCTAAAGGGATGAAAAACTCTGGTAAAAGATATTGAACACCAAATCAAAATTATTCTGAAGTAACAGGAAATACAACATTTGCAGAGGCAAACAACCACAGACTGCTACCCAATTTACTGAGCAAGTTTCCTTGGCTTGCTGCATAAGCTCTTGCCACAGAATTACACTTCAGAATCTGATATTTAATTTTAATATTGATATTTCTGAAAAAAAAAAAAAAAGTGAGTAAATGAACCAGAATCATACTGCTACTTAAAGCCCAAAGGTGCTGATTCACCATCACAAGGAACTTCAGCTCCAGCGGTTGATTTCTCTTCCTCCCTCCAGGCTCTGTCTGAGGCTACTGACCCCAGCACTGCAGGAGCAGCCAACAGGAGAATGTATCTGCTCCTTATTCTCCTCACTTCATAATATAAGCTGAAGTCATCAGCAATTTACACACGTTAGGCTGGAAGCAATGGCAGGACTATAAATAATGTGATTTCAATTCAGCCATCCCTACTGTAGAAGCTGTAAGTCCATGGGTATTTGTCTCCAGAGCAAAACTGTTGGATTTTTTGTTTGTTTGTTTCTTTGTTTTTGTCATTTTAACATAGTTATTTTTAGCCTTCATCGGTTCCTTGGTTTGGCTAACTTGTGGCTTTGGAAGCAGTTTCACAAACTTTGCAGCTACAAGAATTGGAGGAGAAGATGGCAGCGGGAAGAGGCCAGAGGACAAGGAGGCAGAAATGGTTTGCATCGGTTCTGCCAGGAAGCGTCTGTAGAGCCATAGCCAGCAGCAGTGTAGGGGACAGGGTTGGTTGTGGGGGACTGGAGCTGTTCTGTGACTGCAGCTGAGCCTACTGCAAGTATAGTTCAGCAATGTCTCTCTAGGCAGTCTGCTCAGTCCATATTTGTCGCAAGGATGTGAATTAGCTCAGCAGTCCATAGCAATTTGCATGTGTAGTCAGCTGTTCTGCAGAATACCCTGTTCATCTTCCTGGCCCCATTCACAAACGCCTTCTTAGCTGTTAAATTGCTTCCATTTATACTGAACTCAGAAGCTGTGTGTCTTTCAGCACCATCTTTAGGATTTCTATGTTAAAGTCCCAGTCATCAGCACATAAATCTACACCAAGCTGAAAATGTAGACTAAAAAAGACCACTGAAACAGATGGCATCATGGTATGATTCATTTTAAAAAATAAAGCAACTCTATTTTTCAAATCATCTGAATTTCTATCCTGTAATGCTGGGGTGACATTGTATCTTCTTAAGCAATTTGACTTCACTCCTTAGACACTGAGCTCTCGTTAGAACAGCAAAACTTTGCAGAGTCTTTTGCCTACCCAAATTCCTGCAACCTGTATATCTGGGAATTCTGGCTATCAAGTAAATGCCAAGGCACTCTTACACAGAGATGACCTTTTCCTGGGGCCTGCTATTCAGCCTCCACAGCAGGGCATACTACATTGTGTGTATATATAATCAAGGATAAACAGCTCCTGGCTTTGCATATGTGTCAAGTAGATGCATTGCCCTTTCTTAGTTGCTGCTCCAAGCTGTATTGGTGATGAGGGTGCCAAATTCTATGCAACTACTCACAAGAAAATGTCCTGTTTCTGCATCACTTGGGAAGATCTATTAAATTGTGCCAAAGAGGGGCTCTTGGTAATTCAGGGGATGGGGAGGATTTTACACCTACTGAGGAAACCCTTGTCAGGCTAAGCCAGTATAGCGTCAATTCCTTTTGTTGGCGTTTGAATCGTTGTAGTACGGTAGTGCTCACCCCACGCCACTGAAGGAAGACAAGCTATCTTGTTGTGTGGCAGTACCACAAAAAGTATCCAGAAGGTGCACTTTAGGATACAGACGCCAGATAACAAGCCTTCCTAGCTCACAGTGCAGCCCAGCGCTTTGATTTATCTGTGCAAGGAATGTGTGCAGTATTAGCAATAACACTCACGTGTGGTTCCGCAAGATAACTCCTGGCTGTCCTGGACAAAGCCTTTATCAGCAGTTCAATCCTATCTGCAAGTGCTAGGTCAACAGGTTAATTGGAAATTTGTGACTTTTTGACGATCCAGGAAAACTAGAGTGATGTCTCACAGGTTAGTATTTGTAAGACAGAAGCATGTTGAGGTCAGTAAGTCAAAGGGCTCAGAGAAGCATCCCCAAATTGTTTCAATTCCTGTGTCAGCAGAGTGCTGTTACTATTTAGCATTTTGAGATTTACTGCCAACAGGAAATTTCTAAAGCAAAGACCCCTGGGGCTTGTGATTGTATAATTCTGAACAGCATAACAATACTTTTTGCAGCTTTTATCACTCTTCTGCCTGAAGCCAGCAAACAGTTTTGGGAGGTTTGCTTTCCTCAGAATTATTTAGGACACAGCGTTTGATTTACAGAGGGGCTCAGATGCCGTGGAGAGAGTGCTCCATATCAAAGGAGAGAAGCAAAAGGAAAGGGTTTTGCTCGGACAGACATCTCATTCTGTTGCTTTCCTCCTGCTGATGCCACTGTTTTCCCCTGCAAACCAACATGTTCC
Organism: Chauna torquata; assembly: GCA_013399475.1. Taxonomy (NCBI): domain Eukaryota; kingdom Metazoa; phylum Chordata; class Aves; order Anseriformes; family Anhimidae; genus Chauna; species Chauna torquata. The sequence goes on along the minus strand of VXAL01018010.1, from coordinate 101,185 downwards.
TTCTGCACAGCAATTTGCTGCTCCCAGGGCTGTCGCAGCATGTCGCTCTTTGGTTCTAGCACATCTTCTCCAGCTGTTCATGGCAAGAGTCTACCTCTGGTGCTGCTGCTGGTTCAGTCTTTGGTGGAATGACTGAAATGTGTATGCTCTTGGAAAGGTATGTGTAATGATGGTCCAGACAGTCCCTTGGTGGCAGCTTCAGGCAAAAAAGAAAAAGGACAGTAAAGGACAGTAAGCGACTGATATCCGTGCCACATTCTGTTTGCTTAATACACCACAGTACACAGTATTGCTTCCAAATTTTAGTCCCTCTTCCATTAAAGAAAAACTTTTTAATTGCTTTTGCAAGCTTCTAGGATGTTCTTTTTCAAAACCTTAAAATATAGTTTAAGCCCTTCTCTTTAAATGTATCTTCCCCTTTCCCTGTGGGTTATTAACTTCAGTTGTCTTTCCCACTATGAGACAGACACCATAAACTATCTGGGGACTAAACACATCTACGTTGAGAAGCACTGTTCTGCTTTCTGCTGCCAAACTTCCTGCTTCATGTTAGGCCAAATTCTTGAGTCAAGAAGTGCAAAGAAGGAAAAAATCCTATGGTGCATGCAAAGACAAACTATAAGTCAGATGCTTTTTAAATCTGCATTTACACTTGTTTTAAAGCCTTACCCAATTTTCTGTCTGTAACACTTCTGTGCTTCAGAGCAGTAAATACACAGGAAAATGTTTCCAGTGCATGTCCCATGCTGTGACATACCTTATTTTTCAATAACTGAGTATGAGAGAAGATGTAATTCTTGCTACCTGTGGAGCTTGCTCTGTAGCTTTTGGCTGTTTCCCATCCCCTCCTTAACGTTTCATGAAATCAGCAGTTTCTGCTAATTCTTAGGCGTTGTGTCATATTTGGTTAGCAACAGGGAAAACAGATCTTGCTCTGTTGAGTGAGATTTTCTCCGATAAGTTCTGTGTACAGAAATAAAGGATCTGCCGCCTTCAGAAACCTCTCTTCAGGGCTACTCAAATAATACACTGTCAAAACTCATCTCTCAGTTCTAGGAAGACAGTGTATGCTGGGTGGCAAGAGTGAACTGCCGTGGGGGAAAAACATGTTTAATATCCCCATTTTTGTCTTTCATGTTGCAAATAAATGCTAATTTTTTAAGTGTTGCTGGGGACTCACAGTAAGTAAAGAAAATTTAGGGGGAAATATCACTGTTCCTTCATCTGTTGTGCATGGTTTTAACCCAGAAAGTTGATATCTTTATCCATCAGGATACAATAACCCCACATTGCTTGGGTCCTCTGATGCCTATCCTTTTTATTATTCTGTTACCACTTAGAAGCCAGATACCTGGCGGAACTCTGTCTTCATTAAATGCCAGGGGGTCATTTATTGCCAATAATGCAGCAAATCTAGTAACTTACTGTATGTCAGACTTACAGCAGCTTTCTGGATTTTTGGATTTTTGCAAAAGTTTCTGAATTATATATAATGAAATTAGGGAAAGGGGATTTTTCTTGTTTCTTTCTTTCTTTTTTTTTTTTTTTTTCAGCTACTATTTCTTTTCTCATTAATCTTAGAGATTTGAAAGAAAACTGGCATACCAAATGCGCAACACTTTGCAAATGACTTCTTGTAATATGCTGGAATAAGATGCGATGGCCCTCATGACCTCATTTCTCCCAGTTCAAGTTAAAAATGTCCCTGATGAATTTGAAATGTGTACATATCTGTGCTTTCGTGTACACTCAGACAAATATTTGCACACATGGAGAAGCTTGTGTTTCAGCAACCTACTTCATGTACTTTCATCAAACATTTTCTATGTGCACGGGAACTATCTACCTGCACACATGGGAGAAGTGAAATGGACTGTTTGCTGCAGCTTTGTTCAGCTGTCTGAGAGGTTCAGTATTAGACAAGCTTGCTCCAGCCAGCGACAAACTTGCCAGTCAACCAGACAGTTGACTTTAGGTGCTGAATAGCTAAAACCTTTATTAAGTGAATGTTTTTCCACATTTCTGTACATATACTCCATTATTTGAGTAAAATCTGTATATGAATGCCTTCTTCAGCCTCAGGACTTGACTCATGACAAGCCGCAGATACCCTCATCTGGTCTCCTGGCAGAAGAAATTCCTCATTGGCACCATTTCTACATGGATGGCCATATCTGAGTTGGGCAAAACCCAGGCACTTTTCATTCTAACAAAGGGGTATCAGAAAGACCAAACTGCTTTGGTGCCTCTAATTGACAAGGAAGGTGAAGTTCTGGAACTCTTTGTACAGTAAGGGGACAGGAAGAGGAAGATAAAGTAGATTTGGTTTATTTACTATGAAGATAGTCCAATCCCATTGTGTAGCAATGTAAGGAAACATAATGAAAAAATGTGTGGAGTGAATGCATAAAGCATCTTTCGTACTCCAGGTCTCCCAGACAGAAGCAGATGATAGTCTTCTGGAAAAGGCAGGCTGTTTTAATTCAAGAAAACACCTTGGAGTACAGATTCTCTCATCTAATTCCCAACTTTTTAGTAGCTATTCTCTGAAAAATATTTTTTTTCCTTGGAATAGTTCTCCAAGAACTATTTCCAGGAGGAATGACAGGGAAACCATTGTGTTTTTCAGATAAACTAGCTTTTTAGTTACATCAGATGCCACCCACAACGTACTAAGTCCTCTGGCTTGCATTTATTTTGTTACTATAAGTTGGTTAATGGAAAGAAAAGAATGAGATTAATGCCAGTTTAAAGCTTGGACTGGCACACCTCTCTCCTAGAGGAAAAACTACAATGATGTAAAATTTATTTATCCAATAGTTCTTCTGCAGTGTGGGCCTCAGTTATGTTCTGTGATAGAATGGAAAGGGAGGATGAAGTCTGTAAATGTAACATGTTTTAAGAACTGAAAGGAAATTACAAGCTATTTCTGCAGACATAATTCTGTTTGGCCTGTTACCTCAAGATTCTACTGCAACCTGAAGGCACTCAAGATTTTTATTTTATTTTATTTTTTTTGGACAAAAAAAGTTGTGGGTTTTCTTTTTTTTTTTTTTTCCCTGGCACCTAGAAGTAATATTTTATGTCTTGCATTGCTGGTATTGCTGGTTCAGATTTCCCTGAAGAGCTTACAGTGACTGTCTCTGACTGTGCAGAGCTTATCAACTGAATGGGGTCCTCATTCTTAGCTGGACCCTCTTAGACATAATCTTAATACAAAAAATAGTCTGAGGAACTACTTAAGTGATTTTGTAGACATCCTAAAGCCCCTGTTCTCCCTTGAGAGGTATTTCAAAGTATATTTATTAAACAAGAATGATATTACAGATGCAGTCTGACGATTGCTGCAAACACTTTTCTCTGTTCCTTTGCCTGTCCTTCACGGAATGCATGGTCCGTGCATGCTTATAAGTCAGGATTCCAGCCTACTCTTCTGACAGTATTTGAAAGTTCAGTTGACTTAAGCAGTTAGGGAAGATTTATACAGGAGCAGAGTCTTCAGAAGCATAACAAAACCATTATTAGCTTTTGACACCTCTTGAATTTGGGGCCTGCTTTTAAAAGGAAAGGAAGAGTAAAAAAAAAAAAATTAGAAAAGGTTAGAATGACCTGACCTGGCTCAGAGCAGTGCTCAGTTGGTCAGACTCAGCCTCTGTTCCTCTCTCGGTCTTTGCCCTTCTCTTCTTCCTCCACAGTCTCTGGAACTGTCAACAAGAAGCAGGCTCCAAGTTTCACTTCAAAATAACTGTCCTTTCTCAATCTGCTCTCATTTTGGAGCCAACATTATAGTGATCTTGCTTGCACATGGCAGTGATTTTCTTAATTCTGCAAGACTGATAATAAGCTTTATAGATATTTATTAGCATAGGTAATTGAAAGTGCAAATAAAGAACAACAACCAAAGGAAGGAAAAAGTGAACCAAACCAAAACTACACTTACCTCATTCTTGGGAGTCACCGAAGTCCTCAGTGACTGGAAAGAGGGAAACATCACTCCCATTTTTTAAAATGGTGGAAAGGAATACCTGGGGAACTACAGACTGGTAAGCCTTACCTCTGTGCCTGGAACGATCATGGAGCAGATCCTCCTGGAAGCAATGTTAAGGCTCTTGCAAGACAAGGAGGTGATCCAGGACAGCCAGCACAACTTCACCAAGGGCAAATCATGCCTGACTCGTCTGCTGGCCTTCTGTGATGGAGTGACTGCATCTGTAGACAAGGCAACACTGGCCGATGTCGTCTACCTGGACTTCTGCAAGGCCTTTGACACGGTCCCACACAACCTCCAGATCTCTAAATTGGAGAGATGTGGGTTTGAAAGGTGGACCATTCAGTGGATAAATAATTGGCTGGATGGCCGCACCCGGAGAGTTGTGGTCAACGACTCTGTGTCCAGGTGGAGGCTGATGAGTGGTGACCCTTAGGGGTCCATCTTGGGACCGGTGCTGTTTAATATCTTTATCAATGACATAGACAGTGGGATTGAGTGCACCCTCAGCAAGTTTGCAGATGACACCAAGCTGAGTGGTACAGTTGATACACCAGAAGGGAGGGATGCCATCCAATGGGTCCTGGACAAGCTTGGGAAGTGGGCCCACATGAACACAATGAGGTTCAACAAGCCCAAGTGCAAGGTGCTGCACCTGGGTCGGGGCAATCCCTGACGTGAGGACAGACTGGGAGAAGAACTCATTAACAGCGGCCCTGAGGAGAAGGACTTGGGGGTTCTGGTGGATGAGAAGCTCGACATGAGCCAGCAGTGTGTGCTTACAGCCCAGAAGGCCAACTGCATCCTGGGCTGCATCAACAGAGGCATGGCCAGCAGGTCAAGGGAGGTGATTGTTCCCCTCTGCTCTGCCCTTGTGAGGCCCCACTTGGAGTGCTGCATCCAGGTCTGGGGCCCCCAGTACAAGAAGGATGGGGACCTGTTGGAGTGGGTCCAGAGCAGGGCAACAAAAATGGTCAGAGGGCTGGAGCACCTCTCCCATGAAGGAAGGCTGAGACAGCTGGGGATGTTCAGCCTGGAAAAGAGAAGGCTCCAGGGAGACCTCACAGAGGCCTTTTAGTACTTGAAGGGAGCTTTTAAAAAAGATGGAGAGTGACTCTTTACACAGGCAGATAGTGATAGGACAAGTGGGAATGGTTTTAAACTAAAAGAGGGGAGATTTAGATTAGATGTTAGGGAGAAATTATTTACTATGAGAGTGGTGAGGCACTGGAACAGGTTGCCCAGAGAAGCTATGGATGCCCCATCCCTGGAGGTGTTCAAGCCCAGGTTGGATGGGGCCCTGGGCAACCTGATCTAGTGGAAGGTGTCCCTGCCCATGGCAGGGGGGTTGGAACTGGGTGATCTTTAAGTTCCCTTCCACCCCAAGCCATTCTATGACTCCATGATTTTTCTGGCCCTGTGTCTACTTGATTGACACTGTTAAAGGTGTACCTGTCATCATACTCTTGCCAGTCTGTCGGAGAAGGTCACTAAAGGCAGTGTGGCACTTCTGGAAGTGTCTGTAATTAAGATTATCTGGTATATGGCAGCACTGGCAGTTTTTTTGCCTCAGACTGCATGAGGATCACACACATCTGTTTCTTGCTGCATTTACTGCTGTGAGTCATGGGAAAGAAATGGATGGGTGCTCCAACATGTTGTTCAAACTGCAACATCCTATTTCCTGTTGGCAGCAATTGCTTTCTTGCATATACTTATAGTATATAGGCAGTCTTATTCTAATCTGATATAGTGGTTGAATATCTCATAGAAAAGACAGAGAGCCCTTAAATGTGAGAACATGATAATATTGCCCTTGGTCATTATCGTTTCTCTGAGTCCACATACGTGTTTGTATTGTGAGCACTGGACCTACAGATGTTTTATGGTGTTGGGAGCTGCAGGCTGCATTCTGTCCCAATTTCCTCTTAGCTGCCATCAGATTGACAGATCCACACAGCCCCCAGCCTCAAGGTGGGGTTCCTGGCTGCAGTGTGAGCTGGCTGCATTGTGCCTCATTTGTTTGCTCTTAGGAGATACGCTGCTGCAGTGCTGTTTCCTCATCCCTATTAAAACTCTCACCTAAAGAGTCAAAACCGCAAAAAGAAAATAAAGGAAAAGAATTTACTGTATGCTCAGCGGTTTGTTTTGCAACAGGCACATTCCCACCACTGCTGCCTGTGGAAGAGGTCTCCAGTGCTTGTGTATTCTGCACAAAGGTTCAAAGTTCAGGAGAAAAAGTAGTATCTACAGTGCAATTGTCTGATCAGTCTCCATGCTTGATCTTGGACTCTGGAGCTCTTAGCACTGAAACTTGATCTTCCCTGCATCTTTCCTGAAGTGTCTAACCACTTTTCAAGCATTGAATAAAAATATGCTTAGCATGGGTGATCAAGTCACCCGTAAATCTCTGCACTATGTATGCACTAGGTCTTGAGATGTCCCAGCCCAGCAGATTGGACCAAAGAGAAGCTGACCCAAATGAGGCAATGGGCTATGGAAATACCTCTAACATCTGAGCTCAGGACCCTAGTAGTTAAAATATTTCTCTTCCATACCTCTGCAGAGTTGCTTTTGCTGAGTACTTCATTACTGCCATGAAAAACCTACATTACAGAAGCAAGAATCATGGGACACCTCTTCTAGAGAAGCTAATTATCAGACCCTAGAGGATACTATTGCTGATAGCTGTGGCGAATCTGTACATACAGGTAATCACACTTAAGGAAGAGCTTACCAGTAGCTGTAGTTCCAGACACAATGTTCGTATGCTCATTCATTATCCAACCCTACACAACCACTTTTTTTTTTTTTTTTTTTTTGCCTTGCTAGGAGTTGTGAAAATAAAGACCCCGTTACCCCCATCCTC